>OX439130.1:24487757-24817757 GCA_949318235.1 Ecdyonurus torrentis | reverse complement strand
TCTCTCTCTCTTTCTCTCTCTCTCTCTCTCTCTCTCTCTCTCTCTCTCTCTCTCTCTCTCTCTCTCTCTCTCTCTCTCTCTCTCTCTCTCTCTCTCTCTCTCTCTCTCTCTCTCTCTCTCTCTC
Source organism: Ecdyonurus torrentis (assembly GCA_949318235.1). Lineage (NCBI taxonomy): Eukaryota > Metazoa > Arthropoda > Insecta > Ephemeroptera > Heptageniidae > Ecdyonurus > Ecdyonurus torrentis. The sequence continues at coordinate 24,817,633 of OX439130.1, read as the reverse complement.
TCTCTCTTTCTCTCAGGAGTTCTCTTTATCACATTTGACGTCCATCAACCTCTCTCTCTCTCTCTTTCTCTCTCTGCTTCGCACTCACAGTGTCGTATGTCTTTTGTCTCATGTCTCCCTTTGTTCTTCTTACTCTCACCCATTTCTTACGCTTCTCTTTTTTTAAGACGAAACTTCCATCTCAAAAAACAAGAGAGAGAGAGAGAGAGAGAGAGAGAGAGAGAGCGAGAGCGAGAGACGAAAAAGATAAAAAAGATCTTGAAATTTCTCTTGATTTTTTCCTCATTCTCTCTCTCTCTCTAAAATGTGCGAAAGTGTACAGGCAGAAAAAGCTGTGAAATTTTAGATCAAAAGTAATATAATCTATAGCCAGTAAAATTGAAATGAAAGGGAAAGAATCAAAGGTTTTGTCTTTTTATTTTGTTAAAAAAGGTGGCATATAAGAAGATTTGAAATTATAGACGCTGTTCACATAAAAATCTTACATTTCTTCAGTTTGACAAAATTTCTTTTTAAAATCAAAAAGTTGGATTTGAGATATGTATATTAGCTAATATCTAAATAATTTTCTTTGTTGATTTAGTCATGTCTTGTTACCATATCTTTGGCAATGAGAATTGAAAATAAAAGTTAATTTTACATATTTTTCAGTTATATAATAGTGAAAATATATGAAACGACACACATCTCCAGTTTTTGTTTTCTCGTGCGATGAATTTTAATTTCATATTCTTTCAGTCAAACGTATATATATTTTTTAATAAAATTATGGATGCATAAAATATAATGAAAATAATAATAATAATAAATGCTAATATTAACACTTAAAAACATTTATTTTAAATTCAATTGATTACAATAAAGTAACTCTGTGTAACAGACAGTAATTGAAGTATACCAAAAAAGCGAAGTAGAATTCAAAACTTGATAAGGGAAGAGAGAGAGAGAGAGAGAGAGAGAGAGAGAGAGAGAGAGAGAGAGAGAGAGAGAGAGAGAGAGAGAGAGAGAGAGAGAGAGAGAGAGAGAGAGAGAGAGAGAGAGAGAGAGAAAGGGAATAAGAGAAAGAGAGAAAGTACCCCAGAACGATGAGAGTGAAGGAAAAAATAACATAGGCAAGAGATGGTTATAGTGGATAAGTACACGCGTAGAGCTTCGTGTCACGTTCAGCTCGAGGGTATTTTGTCCCCCCCCCCCTCCCCCACTCACCCCGACCCCCTAACTCTCACCAATGCTCGTGTGATGCTCCCAAACTCCTAGTCTCTCAGCACACACACACACACCATCAACTCTACAATTCTACTTGAAAAAATATATATATTCACCAAATGAAAGAAAAAAAAAAAAAAAAAGTTTATTATTATAATTTTTTTAAAAATATCGATGATTTTTTTTTTTATATATAAAATTTATGAGAATTATTGATGAATTAAAATTTTATGATGATCTTTTTAAGTCTCATTTATTATTTGATTGAAAACGTCAGGAGAAATAAAAAAAAGTCAATGACTTCTCTCTCATCAATATATTTTTCAATGACTACTACTTCACTCTAATCTTATAAATTTTTTAAACGTTTAATTAATTTTTAAAGTTATATTGATTGAATGAATTGAAATTTCTTAGAAAAAGGTAGATAATTAAGGAAATGTAAATATAAAAAGAGTTATATTTTTCTACCTTGATTTTACGTTATATATTATATAGATATGTGAATGTATATATATATATATATATATATATATATATATATATATATATATATATATATATATATATATATATATATATATATATATATATATATATATATATATATATTATAACGACCCCTAAAATAAAATAATTTTATTTTGATTGCATATTACTTTAAAAAAATTAAAATAACAAGAAACATAATATAATTATGCTGCAGTAGTAAGAAAATTTAATAGATTTTATAATTTATTTGTGCTTCATCTTGAAATGCGTAACGTAAATTAATTGCTGTCAGCATTTCACAGCAAACATTACAACTTCTCTCCTCTAATATAAGAGAAAATTAAATTTAATTCTTAACGATTTCTATATACGTAACAGTTTTCAACAGACACTATTAAATGGTAAATAAAATTTTGTAGCATTAAAACCACCAGTTTTACTCATTAAAAATACTTTATAGAAAAAAATAATGAACAAAAATTGTAATGTTTTATATTTTGTATATACAATATATAAAAAAATATACTAGTTCATAAAATTTTCTAATTATTATTTATATTAAAAGCTATAATTCAATGATATTTTAAAATAATGCTTTTAATGTCTTAAATAATAGTATAGTTAAGTATAACACAGGGAAAATAAATTACTTAATATTATACAAGAAATTTAACTTAACATTCTTGTTAAAGTTTTTTTTTTTTTTTTTTTTTTTTTTTTTTTTTTTTTTTTTTTTGCTTTATTTTATTATTATTAATTTAATTTATCACTTTTAAAAAAAATATTACATTTTGCTTCATACCATTAATAATTAAAGAAAATATTTTTCCTTTTTTCCCCTGTAAATTATTTTTTGTCACGTTATTGCTATTTTTTTTAAGTACGTGCTGCAGAAAAAAAAAGTAAAAAGTAATTGTGACTAAAAAACTGTCATATTATTAAAAAAAAAATGTTTAGTTATTTTTAGTAATAAACATAGTTTGAATTTTAAGCCGTTTGTATTTATGAAAGCCTATATTTTTATATTTCTTTTTTACAATTTTAACTTCAATAAAAAAGGTTTTTGTTTGTGTTAAAGTTATCATGAAATTTACCATGATAATATTATACTGTCAATATTAATACAAATTACTCCAAACAAAAATAAAACTTTAATGATATTAGACAATATCCATTGCATTAGGTGTGTCCATATAATATAACCCTGCCAATTAACGGTTTCTTTTTTTTTTCTTTCTTTTTTTACCCTATAAAGATAAACGTAGAAAACAAATAGGCAAACGACACGCAATTTTTTACTTTGCACGCGAGAGACATATACTAAAAGTTTAGATCCAAATCATATTATATACTCTTAAAGAGTTCAAATGTTATGCGTTGTTTAAATTTTTGGTATAGAATATGATGGCAAGTATTTAATTATTTGACATTACACTAAAAAAACAAAACAAAAAACTAAAATACCTTATAATTTTGTTACGATTTTATAGTTTTTAATACCTATTTATATTTTTATAAGTAAAAGCAATTAAAAAGTTCGAAGTGCTAATAGAAAAACCATTTATTTCCCTACGGAAGTGTGAATATAAAATAATGTTTTATTGGGTGTTAATTTTATCTCTATATATATATATATATATATATATATATATATATATATATATATATATATATATATATATATATGTATATAAAATCTCAACGTTGGATATCCATTGTTGAATATAAGAATTTAGTTGAAAAATATTTAAATTATAATTACAAATATCGCTTTACTAACTTTCTATAGAATTCAGTATGTATATAAGTCCAAAATAATAACATATGGATATAAAGAACAATTTTTTTTTTCGTTTTCGTTTTGAATATATAGGTCATGCAAAATTGCAGTAGATTTCTTTGCCACACAGTTATGGTTATTAGAGGTAACATTTATCGCTTCACTGGACTTCTTTTCATGAAAGGAGAATTATTCACTCTCTCGTTCAGTTTTTCAAAAAAAAAAAAAAAAAAAAAATCCAAGACTTTTTTTATTCTTCAACCATATTATCTAAATCATCGTACCATGTAAAGGAAGCACTTATATAATACTCTTTTTTTTATTCTTTTCTTTTACCTGTGGGGATTTTTTTCTTTATTTGAAAAAGTCTTGGTTTCATTCCTTAGTGGTATGATGGTATTTTTAAATTATATAAGATAATTAAGATGTCTAATTCTTCCTATAAAATTTACAAGTAAAAGTAGTAATACAGTTCATAACACACACAATTAGATTGCGGTTTATATATAATAATATATAATCTAAATATAGAAAACAAGACCTAAAAATAATAATTCATTCCAAATTTTTTGTGAAGCATGTTTGGTTTGGAATTATTATTACAATTCAAAATTTGATGTCTTAATTTTAATATAAAGTAATTTTTACTTAATAATAACTTAAAAGATGCTGAGTTTCAAACGGGTGAAACTGAATTGAATTTATATGTTTTTTCATATAAATGCTTTCTGTTTTAAGTGTAATAAATAAATTATAATTTATTTTAAATAAATAGATATATAGAAAACGAATGTTGATGAAGAAACTTCTATATTTTATTAAATTTAAGAATTTACATCTTCTTGATAAAATAATAAGAAGAACCAAAGCCAGTACAGTAATTAACTTTAAATTTTTGTTTGTTTTTTAATTCCCTAAGATGTTAAGTTTATAAAAAAATTCTGTGTTGTGTTTTTCAACTATGCATTTTGTTTTGTAATAAAATTTAGCCAGTAGCTAGGTTTAGCATTATTTGTATCTTTTTAATACCTTGTGGTCATATTATACTGATTTTAATAACACGGGTGAATAAATTTTTATATTACAGCTGCTTTTTTACTTTAAATTAATTACATTAAAAATAGTTGAACCATGTTTTTTTTTTAATTTAAAAAAATATATATAATGTCGTATATATTTTTAAAATATTTGAGCAATGAATTTGATGAATTTTAAATAGTTCAGTGCATTTTTCTTTTATATACGTACATTAACAGTTTGTTTTTTATTCTATTTTGGCGAATTCTTTTTTCAGCAAAAACAATTTCAATCCACTTACGTTTATTTAGATGTGACTAAGAAGATCTATGAGACAAAAGTTTAAATAGTATTAATAGTTGTTACATAAGAATATCGTGCACTTAAAAATAGAACTATATAAAGTTGAACATTGAAAAGAAAAAACATAAATCTTATTATTTTGTGTGTGTGACGTAGGTTTTAGGTGATTAATAATATAAACATACTCCAATAAAGTTTATTTTATATCCCATATATATATATATATATATATATATATATATATATATATATATATATATATATATATATATATATATATATATATATATATATACACACACACACACACAAAATACAAACTTTTTTTATAATACTGTATGTAATAAGAATAAGTTTTAAAACTGTCTTTTTTTTACTTTTTTTTTTTTTTTTTTTCACTTCTTTCTTTTAAACTTAACGTATTTTCTGCTTGATGTATTTCACCTCCTAATACAATACTTTGCACCCCTTAGTGAATGCAGTTCAAATTTCGTCTTATAAGCGGCAGCATACTTGCAACAGAATGTCCCACAAGACCTTTAGCATCATTTAAATCGATATTATTTTATACGTAAATGCATTCGCATTTACATTGTCTTTTGACATTTTCAAAATTACATTAGACGTTCCTAACTAATATTATAGATACACTTTATCATTCTAAACAAGAAAGAATCAGTTTTGTCTAAATTATGTTTAAATTAATAATAATTATTTAAATATATTATTTTCAGTAAGATAAAATATAGATTACATTTTTTAATTTTATATAAATATTTTGAAACTGGTGTTTATAATTACGTAATTGCATTGAAAATTATTTCATGAAATATTAGTTTGTTCTGTAAAGTATAGTGAATCTCATTAAAAGTGATTGGCTGACCAACAAAATAAGACACATTTATTGGTTGATCTTGTTTTTTGAGCCGATAAAAGTGAGTCGCATGTTGAGTATGGAACTTTTTTTTGTGAAGTTTCGTTCATTTTTATTAGGTCCAAAGTTCTAAACGAAGAAATAACAATGATCAACCATTAAACGTAGTAAACAAGTAGCAACGTCATGATCAGATGTTTTTAACAAAAGAAACATTTTGAAGCTGGCTCAAGAGTTGTGTGTAGTTTACAGAACGAACTATTATTACAATTGTAAGTTTTTATATCAATGTAGTTTTATTTCATGGTGTGAACCATCTTTATAACAGTTGTATGATTAATATTTTTTTATATATTGCTACTTTAATAAATATCAAAACATTACAAGAATTTTTTTTAGTACTATATAAATAATAAAAAATACACACGATATTTTACGTACTGTACATTATTACTAAAAATATCATACAAGACTTAAAGTGGTAATAAAACTATAAAAAAAAACTTTAAATTAATTCTGAACATGAATTAAGATCTAATTTAAATATTTATAGGTACTTCTTTGCATTTTTATTTTTACATGGTATATAATATATTTTAGCTTATAATATAAATCTCATTATATCTATATAAATATTATACATACATAAAAAAAAAAGAAGATAAGATAGAAATAAGGCGTCTTAATTATGCCTTCTATATGACATTAAACTAGGTTAATTCATCACTTAATGAGCCTTATAATATAATAGACCTTTTTAATTGCTATTATGACCTTATCTTATCATACTATACCATACGTTTTCATATAAATTATTATGTCACAAAAGAGGGTACCTATATAAATATATATGTATAAATTTTTATTATATATAAAATATAGTAGATGTGGTATTTTGATTTATATTACATTACACCTATAGGGTTAATAATTAATTATAGTATGTTTGTCTTTGTTGTATGCCATCATATGAATGTAATTGGAACGTTAATTAGAGGGTCTACTTGGTTATACTACATATTATAATGAAAGAAGAGAAATGGTTTCTCGCAAAACATGATGACCATGCGTATAAAATTAGACAAGCAAATAGATTACTGTATTGAATATACATGCTTAATTAAATACTAAAGTAAAAAGAGTCATTAGAGTATAGATCAAAAATATAGCTCTGATGTTACAAGATTTGTGTTTTTCCTTCAGTTTCACACATTTTTTTAGCTTATATTTTGAAGTTTGAAACCACTTTTTTGTTATTATTATTATTTATTTGTAAGTTCAAATATATGTACAGTATAGTTGAACTTAAAAAAAATATATATATATTTTGAATAAAGATTATCCTATATTATATTTGCTTTTAAAAATTTATTCCATATCTTGGTACAATTTATAAGTAAGTACTTTGAAAGTTTTATGAAACAATATTAAAAAGTAAATAAAGTTTTGCATAAACGTATGTTTATAAAACTTACATACTGTATACACATACTTTTTCAATATTACTTTTAACAACAAACAATATTATTTTTTGAAACACATTGTTATTGCGTTCCATATTTTATACTTTTATTTACATAGTCTATATCTTTTCTTTACATTATATATATATATTTTCTACTCTCTCAGTTTTTTTTTATATAGCTCAAAGCAATTTTAGTTTTATAGCAAACCATGAAGTACAGAAAACTAAATTTATTTCAAACGATAAGTGTCAATTTCGTCAAACACTTTTTTCCATAACTAGAAGAATGAAAAGAGAGAAAAAAAGGCATTTTATATAGAAAGTTTCATGTACAATATGCAAGGCATTTTGCATGTGCAAACAAGATAAAAAAAAGGCATTGTGTTTATAACAGTTGACCGTTCTTTATTTAACGTTATTTTTTTCCCTGAATTTATTAATCTTGAAGTATAGAATACATAATATTTAAGAAATAATAAAAACAAATTATATTTTGAGTTTTAATTCTATTTCACAGATAATTTAAGATATTACCTATAATTTTAAAACTGATCTAATATTTTCAGTATCTCAAATGAAAAAAGAAATCTATTCTAAATAAATAATAAAAAAAATCTTGTAATGAAAGATTATATAGACACATTTTTATTGTAAAGTAGCTTTTTCCCCCAAATAAAAGATTTGAAAAATTTCTGAGACTAGCTAAAAAAAAAAAAAAAAAAAAAAAAAAAAAGATAAAAGAAAAAATTCTTCAAATAAAATTGAATATAACAATGATATTATATAAATCTAAAGGAAATAATATCAATATCTTTTCATGTCAAAAAGAAAAATATGAAATTTCTGAGGAAAGTATAAAAAAAAGAAGAATGAATATTTTTTAGTATTGTCACAAATACTTTCAAGACTCATCGTTTAAAAAGGAAAAGCTTGTTACTTTGCTAGCTGCTGCTGCTGCTCTTTTTTTTTTTTGTGAGTTATATATAGATATTTGATACTGTGAACAATCGTACCATATAAAATTTATTTAAACCACATCATCTTCAAATAAAACAATGATTTAGAGAAAATGCAATTCTATAGAGTTACTTTTTGAAAACCATATTAAATCAAATAAATATACAGTTTATTATATTTATTATGTATTAATATTTCATTTATATATTTTTTTTTAACAAGAAGATGTCATTAGTATCATATTTAATGTAATGAAATTTTAACAAATCTCAAAATAAAACGTATTCATGTTAAAACTGATTCTTACTAGAATACACGGATATAAATTATTTTGTAGGAATACAAAATATAAAAAATATGTCATAGTTTTTTTTTTAAACCAGACTAATTTTACACGTAACTTCTTGAAATATTAAATATAGAAGTGTCCCCTGAAATAATTATTTAATCTTATTGATTTTTTCAAACCCAGCATAAAATCAAAGAAATATAAGAAATATTAAAGAAATATAATGTCTTATTATTACAAATATCACGATTGTGCTTATACGAAAACTATACTAAACTCAAAGCACGTATGTTTCAAATCTTTCATAATATACTATTCTCTATAGTGTAATTATCACTAATTCGTTTAAAAAATTCCATACAGAAGAAGTTAAAAGATATAATATTGTTTTATTGATGTTATTTACACTCACTAACCCTGATTTACACCAGTTATGTTTATAAGTTTTGTATCATATCAAAAATAGCATGTTATGATTTTTATTGCGAAACAAAAATATGAGCCACCACTAAAGTAAGTAACTTGTGGTTAGGGAATGCGTCTTAACAACATAGTAAATGTAAGTAGCACAATATAAGATTTTCTATTTAGAACTATTACTGTTGTTAGTACACAGATTGTTTTCAACTTTAGCACCGCAAAGTCAGAAAATTATTTACGTAATATTATACAAAGTTTACATGATGTAATTAAATTTTACTTATCAATATTACAAATAATGCAATAATTGAAGTATACATAAATAACTATGCTTTTCTGTTAAAGTTGATATTACTATATTTGGTATTTATTTAAAGCCATAGATCACATAAAACAATATGTGCTTTAAAATGAATAAACACGATTTGGGATCTTCAAAACTGTTGACAATTTTTATCAGAATGTTAATGTAACCACACAAGAGAGCGTCAAAATACTGTAAAGTATGCAATTTGCGTGACAATTTATGTTTCTGACGTCAGAAACATGCAAAAATTAGTATGAAAATGTTGTGCAAGTTGCATGAATTGAAATTTCTGATCACTGCTACTGAGCTACTGTTGGGTTTTGAGAAAAACTGAAGTTATTTATATAAGTCCCATATAAATGCTTATGTTTTTCTCTGGTCTATTCTTTCAACATTTCAATATTTAATATGGTCCTATTTTTAAAAATTACAAATTATATATTTTATGACCGGTTATACTATTTTTTTTTTTACTAAATTTGTATTTGGTTAGAACACATAAAAGTGTATTAAATCACTTAGAAGTATATTTCATTTAAAAATTGCTACCTTTTCGTAAATTATTTTTACAAGAAACGCTGGTTCAGCATAAAAAACTAGTGCAAGTGAACTACTTTCTATGTGATTAACTAGAGTTCTGCACCGGTAACATCCATTAATTACAAATTTAAAGCTCAATTTGTAATTATTTTTGCACGAGCTCAATATCATATTTTTAATTTCAAAGAAAATATAAATTGTCATTATCCCATGAACGCATTCATTTCAAGAGCATTGAAAACCTTGCACACAGTTTTGCAATACATTTTTAAGTATTTTAGTATTAACGTAAATGACGTCACAAGCATTAGAATCACGACACAATAAACGCAAAGTTGGCCGTTGCAAACCGATGTTCCCATCCAGCTCTAATGTTTGTGACATCACTAATGTTTTTTACTTTTCAACGTCTAGTTTTTAGATTTATGTAGGGAAAAATGTAACAAATTTAGATTAAAAAAATTTAGATAATTAAAAAAAAAAAAAAAAAAAACTTTTAAAATAATAAAGTATATAATTGAAATTGTTGATATTAACACAAGTGTTATAAAGTGCAGTTTATTGTTAACTGTTGGAGTTCACACAAAAAGTCATCTATCAAGTTTTCACGCTTTGAAATGAAGATGTATTACTATTTCACTTCCTCCAATACTTTTTTTTTCTTGACTTGATTTTTTTCTTCTTTTTCTTACTTTTCTCACCTTTTCTTGCTAATCAGAAAGTATTTCAGAGAAATCCTTACGTTATCTTAAACTCTTACCATGTTTTTTTTACTTTGACTGTACGTTAAATAGATAACAAACCTTCTATAGCTTTTTGTATGCTATATCATATAAGAGAGAAGAATTGTGAGAAAAAGGAAGAAAAAAAATAAAAAATAAAAGTCTTTAACTGGACGCTTCTTTATCAAAAACTATTCATTTGACTTTGTAAAACAAAGCTGTCAAGTTAAGAAGCTCAAGTAGGAAGAAAAAAAAAACATTTTAAAAAAGATAGAATAAAATTTAGAAAAAAGAGGGAAGTTGGATGTCATTTTCCATTTCTTAGAATGAGAAAAAAATAGAGAGAAAAAAATATTTTGATTTAGTATTTTCATATATAATTTTGCGTATATTTTTATTTATAACACTTGAAATGATTCATGAAATTAATAATATAACAATTTAAATGAAAAGATTTACAAGAAAAAAAAAAAATATATATATATATATATATATATATATAAAATAATAATAGTATAATAAAATAAGTTGTAGAGGAAATTTAGTGTGATTGAAAGTGTTGAAAACAAATTATATGAAATAAATTTTCTCTTTTCACTTTTTCAATAGAAAATTATATATTTTCAACAGCTCAGTTCTTAAAATAGAAAAAAAATCAATTGTTATTATTTCTCTTTTGTAATTTACATAGAATAATATAACAATGAAAGAAAAAAATGCTAATAAAAAGAAAACGTAAGCAGCTTATTATATATATATATATATATATATATATATATATATATATATATATATATATATATATATATATATATATATATATATATATATATATATATATATACACACACTCACTAAACATAAAAGTACAATTATTTGGCAATTATTATATTATTAATAATAAAGAAAAGTCCTTATTTTAAATATATTTTAATAAACACGAGAGATATTGTATACTTAAAATGCAATGAAAAGTTTGAAAGTCAAATATTATTATAATCATATTATCAATTTACAGTTCATTTGTCACGTATTACTTAAGCCTTTTAAAAGGATTAATATAGAGCTATAAACACAAACAATGTTCTGTTTAAAATAAACTTTAAAATAATAAAATATTGACTTTGTATTATAGATATTATGTTATATATATACATAAGCATAATTTAAAGTAATGTATGTTTACTTAAAATCTAAAATATATATTTTAATTTAGTATAATGTATACAAATCAGTATTACTCTATGAGTGTATATATATGTAATAATAATAATATTAAAATGTAAATATTTGTCACCTTTCTCCTATAATATAGTAGATAAGTGTGAAAATACAATGTTAAAGTATACACACAGTCATATACCAAACACTGTCATTTAATGTATACATAAATTTAAACACTAACTAATATTATGTATGTACGTACTGTGTATATATGTATACATGTATATAGTAATAATAGTAATCAAGGTTATATAGAATAAACCTTTAGGCAAAATTATATTTGTACTATGTATTATACAAAATATAATATTATGTAAATACATTAATAATCAGGTTGATACATATTATGTCTATAATACTCACATTCGTACATTTGAACATTATTTGTTATGATATAGTATATTACTATTATGTTACTTATTCATAATAATATGTTATATTATGATATACAGTACATACACCTATGTCATATACAAAGTATTATATTATATACAAATCTATCATAATAATTTATATTAATATTATTATATTATTTATGTTCTATATATTATTAAAATTAATAAATTTTAGTTGAATTATTTTAAGTCATAACTGTGACAGAAATATTGACAAAGTACATTTTTTTCTTTTTTTCATTTCATTTCTTTTCTTTCTTTCTTTCTTTTTTTTTTTTTTGAAACCATGACATTTTTTATGACGTCATAAGTTGAAGTGTCACGCGTTTGCCCTTGTCACGCTTTGTTTACTGCAGAGACTTTTCATTCATTCACTCACTCACTCACTCTCTCTCTCTCTCTCTCTCTCTCTCTCTCTCTCTCTCTCTCTCTCTCTCTCTCTCTCTCTCTCTTCTCTCTCTCTACACTAGACATAAGTGCAGTTCGTAGGAAACATCGTACTGTACATAGAAAATAGAGTGAAAAAATGCTAGTTATTTTTATTAAAACGTTAAACATTTGAAAAAAAGGTTCGTTTCAACTGAATTTTATAAAAAAAAATGTTGCATTGGAAGTTTAAAAAAAAAAAAAAAAAATCTTATTTTGTCAATTTGGATTTTTTTTTATAAAATTATTATAAATTTTACAAAATATTGTAACTATTTAATATTTTTTCCCATGAAACATTGATAAAAATATATCAGTAACAGACTTTTTTTGAGACCTATGAAGCATTAAATTTAACAATTGAGAAGCTATATAAAATAGACAATCATTTGTCTATTTAACCAAATTAAATCTTTTTTTATTTCAGACTCATTGATATTTAAAAAAACATACATTTTATTTGTTATAATACGATTTAATATATATATATATATATATATATATATATATATATATATATATATATATATATATATATCTATATATATATATATATATATATATATATATATATAGAGAGAGAGAGAGAGAGAGAGAGAGAGAGATTGAAATATATTCCATTTTAAAATAATTACTCGTACATAAAAAACGTATAATTTTATACTTTTTAATCACATATCTATGTATGCTCCTCCTAGCAATTTTGTCTATCAAAATAAAAAAAAGGGAGAAAAAAAATGATGCTCTCCCTATTTTCCATGATGACATTTAAAGTTTATTTATGTCAGTAAATTCAGCAAACAGTTTACCAAACATTGAGGCTATAAACAAAAGTAAATATTTTCCCATAAGCCTCTGGTATTTCAATAGAATGTGTTTATATGTGTATGTGTGTATACACGCATACAAAACACTATAGTATACGTATAAAACAAAATAACAAATGTATACAGCAGGGATTAAATTGATTTTATCAAATATAAATTACTACACTAATGAATAGAAAAATTAAGCATGATATTAAAAAAAAAATGATTTAATTTTTTTTATTTGTTTCAAAATTTAAAATGATTCTAATAAAAATTGTATTTGTGAAAAAAAGAATACCAATCTAAACATGTTTCACATCAATACTATCTATATTTTAGTAATTATTTATTGTTTTGAATTCATTATATATGAAAGAGGAAAAATATACTGTATAATATAATTTTATATTGCAGAAAAAGATTTTTCTCAATTAAAATCACCATGCTTTATTAATTATATATGATTGGATATTTATAAATTAAATTTTATAATAATTATTTCCACATTTATGAGTTACTCGTAAATGCTTCATTTGCTACATAATTAGAGTTTAAAATATTTACTCGCACTTTATTTATTTTTATTTTTCCTTTAAAAATAAGATGTATTTTTTTTATGAACCTCATATGAAGTAGTTTTAAAATCATCAAGAATGAAAATAAATTTCTTGTGGTAAAAATTCAATGTTAATAAGTTTCTATATAGTGTAGAAAATTTTAAAATTATATTATACATGGATTCATTATTTAATACATTAAAGAAAAAGTTGACAGTAAAATGTGGATTTTGTTTAAAATTCACATTTTCTTTTTACTAACTTGTAAGTATACTATAATTAAGTTTTGTAAAAGTAAACAAATATTATATAAACTTATTTAGTAACTTTTATGTTGTACATAGTATGTGTACTTCTACTTCGCATTTTCTATTATATTATATTATATTATATATATATATATATATATATATATATATATATATATATATATATATATATTAAGAGTAATACTGTAAATGAAAATGCAAATTTTGATATGATTGGTTTACATTAAGTAAGTTGAGTAACAAACTTATCATATATACTTAAAGCTTTTGTAAAGAGGAAAAGTTGTTTGATAAAGTTGGCATGTAATCACATGGTATGTTCATGTAATGTATTTCTTAAGTAAACTACATATTATACTTAACTACTTCCCAGTACGAAGTGTATATATAGAAAAAAAAAAAAAAAAAACTAAACATATTTCACTCCCTCTATAATATTCGCATGCTTTCTCTCTCCTCTGGTCATGAGAGGTACCATTAGATTGATGGATTGTTATAAAGCTTTGCTAGAGTGAAAGCAAATGGTTAGCGCCTAGCACGATAGGCAACTTTTTCTACAATACGGTCAAGCAGTTTGCATACTCATGTTTTACTGCAGGCGCAATAGAGACTTTTTTTTTATTATATTTTTTTTAATAATCTATTATTTCTAAGGATTGTTTTGAACAGGTAATTAAATTTTAATGTATCTTTAACTCTTTATAAATGTGCAGTATATAAATTTTAGAAGTTGATCATACGATTATTTTAAATTCCTATATAGAGAAATATAGAAAATGAAAAGTTGCTATTCATTTAATATGAATACAAAAACCATGGTTAAAAATTCCCATATAATATTGAAAATAATTTAACATCATAAAATTTCTAATCATTTTATTGTATCATTTTGAATGCACATTTTTGGATGCTGAAACAAATACACTGTCACATAATAATTTATATTTTACTATAAACATTATACTATAAACTTAACTTTAATATTAAATGTAAAAAAGGAACTTTAAATAATAATAAAATGTAAAAATTCTAAATAAACAGCTTGTAAAATTACTCGACATTTTTTTCATATAAGAAAATTACTATAATCATTATTATTAAAAAATAAAAAATAGAGTAATTTTGACTTCTTTTCTTTTTTTTTTTTTTGATATTTTTAAACAATTTTATTATTGTATATTATTAAATATATAAAATAATCATATCAATATTTTTGAATATATATATTATTATTAACCTATAATTTTGATGTAAATCGTGTTATAATTTATTCAGTGTATGGAGGTTTTAAAGAAAATTGTATATGAAAAGGAAACTAATCATTAACTTTGAAAGTCATGAAGAAAAAAAAATGTTCACGAGATTGTAAGTAAGTCATTCATGTCACAAAATATCTCAAAAATTTCCTGTTAAAATTTTTATCAACTGTATTTATCTAATAAGTAAACCACGCAACTTTAAAAAAAAAAAAAAAGAAGACGAAGAAAGAAAAAAAAAAAAAAAAAAAAGTTTTTATACACAGTAAAAAATATATTAATTTTAATTAAAATTATAATCAATAATATAAAATTAATTAATTTATTGCATGATATGTATTTTATTGCATAAAAAATTTAATTTTGAAATTCAGTATTATTTGAACGATATATTTTCGATATATATTTTTTTGTTTTAACGTTAAACTTTCATAAAGTTTTAAAAATAGGCAGTTAATTAAACTTTGTGTAACAATAATAATAATAAAAAAAAAGAAACAATACTTTGAAAGTTGATATCTTAAAAAAAGTTAGACTAATAATAAAAGTTACAACTTACTTAAGCTAAATTTATTTACTTTTTTTTTTTCCTTTTACCTCTAGTCCGATTTTTTTTTATTTAACTTGTGTTTCTGTTATATTGTTATACTCATGGTATATAACGTACAACTATGTTTTCTCGCCTGGATTTTCGTGTTAATCCTTAAAGATTTCATTCTATACCATCTCCTACAACAATTCTACTTATACTCCCACTATTTAGCCCTATGTCCTGTACTCCCAATAGAAAAAAAAATAGGACTAAAGCTAGTTGGATTTAGAGTTTCTCTCCCCTCTTTTACTATTTCTCATCTCCTTCTATATAAACACAACATAATACAAGCATAAGAGAAACAAACAAGTCTCACTTTCTGACTTCTACAGACTTTGATCCTTTCTGTACACCTCTACACAAACACAAAAAAACAAAAAGTTCAATCCTCCTTCTAACCTTTTTCTTTTCTATCGACATCAATCAGAATTAAAATTAATGTCAAAAAAACACAACAAAAAAACATGTTGTTAAAATTTAACAAAATACAGAAAAACCCCTTTTTTTAAACTCATTTTTTTCTATTTAATTTTTAATAAACGTATATAGGAAGAACACATAAGGGTTTGTTTTAAGTATTTTAAGGGTTAAATTTAAGATTAAAAGAGGCTTTACTAACATTAACTGAATACATGCAATCAGAATCCATGTCAAAGTATCGTTAAATTGTTATCATTATTATCATCTAAATGTTTGTACTTGTACACAAGTCTGAAAAGGAAAGAAAGTATAATAATGTAACTTTGTTATTATGATAGCTTATCTTTGTAGCAATACGTTGTTGAGCTTTTATACTTATCAAATTTTAATTTGGTTTTATATCAAAGACAGTTTTTATATGGATAAGACAACATATGGAATTGAAATAATAACCTTTAAGGATTTTTACTACACATTTGAAATTTTGATATTAAGAATTGTATTCCCCTATCAGGTTTTCACATAAAGAGAGAAATTTAGAGAGAGAGAGAGAGAGAGAGAGAGAGAGAGAGAGCATGCTCTACCAGAGAAACAATTATTTAGGTAACAGTTCTTGCACCCTTTACTATATAAAACAAAGTTATTATTATTTAAAAATTGCAGCTGCATGCATACAAATTTATGAAAACGCATTCACTGTTTTACATAATTAGAAAATTGGAAAGAAAATTTATATCCTATTGTAATAGAAATGCTCGTTTATAAATTATATTTTCATTTTTTCCCCCTAGTTCCATATCTTGTTAACCTGATTTTTTGACTCTCTCTTTTTTTTAAAAAAAGGAATCTTATGACACAAAGAGTTCACAATTTATAGCTCGGGACAATTTCTAGGCCTGTACTTTTTTATATACAGAACTCTCTCTCTTTCGTTTTTCTGTACCTTCTCACTATAACCCAACTTTTTTATACAAAAATATATATAAGAAAGAAAGAATGAGAGAGAGAGAGAGAGAGAGAGAGAGAGAGAGAGAGAGAGAGAGAGAGAGAGAGAGAGAGAGAGAGAGGAAAAAAGAAGAAACCTTGGTTGGTGTGCTCAGAATTTAAGTGAGAGCTGCCTTTGAATTTTAAACGAATAATATTCACCCTAGCATAGACAGTAGAGTCGGCACAAAACCACCAAGTAAATATAAAAGATGGGTGTATATGTAAGGAGTATAGAGGTCTTGAGAGAAATTTTCCCAACTAGTATTAAAGAACATTTCAGTTTTTTATATATATTTAAAAAAAATAGAGGGATAAAAAGTTTACCAAGAAAACGACCTAATAAAACCATAAAAATATTAAAACCTTTAGAATTTTATAAAAAAAAATGTATATATAATATTATGAAAATAACCCCCTTAGGACTTATTTAAAAATATATTTAACAGAATTGGGTTAAAATTTTAATTTAAAATGAGAGTGTTTTTATTTTAAATGTAATATAAAAAAATTAATATCTTCAATTATATTAATAGTAGAAAAGAAAAAAAAAGGTGAAGTTTTTAAATTATGTTTCATTAAAATTAAGTGAATGAAAGTTACGGTGTTATATAATATTATATCATATGAAGTATGCCTAGCATACTGGGTATGGTGTAAATTGCATGAACCTATGGTATATAATTTTACATAAGATATATATAGTACAGAAAACAGTGCAGTGTTTCAGTTGTTTATGTGGATTATATATGAGCAAATTTAAAATTTTGTAAAAAAGGAATTGCAAAGTGAATAATAATATAATCATAATGAGACAAAATTTTGTTAGTTTTCAAAATGCATAAGAAAACTGAGTAAATGGCACTTTTCTTTTTAATTTAAATCAAAACTCAACAACAGCAATTAAGTCACTCATTCCTCATGAAAATGATGGCAATTATATATATATATATATATATATATATATATATATATATATATATATATATATGATAAGAAAATTTCTTGGTGAAATAAATTAATGTCTTACCTTCTGTGAAGACACTGGGCTTTACACTCGCTGATGTCACTATTTTAAATAACAATGATAAAATAATAGTCACTTTGTACATAATAATAAAAACACTCAATTCACAGTCTTTTTTTAAAATTACATAGCTATGTTATTTACACACAATGTTTAACGTTTTCGGAGACTATATATATAAAAAAATGATACATACTGTCTGTCTCCTTCCATATCTATGTAATTTTAAAGAAGACTGTAAATTGAGTGTTTTTATTATTATGCACAAAGTGACTATTATTTTATCATTGTTATTTAAAATAGTGACATCAGCGAGTGTAAAGCCCAGTGTCTTCACAGAAGGTAAGACAGTAATTTATTTCACCAAGAAATTTTCTTATCATCATGCAACCTCGCTCGAAATTCAACATTTGAAACATTACATATATATATATATATATATATATATATATATATATATATATATATATATATATATATATATATATATATATATAATGGCTATTGTGTAATATTTAAATTAAAAATTTGCATGTCGTAGTAAATACTTAAAATGTTAAATTCATTTGTAATCTTTGTTAAAAAAAATCTAATTACCTTTATAAGAACTTTTTTTATATAATTTAAAATGCATCATTAAAACATGCATAATCTTAGACAAGGTATTGTTAAATGTAATGTCTATTGTTTTCTATTCTATCATTTCAAAAGTAAGTGTTTATAATAAAAAAAAAATAGGTCATAAAATTTATTAAAGTAATATGGAGCATAATTTAAAAAAAAAAGTATAGTAATATTAATTATGAGTCTTACATGAATTAACTTCTCATAAGGTAAGGAATTTTATTATGCACGTTTAATACAATTAAATATACATTATAATTAAATAAAATAGTGAATTTTAAAAAAAGGTTATAAAAAAAAGAGCTAAATTTATAAAATATATTTTTTTTCGAGTAAAAATAATAATAATAAAAAAAGCATACCGGAAAACAATGTAGAAAAAAAATTATTTATATACATGAAAAATATAAAACAGGAAACGTGTTTTGTTCTCTGAGACTCGAGAGTGTAATTTATTTTACATGAATAGAGGGTGGAGAGGAGACTCAACTAAAGCTATAAGCACATGCAATTTTTCTTTTTTTTTTCTCCCTGTCCTTTTTTTTTTTTTTTTTTTTTTCCTTGCAAAAATATACTATACAATACATAATAATATATGAAGAAAAAAATATTATAAAAAACTGTATTATAGAACTTAAATTGTGTACGGTACGATAATATATTATATTATGAATCTGATGTGTATATTTTCATCTTGTTCGTAATATTTAAATTGGTTGCGTAAAGAGGGAAGGAAGAAGAGAAAGAATATGAGAGAGAGAGAGAGAGAGAGAGAGAGAGAGAGAGAGAGAGAGAGAGAGAGAGAGAGAGAGAGAGAGAGAGAGAGAGAGACAGGGTAGTGAGATCAGCTACAACTATTATTTACATTATTTGTGGATAATTTAAGGAACTTTATAGTAGAGTTTAAAAAAAAGGCTTAAATAATAATTTCATTATTTTTAAACCTTGACACAACCAGTAGTTATTACAGACATAAATAAATTTCCTTTCCTTTCATATATTTAAATCAATTCATTGTCACGTAAAAATATTCTATGTACTAACATATGAATAACAATGTTCTTTTAAAGATTTTTTTTTTTAAATCTGTCTACCCTCTGTGCTTCTCATTTTTCTCGTACAGCTTATATACGCTACGATGTGCACTTTATGTTTGAATTTTTAACCCTCGCAAGCAAATACTCTCCTCCCTCTAAAATGTTGTTGTCGTGGTGATAGTGGTGCTTTTTTTTAATACCCCCAGTTTTCTGTTGATTCGTACATAGAGAGAGAGAGAGAGAGAGAGAGAGAGAGAGAGAGAGAGAGAGAGAGAGAGAGAGAGAGAGAGAGAGAGAGAGAGAGAGAGAGAGAGAAAAAAGAGAAATGCGTTTACATCCAAGCCGTTAATGCCGGAGCCTTACACCCAGGAATCATAATAATAATATCACGTGACTATGCATGGTTGCTTACTTGGTTGTTGGTGTCATGAGGGTTGTATGAGATAGAGGATGTGCGTTGGAATGCAAGTAGTGGATTTACTGGCGGAACCATAAGGGCGCGGATCTTACACAACTAGAATTTTTTATGCCCGTTTTGCTGTTTGCAATTCAGGAAAAAAATGGGAGTCTTTTTGAAAATACCACTCTTTTCTGTCACATTGCTATGAACGATTTTCATTTTTCTACATTACTTTTATTTTTTCTTTTTGAAATATTTTTGCTCCTTTTGTTACAATGTTAAGTATAGTGACCATAAAAAAAAACTTTATTTTTTTCCCACTCTTATTCCATAAATGTTTCTTTTCCCCCTTTTTTTCTGTTTTCTTATTTAATTTAACAAAAAACCATAATATTAAAAATACAAAAAACAGGAAAACATGTTAAGCTCGTTAAAGACGAGGAAAAGTGAAATGGTAAAAACTTTTCTACTTAAATCTACACTCAATTCACATGGGCTTACTTGAAATTGAAATATTTTAGATAGCTTTGATCGAAAAGTAATTATTTGAATGTAAAAAAAAGAGAGAAAACAAAAAAAGTTAAATTATATGAAATAATATCTTGTAATTTATACTCATTTTTATTGAATCTAATAAAAGGAGAAGGAAATAAATGTAATGTTAATGCATGTGCATGCATAATATGTTTTTATCATATTTTGTACGAGAACTTATGACACGTTTATTTGCATTGCACTCTAAAACTCTACTTTTCAACATGTCCTTATTGCTAAAATATTGAAAATTTAATATTTGTCAACGTAAGCAAATACCTAAAAGTTTTTCAAAAAGCTGTCCCAAAACTTTATAACTGATTTCCGAAGCTATAGCATTAAGAACATATATAATAATAAATAGCACTACAACAAGGTAAATCCTGATATATATATATATATATATATATATATGTATATAATATTCATCCTGTTTTGATATTTGCTTACGTTACAAACAAAAATTAAAAGCGTAGAACACCTTGAACAAAAAAAAAATTTGTAATATCCTAACAAACCGGAAAATCAACGTTGATTTGGCGGTAGTCATTGATTTCTTATTTATTTTCCATTCACAAAATGCCACTGGTGGTGATCACTGATGTCACAGCTCACTTGTTTTACGCGCGCGTAAACCGGGCGAGCTGTGACTTCAGTGACCGCCAGCGGCATTTTGTGAATGGAAAATAAATTAGAAATCAATGACTCCGGCCAAATCAACGTTGATTTTCAGGTTTGTTAGGATATTACACAACTTTTTTGTTCAAGGTGTTCTACGCCTTTAATAGTATAACACTCAAAAAGTAATGCTTTAGAACTAATGAAATACCATTAAAAACTTCTTAATATAAAATCAGTGTTTAAAATTTAACCATATAATCTATAATAACTAAAAATAACTTTATCCAACTGATGAAAAATTAAAAATGTATGTCATAACGAATTTAAATTATTATGTTCAACAATGTACACTATAACACAAAAAATAAAAATGCATTTCATTTAATAGCAACATAAAGTAGTTTGAAGCAATAATATACGGTACCACAACGTGTAGTAAAGTATACAAAGTTTTTGTCCTTGTATATTCTAATCCAACCCTTAATACATGAGTATACTTTTGTATGTACATTTGTACTTTATATAAAACCTTTTAAAACCATTTTATATGTAACCATATATACATGTACAAAAAAAAAATAAAATAAACACTTAACTTTTAACTTACATCAATAAAATTTTATTACAATAGTAATGGTTAATTTTAATCTTAATGACAAAGAATTAACGTTAATTAGTTTTAATTTATTTTATATTCAATTATGAAAAGAAAAACTAGAATTGTACGCGTATATTCATATTATTGTAGGTATATTATTATACATAATATATATATATATATTTTTATTTAATATAAGGTGCTTATAGAGCAAGTTGGGTAGAATAGGTATATATATAAATTTTTTTTATCTTTTTGGTTTTATTAAACGAAGTAATATTAAATAAGGGGAGAAATCAAGAGAATTTTTTCCCCTTCGTTTATTTAGTAAAAAAAATGTTTTAAAGTTAAGAGAAAAATTCAATGGTTTAAGAACATTTCATCACACTTTTAGATAAATTTACTTAAGAAAATATGTGATTTTGTAGAAGTCTGGAATTTTTTTCTTTAAAACATTCTTTTAAAAATATTTAGGCCATTAAAAATGGGGATAAAAAAAAGTAATAAATTAAATAATATTATTATAAGAATTATTAATTTAAGCAATAAAAAAATATTTAATAGATGGGGGTAGGTTTTTAAAAGAGATGGGAAATTGAAAGTGAAGCTTCTTTTCATCCCTCCATTTAGAGTTTAAGTTTCTTTCAACTTTCTACCAAATAGCCTGGGAATATATATTAAATAAATAAATATATATGAGAGAGAGAGAGAGAAAGAGAGAGAGAGAGAGAGAGAGAGAGAGAGAGAGAGAGAGAGAGAGAGAGACATTAACAGAGTATTACAATAAGAAGTAAAATTACAGTTGGCTTTTTAACTGTTTCATATA
The DNA here is from genome assembly GCA_949318235.1 of Ecdyonurus torrentis. Classification (NCBI taxonomy): domain Eukaryota; kingdom Metazoa; phylum Arthropoda; class Insecta; order Ephemeroptera; family Heptageniidae; genus Ecdyonurus; species Ecdyonurus torrentis. Next base: position 24,794,662 of record OX439130.1, on the reverse strand, counting down.
ATAGAACAAGAACTTCAATGTTACAGGTGCAATATCCTTGTTCTATATTACAATAATAATGTAGGATTTTTTTTTATAACTTTTACTGGAAATATATTTACATCAAGCTTGTCTGCATTCTTATATTTAATTTTAGGAAGAATATATAAAAATATATAAAAAGATGAATTTATTTCATTATTCTTTCTCTAAAAGTTTCTATCCTCTCTTCTACTCTGCTAGCTTGGTAAAATGCTTAATCGACCACGATAAAATATGACTTTAAAAATATTTCAACTTAAAAAAAAAACGAGATTTATATTTATATCGGCATATATAAACTAAAATGAAGGAGAGAGAGAGAGAAAAAAAAGGAAGGAAATTTTATTGCTTTTATTTTGAAGACGTAAGCACACGAATGAAATTGTAAAATATGTTGAGTTGAATTTGAATATTTGTATTATTTATTATAATTTATACTTACCAGTGTTATAGATTATAATATTATGTGGTAAACGTACATTTAATTTACATTTTAGGATTAATTATAATTTACATTATGTTTATTCATTAACAAATTATTGAACAAGGTGTATTAATTATATATAACTAAGTGAATGAGGCAAAAATATGGATACTGAATGTCTAATAACCAATATTTTAAAATTATTATATTATTTTTATATTTTAAAGTTATCGCAAACATTATAGCGCTTACTACATTAATAATTTAATATTGTACAGCAATTTTTCCTGAACATAAAATAATAAAATAGATTTTTTTTTCATGATTTTAGCGTGGGAAAAAAATATTAAATTATGCTGTTTATTAAATATTTAATAATAGCAGAAAAAAATAGCAACGGTAAAATATGAATGCCTAAAATATAAAATTTGCACATAATACACAATATATAACGAAAAATGAAAATTTCAAATTAATAATAAATTTAGGATTTATGATTAATATAAAAGCTAAAAGAGAAAGAGATATACAGAGGGAAAGAGAATGTTGTATTATTTTAATAATTAATGCAAAATGTTTTAACGTGATGATATCGTAATCAATTGTAAATTACTTTTTTGGTACATATACAACAACATGCGATATATAAAACTGGACGTTTACTGGTACGTGTATTTACAAAATCCACCCAGCAATATTCATATTATTCCTCATGTTTTATGTATAATACATTTCAATATCAACAAATCACACACAAAAATATATAAAATAATACATATAATTTTATTATGAAATATAAAAATTAATGATAAAAGCATTTATTGAAGTAGAAATTATTTTTTTTAACGAAATGTTTTTAATATTTGTTTTAGTGTAAAACAAATAAAAGATTCATTTCATTAATTGATACAAATATTAAAGATATTTTTTAAAGGAAATAATATTTTTTTTATATATATATATTTATATTATTGCTAGTAAGTTAAAAGTGATTTTTGAATAAAGAGAACATGAACAGAATTGTTCTTGTCTCTTGAAGAAGTTTTTAGTGTTAGCACATTGTTCTTTTCACTTTGTTTAAGTTACTTTTATCGTTTCTTTGTCCTATCATGAATGAATCTTTGTGAACGATTTTCATCATTTCAACGGAAATGAAAAGCTCATCAGAACATTCATACGAACGTTTAGTTATGTCAGGTATTGAGACTCATTACAAAATAATAATAATCACACTTTTCATTTTGACATATTTATATCCACTTTTATACGCTCTTCAAATTTTATCTTTGAATTTTTTGTATTATAAACATTATATATATATATATATATATATATATAAATGTTATAAAACTTTTTCATATTATTTCAAGTGCATATTTTGCATTCAAATTGGGTAACAAATTTTAAATGCACAGCAGGAACGGGCATACAGAAGTGGTTTCAAACTTATAAATATGTTGTAACTTTCTCGCTTCGTTATGCTTAAATACATAAAACAGCATGTTTTATTTTTTTCATTTTAATAAATACTAAAAAATATTTACATTTTTTTCGCTTTATAAAAACAAATCACATATATAAATTTTTACATGATTTGTTTTATGATTAATTTTAACATCAAAAATGAATTAAAAGAAAGAAAATAATATATATTATATTATTTTTCTCAGATTTTGGCAAAACCATCGTGTCTTATAAAAATCCTTCAAAATTTTTTTTTATAGAGAGTATAAAAATTGAACACAAGCAAAAAAGGTATAACTCACTTTTTCTTATTGTCTACTAAAAATCTTGTGCCAGACAGTAAAATTATTTCATTTTAAATCCATTGAGACTATAACTTTTTACAATGATCTTCATTTTTAGTAATATAATAAATCAATGAAAAATATTGGTCTATACTATATAAAGAGAACGTGATAACAAAGTTACCTTTGGAAAAAAAAATCTCGCTCTTTTTCTCCGGTCATTGATTTGTTACCTGCCTATATGATTTAGTTATAGAATATGAGAAAGTTTTACAATTTAAATTATATAACCACATAATGGAGAGAATATAAAATAATATACGACTATTTTTATACAATAAATAAATAATTTATATGATGGTCACGAAAAAATTGATAAACTTTTTCAACGTGCAAGTGTAGTAGTTATAATGATAACAATATTGAATTGCATGGAAATATATTTTAAGATATTATTATTTTTTTTAACTTTACTCACTAAAGAAAATAATAATAATAAAAAAAAGCAGCAATGCCTGAGAAAGACAGTATTTGATATATGGTCACGGTAGGAGACAAGGAAGCCTGCTGGGCTATAGCTCACTAGGGGTAAAGATTACACAGAGGGTAAGTTGGGTGGAGGTTGAGATGGGGGTGATCAAAAACTCTCTCAAGTGTGACGTCATAACAAAATTTACAAGTTCAACATTTGACACTTTAATCACTCCAACCTTTTTTTTTATGCCCCATAAGGATTAAAAAAAAAGTGTCATATTTGACGGTAACATTTTTTTTTCAGTCAATATTTTTAATAATTTAGAAAATATTTTCATTCTTTTTTTTAATATTCTTCCTTTTTTTTTTTTTTTTTTTTTTTCATAAATATTTTTGAGAGAAAAACCTTTTAAAAGTAGAATGATTAGGGTAAAAATCTTACTTATTGCCAATATAAAACGATAAAAAAGAAGGGTTGATATTTTTAAAGAAACGCCCAAACATAATTCAAGACCTAGAAAAAAAAAAAAAAAAAAAAAAAAACATTTACGAAATGGTGTACATAAATTTAAATTGAATGTTTGCTTTTGAATAAAAATGTAAGAGAAAAAGAGTTTTTCCTCTATAATAAATGAATAATTTAACATTAAAAAAAAAAAAGTTAAAATCGATCAAATGTGGTTCGGTAAAAAAATATATATATATATATATATATATATATATATATATATATATATATATATATATATCAAAATAATAATACTAGGCTATAACTGAAAGATTCATGAAAATATTAGGAAAAAACGTTTACCCCGATTAATATCAAGAGTCATCAAGCTATTTATCAGGAGAATAAAATGAAACAATAATTTAGAAAACTATGTTTAGCGCTACTATCTTTAATTTCTATGATAAAATAAAAACACCCACACATTCATAGTAATAAAAAAAAAAATAGAAATGATGTTTGTTATTATTAAAATATAATATCAAAATATATATGTAACGTTTTATTTGAAATTGATTTGAATGTTAAAAAAAAAAAAAATGCAAACAATTCATTGTGTTTTAAATAATAATATTAATAATATTATAATACATTAAAATAATACTATCATTCATTTTATCATTATAAAATAATAATCATTTTATTTTTTTTTATATTTTATATTATATCAAAATTATTGTATTTTATTTTAAAAAGCAAAAATGATATTTAATGTTACATAAAGTATTTTACAATTAAAATTAATATTATTAATTTCCTCTCTCTCTCTCTCTCTCTCTCTCTCTCTCTCTCTCTCTCTCTCTCTCTCTCTCTCTCTCTCTCTCTCTCTCTCTCTCTCTCTCTCTCTCTCTCTCTCTCTCTCTGATATAAAAATAAATTGTATGATTGTTGAATTATACGGGACTTTTATTTTATGTAAACACAGAGTGTGTTACATAGTTAATTGTATTATTTTAATTTAATTTAAATTAACAATGATTAATGAAGTTAACATGATACTACGTTGTTAAAAAAACCCAATGAGTTATAAATATATAATACCACCTACGTATGTATATATATAATATTAGGTATAATAATGATTTCTTATTGTTTGGTTACATGCAAAGTAGTTATGAGAGAGAGAGAGGTGAGAGAGGTGAGAGAGGCGAGAGGAAAAAAAGAGGTTAAAAAGCGACATGAAAGCCCTCGTTAAGCCGGTCAAGAGTACTCGCATGTGAACATCGTGTATCCTACATCACATATAAAGGCACTCAATACTAAATTTGCATACTCTTCCCTGCTGTTACGTTTATTACACAGCATGATCAGATGTATTAATTTAATTATGATATATAAGTAACTTGATTAATTATTTTCAGACTTAGTATTTTTTTATATATAATTTTTATTGTCATTTTTTGGCGTTGCAAGATATTTTTATACATCCAAAATCATTTTATCTTTAAGAAAATTTACGCATTCTTATTATTATTTTAAGTTTAATAAATAAAATCTTACTCAAGTACACAATTTTCTTTGTAAAACATTTTAATTCATAATTTCTACTTTTATGAATATGTTGCGCATTTTACGACAAATTTACATTGGAGGTAAAATGTATAAGAGAGAAGGGAACAAAAAGGACAAAAGAAAGAATAATTACATACTTTTTTATCAAGAGAAACAGCTGTACCGGACAAAGACAATAATAATAAAAGAAGTTAAAAAAAATTAGGCAACAAATAAAGAACGAAAGGTAGTTAAAATAGAATATAAAATTATCATTGTTATTCTGTACTGAATACTGGCATGACAGAAGAAAAAAAAAAAAAAAAAAAAAGACAAAAAGACAAACGCGAAGCGACAATTTTTTTTTCTAAATTCAAGTTACGTTTACAGTTCATGCTCTTTTTCTCCCTTTTATACCTCCACTTTTACTCTTCTTATCTAGACTTGTAATTTATTGTGACTGATAAAATTTTAATGCATTTTAAATTGAGCTATAAAATCACATAAAAGAGAAAAAATGTGACTATATTTAGTAACCCTAAATATATATATATATATATATATATATATATATATATATATATATATATATATATATATATATATATATATATATATATATATATATATATATTTATATATATATATTATATACTTAAATAAATAAAAAAGAAGATTTTTATTTTATTTTGGAATGTTACAAAAACTCATTTAAATCTACTTTAGTTTAATTACTGTGTCAACAATAATCAGTAAAAATAAAATAAGTAGTTTTTTTGTGTTTGTTTATAAATTACATTTCTTATTTTTCTGTATATCTAATTAAAAAATAACAATTTTATATTTTTATATAGCAAATATGTTCCTAAACAACCCATTTAAAAGAAAAACTCAAAAACTACATAATCAAAAGAAGATATCATTTCAACAATGAAATTTTTATGTTTGTTAGGTTATATTACATAGAAATAGGTCATCGTAACATGGTAATTACATTAAAAGCTTTTATTTCAAAATATTACAATTTTTTTTTACTGTGTTTTTATTATATTTTTTTACTATACAAAAGAAATTTAATAAGTTTTTATGAAAAAGTAAAGTAAAATAGTTTGTAGTAAAAGTTAGTATAACAATAAGTAACTATTGTTGGAAACACATTGTAACAATGAAAATGTAATGATGGTCTCTAGAGTATGGGGAGGGTGGGAGAGAGAGAGAGAGAGAGAGAGAGACTAACGATAAGTCTAACAATGGAAAGGAAAGACATAAGACGATGAATTTTTTTTTTTTTTTTGAAGAAGAATAGAATAAAAGTTATTGGATAAGGAAGAGAAATGACGAATAGACATTGCAGTTGTATGACAGCAATTCTATAAAAGACTAAAGGAATACAAGAAAAATATCAATCATTCATTGGTAGATAAAGAAAGAAATATAATATAGGGGACATTAAAAGATAATGGAACAGATTTTAATTTTCTTGACATCCCATAGAAATTTATGACACGAAATATTTGTCAAATATTGAAATATAAAGTGATTTATAAACAAAATTGTAGTTTTTTTCTTTTTTCTCTCATATCTTATTATATATATATATATATATATATATATATATATATATATATATATATATATATATATATATATATATATATATATATATATATTCTTTTGTGCGAATCGAGATAATCGATATATCTTTAAATTAAAGTTAAAAGTAAAAAGATAATATTACATTTAATATTTTTATCATATAGCCTATAAAAACAAGTATACTTTATGTAATGGTCAAAACACTAATTACCGTAAGTTATATAAAAAAAAATGTAGCGCACATTGAAGCTTAAAACTTGCGATAAAAATAAGAGATATTGTACTTACCAACGATGACCATATCTTCATGATCAGAAACAGTTTGAAATGATGGCGCCTCTGCAGAAACTTCACATCGATAACGTCCAGAAGTACTCAGGTTAACACTCGCTAGGACCACCGTACTCTCTGATGAATTGTGAAGCTGAAACATATGTTCAACAAAATGACGTCACTAGATCTGTTGATGTTCGTGGTCTACCACATAGCAAACGTGTGAACATAACGCTGTCAAGCATCATTTTATATACGTATATATACATATATATTATATGTGTTGTAATGTACAATACAATGACGTTCACTCATTAAAGCCATAGAGACGTTTCTATTGATTAAACAGATGATATTCATAACATAATATAATATAACATTGTTGTTGTGCATTACTGATGTTTTATCAAATTGACTAAGAAAATGTGATAAAATATATAAGCCACTACAAAAGCAAAAGCAAAAGCAAAAGCAAAAAAAAAAAAAAAAAAAAATCTCTTTTCTATCAAACTAAAGTAAAAATTTTCAAGATCTAAAATTATTTTGCATTATAAAATAATGCATTATTTTACAATAGAACTGCAATTTATTAGTATTAAATAATAAACCCGTGTAAAAAAATTATAATAAAATCAAATTAAATTAGATTATTTGACTCTTGTACAAAAACTTCCCGTCAAGGTTTTAGCCAATCATATACTCGGCACACTTGCGCGCAGTGGCCATAATGGTGCTAAAAAAAGTAAGCTTTAATCTATATGAAACAAATTTATTAATCTTATTTTACCACTACTGTATGGTGATTCAAAGAGCCCCTGCATATTATGCAACTCGCACGATGCAAATGCTTAACAATTTGCATACTCTACAGGATATCGTTTAAAAATGGCTACGTTTGTTTGTCAAATAAATATAAATAAAATAAAACAAATAAATATAAATAAAATATAAATATAAAATAAATAAATATAAATATAATTATAAAAAAAAATCCTACAATAAATATACTGCACAGGCTTGTTACTAAATTTTTTTTATTTCTATTGGCATTTTGAAATAACCAGTTTTTAAAAAGAGTTTTACGTCAAATGAAATCTCCATCTGATTGCATTGCATGGCCATAAGCCAAAAGAAAGCAATTTTTTAGTAAAAAGACTGTACATAACAATTGAGCTCTACACCACCACATATATATAAGAAAAAAACCTTTCCCAGGAAGAACATTTTTTTTTAATAAATATTAATACAATCTTAAACAAAATTTGCATCCAGCATTTAACTTGATATAATTTTTTTCTTCTTGATTTACAAATGAAATGGCTTTATTTATCAAACAAATAAATGTTGAGGTTTTGTTATAATACCTCTTTATAGAATGTGATTTAATGTGACGGTTTAATCTTCAAAGTTTCGTAGAGAGAGAGAGATAGTTTTAGTCCTTCTCTATGTCTATACTCAAAAGTAAGAGAGTAAATTACTTGAAATGTATAAGATTAGAACGTGATTTGAACCGGACTTAAATTGAATACCGCATACAAAAGCTTTTGTATAAGTTTCATTATACATTATATTGAGATATTTAAATATATATAATATAATAGTGATAATAAATATCATTTTTTTCTAACCAGTATAGAAATATTTTTAATTAAAGTAAATAAAAAAATTCAATGAACATATTTGCATTGATGTAATCAAATAGACTAGGTATGTTAATTACTTTACATGAAGCTTGTGTATATGTAAAAAGTTAGTTATTTTTATTATATATGCATTTTTTGTGTAGTAGTTATTATATGAATTTGCTGTGGTAAATGTACTACGGACTAATACAAAAAAAAAGAAGTCATAATGAGAGTTTGCCATTGGCGATCGAGGCTAGTGTAGTGTCTATCAAGTGTTGATGGTATTTTCCACGACTGCAATACTGTACAACCATAGCTAGTTTCTAACTAACTGTCTGGCTCTGTAGTAAAGTTAAACTGCCTGCAAGCTAGCCAACCATCCGAGTAAATGCCTTATACCATCAGGAGTACAGGCAAAGTAAAGGAAGAGAGAGAGAGAGAGAGAGAGAGAGAGAGAGAGAGAGAGAGAGAGAGAGAGAGAGAGAGAGAGAGAGAGAGAGAGAGAGAGAGAGAGAGAGAGGTAACAGCGGGGAAAAAGCCATATTGGTTCTTTTTCTTTTTATATAATCCTTTTTTTACAAGTTGTGATAACTGCTTAACACAGGAAAAAAAAATATAGAAAGATTTTAAACTCAAGTATTCTTCACAACAATATTATTATTAAAAAAAAAATAAAATAAAAATAAATTTATCTTTTATAGCTTTATTTGAGCATAAATTTAAACTTTATATATTCAAAAAATTTAACACACAAAAGTTCTTGAAGACAATCATAAATCTAAATTCTGAGAGTATATATATATATATATATATATATATATATATATATATATATATATATATATATATATATATATATATATATATATATATATATATATATATATATATATATATATATATTATAACTATTTTATAAAATGATTCCTAAGTTAAAAAGAAAGCAGACTGAATACTTTTACTGTATTTTACATATACATAGTCTTTTTTTAACCTTTAATACGAAGAAATATATAATATGATGTATGGACTTAGTGAGTCTTATGTTGAAAACTTTTAATGCTAATTTAAATAAAATTTCTTAAAATTATACAACTTATAAGACGTATGTTACAAGTCTCTCTCTCTCTCTCTCTCTCTCTCTCTCTCTCTCTCTCTCTCTCTCTCTCTCTCTCTCTCTCTCTCTCTCTCTCTCTCTCTTTCACACAGTCTGCAGGAGGAGAGGAGAGATAGTTTTTTTTTTTTTTTTTTTTTTTTTTTTTTTTTTTTTTTTTTTTTTGGAAAATATAGCTTCTCTTTTTTGATTAATTAATGATGTTGTTGTTCCTTTGTCGACAAAATTTCGTAGAAAGATATTTCCTCACACATTTTTATTTTATTTATATACCTTTTTATATTTTCTTTCCTTTTCAGTTCATAAGAAGAATAACAAAGTAGTCTCTCAAATATGCAGAACTGAGTTACAAGAGTTGAAGCTACCTTAGCCTTTTTTTTTTCTTTTTTTTTTTCTCCACTTTTGTCTTTTTTCAAAGTATTGAAATATCGATTATTTGTTATCGATTTTAAAATGCAACAGGTTCATTTATTTTTGAATAAAAAAGGACAAAAAAATATGGTGTGTATATGTAAATGTGATTCTTAGAAGGTTTGACATATTTATTGTTTTTCTGTTTTGTTTAGACCGCAAATGATTGTAACTTTCATTTTTAGTTCATTAACTTAGTTATTAACTTATTACTAAGTTATTACTTAAGTTAAGTTAAGTTAAGTTAAGTTATTACTTAACTTAGTCATTAACTTAGTTCAGTAACTTTCATTTCAATTCCACCAATAATGTTCAATAATTTATTTGACTGAAATCATATTCTTTAATTTATTCTAGAGCAAGCTTGAAATTTTTTGTCACAATAATTTTGATTTAGTATATACATCTTGTCTTATTTAACAGTAACTTGAATTTTTTTTCATTAATTTCAAATCTCAAAACCTCGCGTGTAAAATATATATATTTTTTAGAAATTTAATCATGAGTTTCATAAAAAAAAATTGCATATATAATTGTTAATATTATTTTTATATAATAAACAACTGAAGCGTTGATTTCTCAGTTTTATAAAGTTAAAGAGCAAAAGCCAGTGAAACTTCAATGGAATATCTTTACGTTAAAGGAGTCTATAGTTACTTGTTATATGAACCCAATTCCATTCACAATTCTATTACAAGTAGGTACAAAAGTATTTTGATGTTTCTACATGACATTGCTGCTATGTGTAGTCTTGAAGAAGGATTTAGATGGCTTTGAACAGAACGAGAGAGAGAGAGAGAGAGAGAGAGAGAGAGAGAGAGAGAGAGAGAGAGAGAGAGAGAGAGAGAGAGAGAGAGGGGGGGGAGGGGGGGTTGTCGCTTGTTGGTTTGAATTGTACAAAGACGAAAACGTGAGAGAAACTCAACTGTCTTTGAGTCAAGGAAATAGCGAGAGAGAGAGAGAGAGAGAGAGAGAGAGTAACGTCCTTCTGAGTGAGTGAATCGCCATAGAGCATCAAGTCCAATTTCCGGAACACCCTTTTTTCACTCTTTCATCTTTTACTTTTTGCTAACATGTTCGCTTTTCAGATTAATTAGCAAAATTAATTTCCTTATCTAAACTCTTTGTACCAAGATTTTTTTTTCTTTAAAATAATTCTTTTCCCTTTTCTTTTATATTATTCTCTGTAAGTCTTTTTTTAAATAATTCTACCATTATTTTAAAAATGTTTTTATTATTTAATTATAAATTTAAAGCTTTTTAATTTAATTTTATAATAAATTTACTTTGAATATTAATTTGAAATAATAAAATGGTAAATTGATTCTTTATAAATTAGCAAGTAAGTTTTGAAGTTAATGGTATAAAATATAAAAGGAGACGTTTTTTTTTTAGTATTGAATCTCATTACTTTTTATATTAAAAAAATATTTTAAATTTATTCTTGTTTAAATAAAGCTTTACAATTATTAGTTCAATATTATTTCATCATTAATTTTAAAGTTTATTTTCAACTATATATTTTTAAAAAGAAGCTAATTTATATATATATATATTATATAATTATACACACACATATGAACTAAAATATGTATTCCTCATGGGTGTATTTTCAAAGCATTTGTTCTGTACGGTAATGATAGTTAAACATTCATTTTCCTGGTTATTGTACTTGCGTGTAACACCAAAGAGAAAGAAAAAGATTTTTGCATCAAGCTCGTGAGACGTTAGAAGCAAATAAATATAACTTCGGTACGTTAGAATTGTATAGTGAATAAAACTGATCTGTTGAACTAAAATATAATGGAAATAATTTTATACATTTTAGAACAAAATTATGAAAATAATATTTATAAACGCTTGTTGTTTATAGTAATTTTTTCAACATACTAAATAAAGTTATAATATTTGGTTAATTATTGTCAAAATACCTTTAAAACTCAAATCAAACTATAAATTACAGAAAAAAGTTTGCTTATTTTTAAAATTTATTGTAAGAATTTTATTTGTTTTTAAATGTTACGATAGTACAAAATTGAAAATTACAGTGAATTTATACTCATTGCGTAAATTTTATGACTTTTAACCTTGTTCCGTATTTAGATATATATAAATATTTGATACTAATAGTATTGCTGAAAATATCCTCCATTTAACATGTATACAAACGTAATACCCATATAACATTGGATTCCAATTGCTATTTGAAATAATCTTTCGGTAAAATCATTTTATGGAAATTTTTAGATTAAAAAAAAAAAAAAAAAAAAAAAAACATTAATCAGATAAAATTATTCGTTTAACGTGAAAATAAAACAGTTTTTAATTTACATAATTATACTGATTGCATATATAAAAATGTTTGGCATATACGTGTAGAAAACAATTTTATAAAAATACGTAGGGAGTTTTATTGATGGCAATAATATTATAAAATGTATTAATTTAAAACGTTCAAAGGACTATTTTGAAAAGCTTTGTCAACAATATATTTAAGAAGCTTTCATTTCACAAAATTTATTTGTCCTCATTTTGTTTGATATTTAAATTGTAGTATAAAATGGCATGAAAATATTTAGTGAATATTCATTAATTTCAAATAGAAAGATCAATTTACAGTTCACATCAAAGAAGTATAAAAAAAAAAAAAAAAAAAAAAAGCGTCAAAAGTTCTTTTATTTTTATTTATTTTTTTATATTTATATATTTACACTACTTAAATTTGATATATGCATATATATATATATATATATATATATATATATATATATATATATATATATATATATATATATATATATATATATATATATATATATATATATATATATAACGTTTATTTAAGGGTTAAATTCTAGTGAAAATGTTAACACTAAATTATAATAAAACTACTGTACAGTATGTTTCGTTTTGTGAGATAGATTTAATGCGGAGTTATATAATAAGAAACACATTTTCGGTGAATATAAACGTATATAAATTAGCTAGAGATAGGCTTTTGTGTATTTATATTCTAATTCCAAGTGTAATTAAAATATTTATATATGTGTTAATTTTGAATTATTATTCTCATATGTACTGTAGATAACTATTATATATATATATATATATATATATATATATATATATATATATATATATATATATATATATATTATATATATATATATATATATATATATATATATATATATATATATATATATATATATAGTATACTCACACACGCACAATACATATAACTATTTTAAATATAAAGAATATAATTAAGTTTGTTTAATTAAAACGCTTTCGTGTATGTATTTTAACTCTAAATATTGTATTCGTTTGACATTTAATTTAAAAATAAAAATATACTGAAATAAAAGCAAATTATTAATGAATATGTAAAATGTAGAGAAATTTTTAAAATTTGTTGCTATAAATGTTAAAAAATATATAATATTATTATTTTTTTTTTACTTTTATCAAAAATATAATACATTACTTGAACGGTACCATAAGTAAAAAAATCATTTAAAAATCCATTAAGAAACCACATTTTTTTATACGCCTTTTACTAATGTATTCAGGTTTTTAACAAGAAAGTGCTATAGCGAGAAGAAAAAATGTTAAAATTTTAGTGATAGATTTTTACGCCAGAAATAATATGATACAAAATGTTTTAATTTAAAGGATTAAAAATTAGTTGAGAGAATTTTAAAAAAAATCGATTCTCAGTTTCTGATTTGTTAAAGACATACAATAAGTTGAATAAGTATGAACTTTGCAAAATATTATGAGTGTTGTATTTTTATTAGGACACAATACATAATTTTTAATATATATAAAAGGAGACGGACCAAGGCAATGTTAATATTATATGTAGGTATATGCATGTGGTCATGCATATAGCATATTAATTAAATGTTTTGAACATGTGAATTGTATAAGACTGGATATTTTTGTTAAAATGCTAATTTCTATTCTAGTAAATTGCTATTTTCAACATTAAATAGCTAATAGAAGAAATTCAAGCACTGTTAATTCTGATTGTGTTTAAGAAGCAACTTATTTAATATGATATGTACAGAGAGTTAGAATTTATTATACTAAATGTTTTAGTCTTCATTTTATAAGAAATCTCTGACAAGATAATTATGTTCAAATATGTCAGAGGACCATGTAAGTGGGTGTATATCTTTTGTGGCCTCTCAATAAAAATAATTTATTATTATTATTATATATACATTAAAACTAGCAAATATTGTTGAAATATTATAATGGATGCCCGTTACTGAATGCGGCGTGCGTGGGGCCTCATTCCTTAAAGAAAAAAAAATTAAAAAAATAACTCGCGACGGCCGTGAAAGGTGCTTATTTACCCTTCGCGCGGTTCATGAAAATTGCTTTTTTAACATTTAGACGCACGGCCAGCGATATATAAAAGTAGCGACAGCAAAGAAAAATGTAAAATTGTAGGGAAGCAGCACACATAAATTGAAATTCGGCATATATTTTTATTCCACGCTTTTAATTCTCCTCCTATGATATTGAAAATAGAAAAATAGGACGTTAACTTTTAAATGTTAGATATTTTAACTTGAATGTGACTGACTATACAGAAGAAATAAACCATTGAAGTAAAGCAATTACTATATTGTAACCTATGGCAAAATATAATATTTTGATAACTTTTCTACTAAAAGAGTTTTAAAACACTCAAAATTTTCAGAGAATTGTATTATTATTAATATTTACTCCATATATAATATTATAAAAGCAAAACATTTTAACTGAACTAAATTTTCTCTAAACTTTCAACTCTTAAAACATCTAAAATTATGGATAAAATTAAAAGGCAGCATTAGCTTGTCAAAAAACTTTTTAACTCAAAAATTAAATTTTGACTTAAAAAGTTTTCACACAAAGAGAAATGAATATCTCTTTTTATATATATACCTTTTTAAAGAAAATAAATATATATTTATATAAATAGAAAAAAAATGAGAAAGAAAAATTTAAGTTACGATATTTTGCATTTAAGTGTTACACAAACTTATAACAATATTATATATATATATAATATATATTAATTACTTAGAGAAACGTGATGTTAAAGTTAGAGAAAAAAAATGAGAAAAGAGAATTTAATAGAATTAAGGTCCATTACAGTCCACTATTTTTATAGACTTCGTCCCTTTTACAGAAAAAGAAAGAAAAGAAACTTGTTACTTTTGAAACTGCCTTGTATATTATATAGACTTTCATTTACTTTATAGTGGAAATTAGAAAACGCAAAATTTTACATTATAAAGTATAACATTTCTTCTTTTTTTTCCACCTCCCTTTTTCTTTCTCTTTCTCTTCCTTTGTCTATTTATTAATACTACAAAAAAAGTTATTTCTAGAGTATATATCTCGAGAATTTAAAACAATACCTTGAAAAAACTTTTTACTTGTAAGTCAAAGTAGCAATACTTTTGTATTTACATGTAGACAATCATATAATGACACACTCACACACATTCAAATGGCTTAAAAAATTGCTAAAAAATTAGTGGATAGTTAAAAAATAAATAAAGATGTTTAAAAAAGAATAGATAATTAGAATACTAGAAGGTCAAATTTACATACCACCCTTTCAGATGAAATAAGACACCATTACAAAAATTCTTGATTATTTAAAATGATAAATGTCACAGTTAGTCGTGTACAAAAAATAAGAAGTGTAAGTAATTTAAAAGATTTAGTTATGTAAACTATACAAAAATTATGTCTAAAAAAAATTCTTACTGAAGCTTGTACGATGTAATTTTAATACTATCTCTTTCACATTTTTTTATTTTTTTTTATTTGTTTACGCTGTTTATATACTGTACATTAAAATTATTGAAATATATATATTTGTATACAATGATGTTAAAATTGCGCATCATGTTACTGTTAACTTTTAAAGATGGTAATACAACGCGTTATAAGACGTTACAACAGAATAATCAATGTCAATCATCTTAAAAACTGTCATTTATTTGAATATTGAAAATATTTACGTTTCACTTATTCTCACAGAAGTCGCTACGAAATATAAAATAATTAATATAATAAGCTTCCTCCTACTAGCTACCTAGAAAGAAAAAAGAGAAGGTAATGAGCGATGTAAAAATAATCATATCGGTTATAACAAATTTTTGATTAAACTAAAACGATATAAAGTAACAATTACAGTAACGCAAGATTACTCACATCATAACCTGACGATGTGACAATATATAATATCATTTTTAAGTTTAGTGTCGATTTTTTTATAGTTAGAATAACATTACATATTCAGCGTGAGTTTTTGAAGGGTTGAGTATGTTATAACAATGAAAATTCTAAATGTATAATTATTTTATTTTATAAAAATTATGGTTTAAATATAAATTATAATTAATGTTCTAAAATGATGAAAATTTATTCTTTGTATTAAATATATATGTACAAATAATGAAATCTTCTAATTAAATCCGATTGAATAAATACCTTTGTTTCTTTATACTAATTATAAGGTGTAATTATATATATATATATATATATATATATATATATATATATATATATATATATATATATATATATATATATATATATATCCTTAATTAACAATACAAACCCAGCTAAAGTATGTAAGACAAAATGTAATACAACTCGAAAATGTTTAAGAAACACCTTATTTAAACCACAAGAATATAATTATATTAAATGCCTTCTAAATGATGTAATAAACAATGATATTGATTTATATTAAAATGAATTCTAAATTTATAACAGAATTATGAAAATAAAATAAAATTTAAATATGTTTTATTTTTTAATATTTTTTAAGAGATAATATTAGTGTTGAAAAAAAAAATATCAAAAAAGGATTTTAATATAATATACTGTATATTAATATCAGATAAAAGATATAAGTTATAAGAAAATATTAAAATATAAATTTAAAACAATTCATCACGTGATCATTATAATAGAATAGAGGACACAAAATTATATACTTAAAAAAAGAGATAAAATTTATCATCATAAAAGAATATAGAAAATTAAATAAGGTCAATATTTAATATATTTATATTTTTACTGCATGATCAAAATCATCGATATGAAAAACAAAAAAGTATTTTAAATTTGGTAAAATTTATAATTGGAATATGATATTTTTGTTTTTAGCTGTAACATTTTTTTTAATATTAATAAATATATCGCAGTGGTTTAGCTATAATTGACACTGTTTATTATATTTTTTTAAATAACATATTGAAAAATCAGTCATAGAGGTTAAATTCAGTGTTTGATAATAGTCATTAATTACAGTAAAAATTTCTCTTGTGCATTCGATCCACAAGTGGTGGTATTTTTAATTATTATTATTTTTGTTACTATGGTATTTTTATTAAACGAAGAATAATTTTTACCTCAACATTAATTTATTGTTATATTATTGATAGTACTTTTGTTCTGCAATGTAATAGAATAAGATGAGCATAATTTAATATTTTTTTAATTTTAATTTTATTTTAATTTTAATTAATTATTAATTTTATTTTAATTTTATTAATTTATTTAATATATTTGTACAAATGTTAAGAGTATCTCAAAATATAACCTTCAACCAAATAATGTAAACAAATATCCTCCCTCCACATGAACAACTACATACGAGTTGGAGTGTAACGTATTGGATAAAACGTAAAGGAATGACTGCACAACATATCTGTTTTTCCATGGTCAAATATTGGTGCTTCATTAAAAGAGAGGAAAAATAAGAACTGCTACAAACATGTACAACAAACATTATACTTGCAAAATGCAACTGAAATTATATATTATTTCTTCTTCAATATTTCTGTTTAAGACTAGCGTTTTTAATTAAAACTTACAAATTTAATATTTTATTTTATTTCTTTTTTATGCTCATCAATTCTGTAATTGTAAAAAAAAAAAAAAAAAAAAAAAAAAAAAATCTTCCGTAAAAAAAAATATATATAATAAATTATATATTATGTAAATATATCCTTAAATAATCCTGTGTTATTACCATAATTGAACAAGCCGATAAGGTATTATACCTTGGCTTGTAAATTGTAAACAATTGTTTTGCTCAATAAAAAAAAAAAAAAATAAATAAATAAATAAATAACTGCATTGGTTGCTTGTAAATTGTGAAATTTCGGGAGCTGCAAATGTAGTAAAATAACTGTATATAAAAACACACATAAAAAATAATAAAAAATAACATATAAACGTGGAAAAAAAAAAAAAGAAAAAAAAAAGCTATCTGCATAACTATTAGGATGGTATGAAAATGATTTAAAATAACATCTTATACAAAACGAGAGTAATTAAAAAAATTATTCATTCAAATTAAACACCATAACAAACGGAGCAAATGGCTATATATTTTCCATGTAAAATGTGAAAATATCAGTTCTCATGTTTTATTTTCTATTTTTGTGTGAGACGTGTATGTTATGCTCTTTAGATTAAAGAAATTTAAAAATGTAATTAAAAACTATTGAGTTCTACGAGTTCCTTTAAATTATGCTTTTCATTATGCCAAAGAAATATTAATCAAGTTATATGCGATATATTTCAAAAGACTTTAATGAGTTACATTAATAGTTATTTAAAAGTACACATTGCTAAAAAAAAGTAGATTATATTGCTATGACGTATATAAAAATAATGACTACACGCAATCCTGATATATACTGTATTATAATTATGCAAGGTGTTATTGCGTCACTAGATTTTTACACAATAGTAAAAGAAAATAGTAATAAAATAAAAAACGTGTCAAGTGGTTGCTGGTGGTTGCAACTTGCAAGTGCAGCCAACTGCAGGACTTTATAAGTGCTTTTATAACAAAAAATAAAAAAAATTAAAAAAAAAAGCTCGTAACAGATACACATTGAATTAAAAATAACTTTTTTTATATACTGTACAATACAAATATAATGAAAGTATTATGTACAATGACTTTGATACTCATATATTTACATATAGAGTTGACAGACGAATCACCGAAAGCTTATGGTACAATCCAAATAATTTCTAAACCCAACTACATCATGATTTTGCTAATCCTCAACCATATAATTTTAAATAATGTATTACTAACTTCTTGTTCGTCTACTCGACCGTCAATACTTCGTCGTCTGTCCAGTCTCATCATTATATCCTTATAATCTGATAGTTCAGGCTAAAATAAATAATAATAAAAAATATAAATGAATGAATGAATGAATGAATGAATGAATGAATGAATGAATGAATGAATGAATGAATGAATAAATAAATAAATAAATAAACAAATAAATAAATAAATAAATAAATAAATAAATAAATAAATAAATAAATAAATAAATAAATAAATAAATAAATAAATAAATAAATAAATAAATAAATAAATAAATAAATAAACAAATAAATAAATAAACAAACAATAACAAACAAATAAACAAACAAACATAATATTGTTGAATTTAATAAAGTTGGACAAATATAGATGTTGCATAAAAGTAGAAGCTTGCAGTTAGTTCTCTGAATAAGTAAATGAGAGTACTTACATCCACAGTTACGCCGGGCAGTGTAAAGATCTGTGCCGGTGGCGAATCACGTGGCACGTAGCGGTAGAACTCGTTGCCGTCCTTGTACCACTTGACTGAGTAAAGTGCTTCACCCTCCAGGTCATAATGACACTCTAACCTCGCGCTCTGGTCGCGTACTAGGTGCTTTGGAATACGTACTTCCAACAAACGAATACCAGGCACTCCTGTAACAACCATAAAATAATACACTCCAATTTAGTAAGTGTTATATTATATTTCAATTCTCATGCGTATATAATGTATATGAACATGTTTTTATTATGTTGTACACATTGAAATGCAGTTGAGTTGAGTTTGCATATTATCAAACACTGTGTTTTACCTATTATAGAATTTTAACTAGATGTATGCCTGTATCTAATAATAATAATAAAAATAGATCAGTCCTTAACTGTTTCTTAAAATACTTAATATAACGTAACTAAGGTCATACAAATTTTTATATATATATATATATATATATATATATATATATATATATATATATATATATATATATATATATATATCATAAATTTCATGTACATTTTTGCTATTTATAGAAACGAATTTTGTATTATTTATAAATTATAAACAAATACATGATGAATACTAATGTATGCACAATCTAACACTGTACATTTTTTCAAGTTTGTACGTGTGTAATAAAAAAAAAAAAATTTAAATGAATGAGTGGTGTGTATATATTTTGTATTGATAAGAACTTGATAATGAACTTGTATATCATTGGAGGAAAAAGAGACGAGAAAACTTATTTTGAGTTTTATTTTAACTTTCTTTTATACTCAAATCAATATTAAAAAGTAATTTTCATTAAATATTTGATGGTATATACATATTGCTAATACATAAGATACAAAATATAAATTCATCATTGTTGTATTTTCAATATATTATATGACAAAAGAAAATTTAACTCAGTATATACGAAAGTGTGTTTTGAGATAGAACTAATTCCTTCTTTATTTTCAGCTCTTAACTTAAGTTAGTAACATAATGCATTAAGACAGTAGCATATTGATCAAGGGAGATAATAACATTTATAGAACACAATAGAATTTACGTCAATATAATGAAATAAAGTTTGAAAAAGGGATACATCGTAAATTTAAATTAACTTAAAATGCGTGCACAGCATCTTTGAAAAACTTATTAAATATTAAAACAAAAATAGTTTAATTGATTGGTTAGTTTAGAATTTAGATAATGTATCTTATAAACAAATAGGGGATACGAAAATATATAAATTTTACTTGTGTTATATATATATAGGGAACAATTAAAAAGAAAGTACACATAATTCTATTATGTACTGTACTGTGTATGCATTGTACATAGCATCATATTTTAATAACTACAGTATACATATTTTAATTATAAAATACATACATAATAATCAATAATGTTATTAATATTAAGAGGTCAATATTTTATTTTCAAACCTTTTGAATATTAAATCTCTTTTTTTTTAATTAGTACTCACTTTAACGTGTAGTTAATCAATTTACATCTATTGTTAATGAATGAAAGGTGAACGCCTATGGAATACATGTACTGTACATATTGTAACGTGTATGGTGCTATAAAGCATGAGTATATATACAGTATGAATATTACTATGCAGATATTGCTCCTTTACATAATGTTAGAGATAAACTGTAAATGTTGTCATTGTGTGAACAACTTAACTCTCTCTCTCTCTCTCTCTCTCTCTCTCTCTCTCTCTCTCTCTCTCTCTCTCTCTCTCTCTCTCTCTCTCTCTCTCTCTCTCTCTCTCTCTCTCTCTCTCTCTCTCTCTCTCTCTGGCTCTCTCCCTCTATCATACATGCTAAGTAAAATTACGTATATGACGAATTTAATTAGGAATTCTTTTTTTTAATGATTGTGTGTATGGGATAATGCACAATATAGGATCGAACATAATATCATTGTTCTCCTTCTTTTATTTGTATGTAATTCAAACATTGATATCTCATGCCAGTATTATCAATACCAATCTTCTTACATACAAAAAAGTTCATTTATTTACTTGTATATTGATGAGAAGAAACGTTAATGCAAAATAATATGTATGATTTATTTTTCTTTCTCAAACTATAAAACATAGTACCTGACTTATATTATTATAATTTTTTGTTAAAAAAATGACTTATATTATTATAATTTTTGTTAAAAAAATGCACTTATTACAAAGTTTTTTTTTTAATTCATCATTACTTTTTTTTTTAATAAATTTATTAATTTGTCTAAGTTACAAAAGTAAAGTATTTAACGGTTCAGATAGTTATTTCAGAAGTTATTATAGTTATTATAGGTCATACTGGTCATAAAATTAAAAATCATTATATTCAATAAGTTCAATTAGTTTTGAATGTAAAATTAGCTTTTAATTAAATAACATATAACAAATATCCATACACAAATATTATATTAAATTATACTTAATAGCAAAATTGTTATTAAAAATACCATTAAATTTCCATTAAAATAATAAATTCATTTTATACTCTATTACATCTATTAGAATAAAATAAAAATATATTAAAAAAAACTCTAGAATGAACTTTTAATACAATTAAAATAAATTTACGATACTCATGTTGACAACAAAGTAAATTTTATCCATCACCATCAACTAAAATTTTCATATTGAAGCATACGGTTCAATATAGTATTAAATTAAAACGTGTATTAAACTAATGACTTTTAATTTTGCATGATCGAATATTATGATACTTTACAGATAAACAATTTTATGAACCAAAAACCATAACATGGCAATAAATTGGTATAATAACATTTGGAGCGTGTATATACAAAGTTATGAAATCTATATAAAATAGTTAAATATTATATATAAATATATTATACAGAAGTGTTCAAAAACTATTATTATTATAGTTTGTAGAACTTGTTGAAACAGTATGAGTTTAATTAACGAGTTGTAAATGTTATTACGCAAACGTTTTATTTAGATTAATCAACATCCTTACATTTGTATATACATCCTTGTATATACAAATAAAATTTATTAAAATTATAGGAATCAGAATAAATAAATACCAAAAAAATGTGCATCTTATATATTTTTTAAAATATTGTTATGTTTTTGCAGTTCTGGTTTACACGAAACAGTCAAATCAAAACAGTAGTATGTATGCTAGTTTGACGTGCGAGAGATCATGAGTTCGTTTCTCAGTGGGTACAGTATATAGGGTTTATACAATCATGTTAAAGTCAACGCTATTTTGGATCACTCAATAACTTGAGCTGTATAGGAAAATAAATTTTTGCTAGTTTAAAAATACTATATGCATTATTTTTGCGAACATTGATGCTATTAATAGGTTGAATAAGTATCTCAAGTAACCTCTGCAGCAACGATATGCTGAGCCTATTTTGGTTGTGTGTACAAATAGTAAGCACCAATCGCTGCAAATGTAATGCAATCTTTGAGTGGGTGGGCGTTGTTTGTTTAGACCCTACGTGAAATCTATCAAGGACATTATTGATTTAATTAAATTTAATTACAAATTTGACATTTGAATTATTTATCAATGTACAAACCTCCTCCATCTCCGTACAGGTTGCGGAAGGAGATAATTTTTCTTTTAAATGCTCTAGGTACGCTGAACAAAAATTTAACTGACTTTGCAAATAGCAAACTTGACAATAGCAAAGAAAAGAAAAACAAACAAACAAACAAACGAAGTTTGTCTTATGCTGAGCAATGTTTTTTATTACTTCAGTATGGCGCCCAAGTGCATTAAATATGACGTCATGTGCATACACCCTATATACGCGGCTATTTCACTCTTTTGTCGTGGTATGCACTCTCGAGTTCTCCATACATTTTTGTACAAGTATGTCAGTGAGTCTCTCGAGTATCTTGATAGGAGATATCTTTCAGTTTGACAGATCTAGTCACTGCTCTGTCAATGGTCGCAGTGGCTCCACATCAAGTCTGAGGTTTTTCGGGGATGGTTCACAAATCTACCTCATCTCATTCATTTCTATTTCCATTAGATCGCACCATTATTGTGTTTATCAATTTGTATGGTAAAGAACTAAATAATATTAATTAAAAGGCTGCAATATTTTCAAAGTTGAGCTTAAATAATGCTCACTAAACTCATTTGGAAATTATTGGAACGATGAAAGCTGCTGCAATGTAAATTTTATTGTTCAGAGCATGCACAGAATTTAATATTTAAACCATTTGAATTGTAAAAAAAAAAAAAAAAAAAAAAAAAAAAATGCATGTTAAAAATTTATTTTAGATTGAAAAAAAAACTATCTGATTATCAAGTGAATGACAAAAGGTACAACAACAACAATGTAGAAGAATGACTTTATATCTATTATCACAGTTTTCATGTTCTACAATCTTAACACATTATACTTTATACGACAGCAGTAATTTTTTATTGACTTTTGTAATTTTTATATTATGATGTTATATTTTATGTAGTGTAAGTCTTAAGATAAACTATTGCTACAAATATCTATCAATAATTCATCATTGCCTTTGAAGAAAATAAATCAATGTAAGCTCTAACGTTTAGTTTTAGTAATAATTCATAGTATTATATAATGTTAACTTTGAAGATAGTAACTTGCATTCTTTTACATTTAACGATAATCTTCGAAAAAGAAAATTATTTTCGATAAAAAGAAGTCAACAGATATAACTTTATATATATATATATATATATACTGTATAAAGCTATAAGCTATTTTTTCTTTAACTTTTTTTAAGTATATTTTATATATAAACCTTTTTAGTAAAATTCTAACTTATTATTTTTTTTGTCTTCTTTTCTCTTATTTTAAAACACACAAACCAATTATTTCTTTAATTTGTCAACTCGTAAATTTGCCTTGGGAGATGAAAAAATTAAATACTCTGTTTAAAGAAGTATATAAAATAAGGTAGCAGAGAGATGGGGGAGGGAGGAGGGAATTAAGCTGTTGATTGTCAGGAAAGTAAAAAGATGAAGAAGAAAGCTAGAGAGAAAGAGAGAGAGAGAGAGAGAGAGAGAGAGAGACAAAATGGCAGTGACATGAAATTAAAACTTTTGTTGTGACTGCAGAAAAAAAATTAATCCAGTAAAAATTCTTCAGGGTTGACATAAAAATAAGTTGAAATGCTACAAGACATGTGAATTTCATGCTACGTCGCAAGAAAGAAAAAAAAATCTGTAATGTCCAGAGTATAAGAATGTAGTCAGCTACTACTACTTTTATTTTCTACATGACTGTAACAAAAAAATTACAAAATAAAGTACACAATTTGAAATTTATATGTCTGGACAAGATGTTAAATTAAAAAAAAAGAAAAGAAGTTTCATTTTGTATTATTGTACATATATTGTCAAGTGTATACCACTTATTAGCCACTTATACCAACCAAGAAACGGTTGTACAGAAACATCAATCTAAATTTTTGTATAGTCTAAATTTTTGAACTAATATAACCCCTTGAAATAATATAATAAATAAACATTTTCCAAGTAACGAAATTTATATTACACACTTAAATTTCCATTAAAATTTTGGTATAATTTAGTTCAAGCTGCTATCAAGTAATTATTATGAAAAATGGTCGGTCAAAGTGGGGAAAAAAAATAATTTAGAAGCAAACTTTATATTGTAACTTTATAGATTATTGACTGTATTACAATATTCCCTAAAGTTTAAGTTTAACCTATTGAACGTTTATATTATACCTAAAATTATTTATTATCTAAGAAGACTCTTTATATAATAATTATCAATTAATAAACTAAACGTTAAAGAGACTTTAATAAAACACTCTAGAGAATTTAAAAAAATTGATAGTTATTCTTTCTTTCAAAGGGTCTTATTAAATTTTTTTTTAATTATATGCTATAGAAAATTTTAATCTTCCAATTAATAAAGAGCCACTTTAAATTTACTTCATAATTAAAATTTAACTAACAAAGTAAGAGTATACTATAATTAAAATATTGATAATGTGATTAGTTTATTTTTATATTTTATTCTTAAAGTGCTATATATATAAAAGAAGCAAGTTGATTTTATAATGCATTGTATCTTTTATATAGCATAAATGAAGTATTAATTAAAGAGAAGTTTTTTCTTTTTTTTTTTTTAACTTTTGCCTTAATCACTTTGTAGCGTATTGAACATATTTATATTAATTTATTTACAGTTATAATAAAAAATAGGTTTGCGCCCGATGCAAATAATATGAATATAAAATCATTTTACTTATGTGCCACTGTTGTATGCACATTGTGCACTATACAGTATAATAATCAGTGAGATTGAAATAAGAAGCCTTATTGTACCTGATATTGTCCTAATAAAAAAGGCTTTAAATAATTAATTCTGTAATTTAGAATAGAATAAGATAATATAGATATCAGATACACGTATGTAAATAAAAAAAGAAAAGCACGTAATTTATACTGTCAATATAGCATAATTGATGCTAAATTAGAACAAAACAAGTAACTATGCTGTTCAATATAATAGGGTGTGTGCGCATGACGTCATTCTGAGTGCTTTTCGATGCTCATCTTGAGCAATGATTAACATTGCTCAGTATAGGGCAAAGGTAGTTTTTGGCTTTTTTCTTTGGAAATTAGCTGTTTTTTTGGTTATTATTATTTTTCTTGCATACTTGAGGTACTAATTCAACCTGTTAACAGCATCAATGCTCTCAAAAAAATCGCGAAGTATTTTTAAACTGGCAAAATGTGCCATTTTCCTATACCGGCCAATGTTATTTAGTACTCACTTATGACGTCGACTTTAACATGAATGAAACCACCCTATACTTTTGCTCTCTAACATAGTAATTTTTATTATGAAATATAGCATAAATTATGCTGTATTAAACAAATTCTATTGAAAAGGAGCTAGCTTAATTATTACGTATTTATTTGTGTATTTTATTTTGTTTCGTAACATTGAAATCTTCACATGTAACAAGAAGAGCAATAAGTACGTACACGTAAATATTAATGCAATAATTACGTTATTATTTTTTTAATTTTCTTATAATCAATATAATTTGCAATTTTTAAGAATAAAACGTCAAATTGGAGCAAAGTTTTAGTGAGAGATTTAACTTTTAAATAATATGATAATATTTTTTAACTGTATACTTTATGTTATCAATTTTTTTTTTTTTGAATTTAAGTCATTTCATATTTTCTCCATCTATCACCGTTGTCATAAACCTGTTGAATATGTAAGAAAAAGTCCTGAGGGAGTTTTTGACTTATTTAAGGATTGACTGATCGTAACATTTTTTTTTCCTGAATTTTTATTACATTAAGAAAAAACGAGGGTTGGAAAATCTATTCCAAAAATTGTAACAATATACTTTTTTGTATAAAAATATACTTTGACAATTTTTAATGTAAAAATTTATTAGATTTTTTTCATTTAATACGTATATATATATAAAGTAGAGAAAAAAAATAATATATATTTTTTTAACATATTCAATAAAATTCAACGGGATAAAAGTTAATACAACAATATTTATATAGATATAGAAAACTGGCATAAATATATATATCATTCAGTCTGTATTTTATTACATAAATTTCAATCGATGCAAGAATTTTTTTATAGCCTTTGAAAAAAAAAAAAAAAAAAAAAAAGGCTTTTCAGCTTTATCCTAGCTTTATGTTTGTTTTTTCTTCTTCTTCTTTTTGTGGTCAAGCGAGAACGAGAGAAAGAAACTACGTTTATTATTATTATTTTTATCGTTCACACAACTGATCTGACATTGAACAAGAATTCTCTCCTCTCTATTTTAGAATACTTTCATACTTTACATTCAACCAACACTCACACACACGTTTTACGTGCTTCCACACCATCTCATTTGGTAAAATATAAATTTGAATACTACAATGTTTTAACAAAATGAGCTGGTTTCAAGGATCGAACCCAAAACCTCTCGTATACATTGATGCAGTAATATTTTACTTTTTTTTTTGTATACCTAACAAAACGTTACTAAATTGTACTTTTGTGTGTGTGTGTGTGTGTGTGTGTTTAACGAAAACTATATAGTGTTTACAAATTTAAATTTATCTTTATACTTATTAATAAAATATAAATAAATGATAAATAACATGTATGCTATGAATTATTTTAAAATATGTATAAATATTTTAGCACCTTATGTCAATACGTTTTTTTATGTATGTATAATGTATGTTTTTGTATAATATGCAAAATAAATATATTTAACAATATTTTCGTACTATGCTTGTATATATATATATAAATCAATACGCATGTTTGCTTTATATTTTATTTTGAAATAAATATTTACTAAACACTGATTATTATTTATAATATTTGATGTTGTATGTATAACAATGTATAGATAAATTTTAATATAAATGTTTTATGTTTTATTTTATTTTTTTCCAAATTTACATTATGTGTTGTTTTGTTTTAAAATAATAACATGCTTTTCAGATTTCTTTTCTGTTTAATTTGTTTTTAAATATATATTTCTATTATTATTTATTGTAATTTATATTATCAATGTAACAATTTAATATAAAATATATTTATTTGTCTATTTTTATATAAAATCAAATATTAATACTTGAAAAATTAAAATAACATTTCATGCATGAGTGTACACAGAATTCTGTTAATATACTTTTCAATTTAAATTCAGCTAGTTTTTTCCCCTCATAATAATAAATAAAATAATAATAATAACTGTTGATATTATTCCTGTTGTTATTTCTGCTAATGGGTTGGTCAGCAAGGAGTGGTCAGCTGCTCCAAGAAAGATGCAACTACCCAAGTAGCACGTCCGTGTCAAGAAGAAAGCAGTAACCCTTGGTACAGCTAATAAAGTTTCGGAAAGTTCTAAGCCTATAGATAGGTTGCACACATATTTAAGAGCCGCCATTTTGTTGGTCAGGAATACATAGGCCAGCATAGGAAAAACGTCATTTTTATTTTTTTAATAGCAAAAGAAGCTTCAAACCTCAATAAAAGCCCTTATTTCTAGCTCTAAACAAGCTCGAAGAATATGAGAAAAATTCGTTCAGTTGCAATAAACTCTTTTTATGTGAAAAATTAGGAGAAATGATGTTTCCCCTGTGCTGGAATATGCATTAGGCACCACAAACATGGCGACAAAGTGCAAGGATGTGCAAGGGGTCTGTAATGTCTATCCGTCACCATACCGTCATTCAATCTTCTCGTAAAATGGTGGCGTTATTAATATTCTCATTACACCTTGGCTCAATGTGAGCTAATAAGAAAGAAGGAAACAGAATAATAATAGTAACATTGCAGATCTAGCGTGAGAATTTGTATAGAAAAATATACACTAATCACTATTGTGTGTATGTTCATTTATATATCTTCAATGCTGCTACTATATTTTTTCTATTTTTTATAAAAAGGTAAAAATTCATACTTTTTATTTTCGCTTAAATGTTTAAAAATCCTGATTTTTTTGTATTTTTTTATATTTGAACGTAAAATAGAGCACTTGTTTACAAAAGCAAAGTAAATTTGTGTATCTTATCTTTTGAAAAGGTACAGACATTGTGATGTAAAATTTTATTCTCCTATTAAAAAAAAAACAAAACAAAACCAAATACATGAAACTGAATGTTTTCATTTGAATGCATTGTATTAACATAATACAATAGAGTAAAACTTTAAAATCCAGTGTCTGTATATTATTCTTTTAAGGTTTCTAAAAAAAAAAAAAACTAAAAAAAAAAAAAAAAAAAAAAGAAGTTTAAGTACGTAATTATTTTAATAAGTTTAAGTACGGGGATGCTTAAATTGTAAGAGAATTTAGAAATAACATGAAAAAGGAGGAGTAAATAAAATAGAAAGAAAAGAGGGGTAAAATAAAGAAAAAGTATTTGTAACAACATCTTTATATGATGCTTGTTACATATTATACTCTAAATGAAAATCTTTTTATTTTATGAATATAACATTTTATGACTAAACCTCAACAACTCAAAAAGTCTTTTCTCCCTTTAGTTTGCCTTATATACTTGAAAATGTTTAAATTTTATGCTAAATAGCACAACTGGTCATAATAAGATGAAGAGAACGGATGTTTGAGCAGTTAACTCAAGTATCTGAGTATTTTTAATGTTTTAAATATTATGTTTTTCCAGGGGTAAATTTTAATATTATTCTACCATAATCCAGTAAAAAAAAAACGTTAAGCACAGAGTTTTAACTATGTTAAAAGAAAAAGTTAACAAAAATTTATTGCTATATATGTTGTGAACACAAAAACATATTGTTAAAAATACTTTTTATTACTATTTCATTTTTCGTCAAAAAAAAAAAAAAAAGTTATGTATTTTTTTTTCAAAACTTTCATTTTTCTGTGTAACTATTAAGAAAAGTTTTCTATTCGTCTTTAGTTACAATGCTCTAAGGTATAGCCATCCAGTATTTTTCTATTCTCTAAACTAAGAAAAAGACATTTGGAAAAAAAAAACTGTTTTTTTCCTAACGTCCCTTAGCGAAATGGTATAGTAGTAGTGGCGAGCACCAAAACTGTTTTTCTACTGTGTAGTCTCGTATATTTTTCTCCTGTAAAACGCATAGGCGTGTGACATGAAATGTACGTTTAACGACAAAAAATAACTCCCCAATGCTTTTTTTTTGTTCTCCCTCCTTCATCTACTCAAAAAAGAAAACAACACAAAACTTAAGCTGAAAAAAACATTATATAGACATAAGAAATATGTTTCATCTTCTTTATCTTCATAAAAAACGTTTCATGTTGATTTCTTTTATATATATATATATATAATATAATATATATAAGTTTTGTGTCGTACAATATATTATACTAAAGAGACGTCATATGGAGTTCTACAGTTATATAAAATCTATCTACCCCTCTGCTAATATAATTAATTAGAAATATCATAAAAATAAAATAAAATTGTTGTATGAAGACTTAAAATGTAGCAATATAAAAGTAGCATTGTTCATAAACATTGTTATATTTTCTATAGTCTTGAAATAATACGATGGCTTCCTAGTCAAAATATCATTTCAATGCCCCCATATCTTAGTTTTAGGCTTGACTGTATGACTGCTGTACGTACATTCACTTACTTTAACAATAACAATTAAATAAATAAAAGAACAAGAACATAACTATTTAAATACATGTAAATGCTTTTGCTTAATACAAAAAATAATAATAATAATAATAATAATCTCAGAAAATTGTGGCCAATTTACCAAGTTTCATGCGTATAAGTTTTAAAAATATATACTTAGCGATTCAAAATATTAAAAAAATATGCAGTAACAATAAATTAAAATAATGAAGTACAAAAAATGTCTGAAAATATACGACAATTTCCTTGTAAAATAATAAATTTACAAAAAGTTCTTTTATTATATAAAAGAATTCTTAGAAAGAAACAACTTTTTTTTTCTGTTTGTAAAAGTGCGAGTTTGTAAGGAAAATTGACATAGTGAAAATAGGATTATGTAAAGATTTTGTCAAGCCTAAGTTACTTCAGCTACTTTTACTTTTACAAGGGAAAAAAATGTTACTTTAAGTAAAAATAACCTTTTGTAATGCTTCTACAACTCTCTCTCTCTCTCTCTCTCTCTCTCTCTCTCTCTCTCTCTCTCTCTCTCTGTCTCAAACAATTTTTTTATAGAAAAGTTTAGACTGTTAGTCGTAAAATGATTTGAAAGTTGAACTCAATAATAGTGATGTATGAGAGTATGTCACTCAAACTACCCTGATCCTTGGAAAAAAAATTCTGGCGAATAAAAAGTTCTCTAGCGTGACGAAAAAGAAAGTTCATTATTTCTGTTTTGTAGTGATTTTCATTTCTCTCTCTCTCTCTCTCTCTCTCTCTCTCTCTCTCTCTCTCTCTCTCTCTCTCTCTCTCTCTCTCTCTCTCTCTCTCTCTCTCTCTCTCTCTCTCTCTCTCTCTCTCTCGCTTCCTCTCACGCATTTTCCCTATGTTCTTTTTTACTTATCGCTTCAAGTTATTCTTCTACTTAGTCCAAAGAGTTCAAGGGGGAAAGTTTAAAACATTCTGAAGTTGAAATTTTCATAAAATAACACAAGTAAACCATAAGCTTTTTTTTCCCTCCTTTTTCTTCAAAGAATAAATTTTTTTAAATTCTTTGAAAGTAATTTTTCTTTTCAATTGTCACGTTAAGAAAGTTATCTTTAATATTTTTAAAATTATAATCACTACAAAATATTAAATATTATGCATTTATTACTTTGGAAAATAAATACGGATGGCCAATTTTAAATTGAAACTCCAAATATTAATTTATAAAATTAGTTTAAATTATTTTTAGGATACGTAATGCAGAGTTTATATTAATAACATTACTAGTAAGTGGGTACTATTTGTTAAAAATTGCAAATAATTTTATAATGTTGAAATAATTATATGGTACGTACATTTCTTAGATCATCAACCTTTTAGATTAAAAGTGCAGTGGAACATTGAAAAAAATGTAAATATAAAGTTGGAAAATATATGTGTCATTAAAATACCATGAAAACTCATTCATAATGAGAGAGAGAGAGAGAGAGATAGAGAGAGAGAGAGAGAGAGAGAGAGAGAGAGAGAGAGAGAGAGAGAGAGAGAGAGAGAGAGAGAGATAATGTTCAGAAATAACTTTTCCTTTGATATAAATACTTAATTCCATATACCTGATTACTGGAAGATTAATTACTGAGAGAAAATTTTAATTTTCATCTTTCACACGTGTGTTCACAGAAACTTCTTTCTTCTCATTTCTTTTCAGTTCGTCTCATTTTGCAAATCTGCGTTTGCAGTGAAAAGTTATCTCGTTAACGTAAATTTTCGTTAATGATGTACACTCAAAGTTTTCTCTTTATCTTTCTTTCTCTCATCTTGTTTTTCATACTTTTTTTTGTTGGTCATTTTAACCACAAATATATTTTTCATCTTATATATATTATATTATATATTAAGGTAATTGGCATTTCTTGTATTACGCTCAAGGAAAATAAAATATTAATAATAAAAATGAGGCACCACTCGTAAAATCTCTTGCTTTTTTTTTTTTTTTTTTTTTTTTTAATTCATGCTATTGATATTAAAATATACTGATTAAATCAAATTATTTTTCTTTTCATTAAAATATTTATAAGAGCCTTACATTTTTATATTAAACTTGACTTTGGCACCATATTTTTGATAAGAAGTGATTGAACTTAAAAAAAAAAAATTATTGCAAAAACTCTTATTAATGAGGCAAAAGTATAAATATATAATATACAGTATTTGTCATTTTCTTACGTAAATGAAATCCTTCATTGAAATGCATTGTATTACTAGAAAGTGATAAAATAACAATAATAATAAAACTAAGAAATTATATAATAGAAATTTAAATTTATGAAATAAAATAGACAAGATAAACAAATTATTAAACTTGGTTTACATTTTCATCTAAATTTATTTTAATAACTCATTATTGTTACAGAGAATAAAAAATTATAATAATACGTAATAATAGATAAAAATAAAATGGATGCTTAACTTAAATCTGAAAGTAATGATTTTTTAAGTGTAAATAATGTTTTTAAAACCTAAAATAACATTAAATAAATTACCTGGTGTTAAATATATATATATATATATATATAATATATATATATATATATATATATATATATATATATATATATATATATATATATATATATATATATATATATATATATATATGTATATATATATATATATATATATATATTTCATGCACGATTTTTTAATATAAAATTTAATCTTTGTAATATTATCACGTCAGGTTTTTTACGTATAAAGTATGTAATTATTGTAACATGTGTTTTTAAATCTTGTTTTAACACCTTATATATATATATAATATAATAAATTTGTTATTTAATAATAAAAAAATTATATCATATTAAATTACATAATGAGAAACTTTTAATATCATATTGCTTTATTTTATAAATAAAAATAACCTTTATGTGTATATACAATATATATTATTAAAAATAAAACTAAGTACAGTAAAATATTATTTTTAGCTGTAAAACTTTTAATTGTAATTTCTGTTCATTGTAACGGACACAATTTTTTTTCTATATATGTTTTCATTTGTATAAATTGTACTTTTTTTTCTGGTTAGGTAAATTTTATTTAGAGTAAAGTAAAATACATTTGGACTTCAATTACTTATAGTAATCCCATGGGGAATGAGATGAAGCATATATTTTAACGTACACAATTTTTATATGTATATGTGAGAATAAGTTTTGTGTGTTTGTGTGTGTGTGTATGTGATACGTGTACAACAAAGCATTGCAATACGTATGTTATATACAGTAGTACCTATGTGTGTGTACAGTATTGTGTATGTTGCCCGATATATATATAGAAAATAAATGTTAGAGAGAAAGAGAGAGAGAGAGAGAGAGAGAGAGAGAGAGAGAGAGAGAGAGAGAGAGAGAGAGAGAGAGAGAGAGAGAGAGAGAGAGAGAGAGAGAGAGAGAGAGAGAGAGAGAGAGAAATGGTTGGTGCGTTTGTTTGTGACAAATCCCTCGAGCGATTTTCCCTCAAGCTCCCAAAACGAATGCTTGTACGCCTCATCTGATAGAGAAAATACTATATTACGTAACATTGTTATTATATATAATGGTGAGTATACTCACATCAAACCATATTGAATCACATTCACTAGAAAAAAAATTATTATTACTTTAATTTCGTTCAATTTTTGGACAACCTATGATGTATTTATTAAAAATAATAATAATAATAATAAATCGTTTTTATTTAGTGGCCACAAAAGTTACAAACCCACTAACATGGTCTTCTTACTTATTATAACAATATTCTGTAGTCAGAGTATTTAATAATTTCAACAATTTTACTTCTCAATTATGTTGTATAAATCAATCTTTGTTGATTAATAGTTTGTTGTATATTATACTTTTGTAAGTAATACAAAACAATAATATTTTTAATTCAAAAAGTTAAAGGGGTATCAGGAATCACAAGTCCATTACATCTTCTGCAAGTGCATAAACCCATGCTTACTTTTTGACCCTAAAAAAAAAAATACTAAAATTTTTTTTCTTTGTTTTTTGACCATTTTATATTTTCTTTCTTTTAAAAGATATGGTAAAACTTTTGTCGGCATCCTATTTGAAATCAAAGCGTTTTCACTTTGATTATTAATAACTCTGGAACTTAAAAAGCAAAATACAAGCGCACCGAGAATAATAGTTTAGCACTTACTGTAAGTTGACCGTCGTAGTGTCAACTGCATCATATCAATATTGAGACCGCAAGCAATCAAAACGTAAAATATTATTATTATATACCTATCAAAAAGAAAGCCGTCGTCTTTCGTACTGCCGCCTATGGCTACAAAGTTTCAAGAGGGGTGACTTGACGCTAAGGAGATAAATGCATTCCAGATGTGTGACACGCTTGTAAGCGTAATACTCGGGCAGTCTCTCTCTCTCTCTCTCTCTCTCTCTCTCTCTCTCTCTCTCTCTCTCTCTCTCTCTACTATAAGTATTTTATCACATATATATTTAAATGTTTATTAAAATAAATGATAACTGCATTTATTGTAATATTTATTTATAAATTAAATTATTTCCCATTGATTGTTATACTTTTTTTATTTTTCAGCATTTATTATTATTTTTTTTATTCTTTATTCTTTACCTATTGATGCAATCTACGTTCTATACTTAAATTTTAAGTTTATTTAGCCAGGAGGGTATTATAATATTTTGGCAAAACACAAATATATATATATTATATATATTATATATATAATATATATATATATATATATATATATATATATATATATATATATATATATATTATTATATATATATATATATATATATATATATATATATATATATATATATATATATATTATATATATATTATTATTATTATATTATATATATATATATGTATGCATGTAATATGTATGTATGTATTTTGAATTTAATACTTATTTAATTCTTTCTTTTGTGCAACACAAAAGAAACACTTTTTTATTCATTATGATACTTTTTTTTTATTTACAATAACAATTAAGTGTACATTTCTGTCACAGTATATAGTAGTATACGTAAGATTTTAAATTTTTCAAGAAGAAAAAGACAATATTGTACAATATTACATTATTATTTTGTAAAAAAAATCTAATTGTTATTTTAAAATTTAGTTTGAATAAATATAATATGTTATAGAGAATGAAATTTAAAGATATGAAAAGAGAAATGAGAAAATATATTATATTATATATTCAAAATATATATATAAATATATAAAAAAAAATTGTCAATTACTCATTAAGCTATAGCATAGCTCATCCGTCACATCTGTTTTACGAATGTTTACGCACCCTCACTTATTTAACCTCTTGCTTGTTTTCTTACAAAACTTAATCTGCCGTAACCGCACCGCGACGGGGGGTAAAAGCTAAATTTTTTACCAAAAATAAAGTTTTACCATATGACGTCATGGCATATGTAGTCCAGCTACCCGAAATATAATTTTGGGATTTTTTTGTAATGAACGTATGTACTCTTAAGTTTATATAATCGTTGAAAATGTAATAAAACGATTAGACCTTATTCGTCCTTTAATGTATTGAAAGAAAAAATTGCTTCATGATAGTTATTTTACAATGTTTTTTTTTTTTTTTTTTTTTTTTTTACTAATTTCAAGTTTTCTAAAATTAAAAAAAAAATCAATTTGCACTTTTTAAGAGAAAATAAGTATCATTTAAAAATTAGATTTTGTAACCTGATAGCCAAAAATACAGTTACCCTGTTATTTTAGTCATGGTTAAAATGAAATAAAAAACGTATGAGGAAAATATCATCGGAAAAATGATAGTGACGTTGAAACGAATTTAGAAAAATGTGTACCGCATTACGTAGAATAACATGTACTCTCTCTCTCTCTCTCTCTTCTCCCAAAAAGCATCAGGTGAACTTTTCAGATTTGCCTCATTGAACTTTCAAATAACTTCGTTGCCACTTCCACGCTATCCAATTTTTTTTTCTTTACTACAAACACTATAATACTTTTAACATAACAATGGAAAACCTAAAAAAAAAAAAAAAAAGTTAAAAGGATATAGGAAAAAAATTGGGGTAAATTGGACATCATTTTATAACAAAATAAAGTAATTTCAACTTGAAAATAAATAGATTGTGTGTCGTAAAAAATAAGTAATATTCAAAATTTATTTTAAATAGTTCATTGAAAACTATTTTTCTCTTACTAGAATTTGAGTTAAAAATACAACAATAGGGTTTTAAACTTATGTGCTTTTAAAATGTTATCATTAAAACCTTATAATTATTTTAAAACAAGTTTTCGTGCTTTAAACCTTAAGATTTTAACCTCATTTTATTTATTATAACAAAAAAAAAAAAAAAAAAAAAAAAAAATGTTGCAAAACTTGGTGTGAAAAACTATTTCATGCAAACAATCACATTTCTTAATCTGTAAAACTAAGTTATATCGTTGCATGCCAAAATAAATAGTAATAAAATAATAAGTACTTTAATTCACGCATATAATAACGTCAAAATTATGCTTTATTCAATAAAATAAAATATAGAACTTGACAGAAAAATAAAATATATCTGAAAAGATACAAAAGAAATTTATACATATATTTATTATTTATTTTTATATTTTTTTTTTGTAAGAAAAGCTTCAGAAAAATAGAAAGAAAAAAATCTGTCAACATAGTGTCAGATCTGATTCAAAGATTCAACTCTTGTGAAAAATAAAATTTAAAATATATTTATGTAGACGGGAAATGCAAGATGATGCCTTTTCAAATATGCAACACATACACACTACTGTATAAGTCAGTATGGCATACTGACGCTTCTTCTTTTTTCTTATTCCTCCACGTTACTTTTTTATTTATTTATATATATTATATATATATATTTTATTTTTTTCGTCTTCTTTTCAAAACATAATATACAATTTAAAATAGCTATAGTAAAAAGATAGAATTTATTATTCCGAATGTTTTTTTTTCTTTAAATGTATTGTGAAAAGCGCGTACATACGTATGAAAAAAAAAACTATAAAGACTTTATCAAACATAAAAAGTAAATAAAATCTTAAGATTTTTTTTTTCAAATAGAATAAAAAATAGCAAACAGATTTTTTTTTTTTTTTGCTTAAATAATATTCTGCATTAAGAAAAAAAAATACAGTTGAAAATTTTGGAAATAAATATCACAAGTCATCAAATACTGTATATGAAAAAAAAATTGACAAATTTATCGGTAGCTTCTTGTTGTTGTTACGATTATTGTCTTTAAATTAATTAGTTGGCGAAATTAATCACGCATTAAATTAAGTTAGTTCTGTAAACTATGCTCTAAAAATTTAGCTTAAAAATCATCCCCTGATATATTTTTCTTTGTTATGAACACATGTAACTGATCATAACTTCAAGATTTATTTATTTAATAATTAATGATATTTATTGATGTTAATAGTAATATAAATATGAATGCAAAAGTAGCACCAATTGTGCATATTATAGTATGTAAGTGTTTTGACTTTTTCTGTCTGTTAATTGACCTTGACGAATACAATGTATATTGTATACGATTGAAGGAAAGAGAGAAATAAAGAAATTTTGAAATTGAATTTGAAGATGTTGAAATAATTTATGATTTATTTGAGAAATAAAATTCTCAAGGTATTTTTTTTTATAATTGAAAATTGTTTAACATTTTTATGAATTTTAAAAATTATCAAGAATACTTGATTTGAGGCATAATATACATGTGTTTTGTTTGTTTAAGAATTGGAATTTCAAATGAATAATTGATTACTCTTGCCAGATATATACCGAGTTAGAAAACAAGCCTTCTCACCTAACAAGCATCTGACTCGGAAGTTCAATTTTTATACTAGCAAGACACGTGAATTTTTCTTGAATCAAAAATTCTTGATACATTTTCATTCGTAGAATGATATCTAAATAGTATTCACATTAATAAAAAACGTATAAAAGGAAATTTATTACTCTAATAAATCGCAAGCAAAAATTAAATCAACGTCGTGAACAGGCCGTGACGTCATGATCAGATGTTAGCAAAGAAAAAAGTTACCAGCTGATGATTTCAAAGCTATATATATATATAATATATATATTATATATATATATATATATATATATATATATATATATATATATATATATATATATATATATATATATATATACAGTGGCGGCCCGTCAAATTGGGCGCCCGGGGGATAAACTTGCGGTGCGCCCCCACCCGCCCGTAGAAATAGTATAATGAGTATTGAATGGGGCGAAGCCCCCTTATTGCGCCGCAGGCGCGATTTTTTTGGGTGCCACGCCCCTTTTTGGCAGAAAATGCAACATTTAGTATACTAAAAAGAATTTGCTATTACAATTCAAGTTCTTCAAATATAATATTTTTTACACCATTTGAGCATAAAATTGAAGAAAAATGTTGATATTTTTTTCTTCAATATATAAGAACATGATTCTAAATTGCGTTTTAAAAATTTCTTTACGACAGCTTATAAGTAGAGCCCGGATTCGTAGGCGAAGTGCCTTTAATATGCACCGGGTCTATTTTGTTCAAACTTCATTATCTCCATTGATCGTAAGAAGGTGGTCAGGAAAATCCAATAAAAAAGTGCCTTTTTTGGTTTTTGTTGGTTTTCACGCCTTTTTTTCTAAAAAGTGCCTTTATTGTCTTTTTTTTTTTTAAACATTTGCACAAATTTGTACTAAAAATGCAAAAAAAAAAAGTGATTTCCAATTTTTATTTATTAAAAAAAGTTAAAATTTAAAAAATAAAAAAATAATAAATTTATTGATATAATAAAAAACATTCATACTATAAATTTTTTTCTTTATTGCTAAATGTATCTAAATAACTCTTAAAGTAATTATAAATATTTATAAAAACAAAGTACTTCATATTTATTTTGAATTAATTTCATCAAAATAGCTGTATTTAACTATATATTTATATTAGAATATTGTCAAGATAACATTCAGATTATGATAAAAAAAAATTAAAACTGTTTCATACCTCATTTTATATCCCATATTGCATTTTAAGTGCATTTTTTCTTGCCTTTTTTTCCAAAATAAAGTGCCTTTTTAGGCGTTTTTTTTTTTTTTTTTTTTTTTTTTTTTTTTTTGTGAAAAAAGTGCCTTTTAATCCGGGCTCTACTTATAAGGTAGTATAGTATGCACTTGAAGGTAGCATTGTATTTTTCTTTTCTGTATTTGCTATACCCAAAAATTAAATTTAAAAAAATTCTATCTCAAAAACTGCCTCTCGTCACAACAGAGTGTAAAAGTGTCGCAAAATACACCCCCAATGCTAATGAAACTATGTAAACCCCGATTTTAACCCATGATTTGATTTTTCTTTTATACATATTTTTTTAAATGTTTCAAAAATACTTCTAAAATATATATAAAATATATATGCTGCTTCTAAAATTTGATTTTACGAATTCATCCACAAGTATTTTTTTATTTATTTTTTTTTTTTTACAAGTGACCCATATGTAAATTTAAATATGCTATTTGTAATAATTTTGTTCCACGTAAAATCTCGTAAAAATCGTTTTTGAACTCAAAGTCAATAAAAGTTTATCTGTTCTGTACAGTATATTTTAGAACACGCTATTTAGTATTTTTTGTTCAAGTAAAATTTTGCGTACGAAGAGCTTAACATTTTGTATCTTTTGCTTACTAAATTTGCGGAAGATTTTATTGGAGCCGAAACTTAAGTTACATATTTTACTAACTCCACACATAATTATTTGTGGAGAAAACTGTTCCTTGGTTCATTATAAAAATAATAATAATAAAAAATAATAATAATAATAATAACTTTTAAAAATTATATAAAAAAATATATACGCATGTAAAATGCTTCACTATTTTACAGATTGTGCATTATCAAACTTCAATTTCATATGCTTTTGTCTTTAAGGCTGTTTTAGTGTAGTTTTTATAACAATTTATTAGGCACTTATTTCTCTCGCCTGTGCGCCCTTTTTACTCCGGCGCCCTTTTTACCCCGGCGCCCGGGGGAAATGTCCCCTCATCCCCCTCTATTGGGCCGCCACTGTATATATATATATATTAAAGCATCAACTCAGTACATAATATTTATTATAAATTATAAAACGTTTTTACTTTCAAATAAAATATATTTTAAACGGTTTATTTCAATCAAATTAATTAATTTCTACCTTTTACATGCTCTTTGACATTTCAAAACATTTTCTCATTGGGTAGTTTTTAAATTTACGTTTTATTTGATATTTTCATTCAAAGTTTACAGCCAAATTATCAATCTATTTGGATTAATTATAAAAAGAAAATCTAATTAAACTTTATATATTTAGATTTACGTAAATTGGATAAATCCAAAAGTATTATTGTAAAATTTGTACTAAATTCTTTATATTTTTGTAGTGTTTACTGAAAAAAAAAAAAAAAAAAAAAAAAAAAAAAGGTATGTAAAATACTTTCACAAGTGGTATTGTCTCTTACGGAAACCTTTTTCTAATTTATTTTACTTCGTTAGACTACTTTAAAGGAAGGTAAATACTATGGAGATTCTAAAGTTTTTTTGTTTACACCACTAGAATAACAAAACACAGCATTTATATGCATTATATAGGTATATATAAAAGTGGTTTTAAATTTATTTTTTAGTTACCTCAGCTAAATCAAATTTAGTAGACAAAAGAATAAAAAATTAAATGCTGTTGAAAAGTGAAGATTCTTTCTTTTATATTATTTTGTAAAAGAAAAAAGAAAGAAAGAAATAGCTGTGGTCTGCAAGAAGTGATGAGGGATGAAAGTGGAAGGGGGTGGGGGGGGGGTGAAGATAAGCCGGCTCAAGGTGCTCTTACACAGATAAGCCTCTGATATGCAACCCTCAAATCTTTCTCGATTGCCCAGGCTTTTTTTTTTTTTTTTTTTTTTTCATTTTCAATAGCAGTTTGAAAAGGAAAAGAAATAAACATTTAGGGTTATTTTAACCTTTGGAAAGGTGAAAAGGAAACCAGAGAGAGAGAGAGAGAGAGAGCGAGAGAGAGAGAGAGAAATAGGTTAGAATCTTTTCTTAAAAAAACCCTCATCATATTCGATTTCACTATTTTGTTTATATTGCTTCATAAAGAATAAAAGAAATTGGATTAAAAAATTTTAAGTTCAATATACGGATATTCAATATAATGTATAATGACAAAGCTTTTAAAGCCACATTTTTAATCATTAAATTAATTTTTTTTTTGAGAATCTTTTAAGTAAAATAGTAATCAGATCATATTTCTATATAAAAGGAATATCTAAAATAATAATAAAAACTCGTAATATTTTTAAAGATATGAACCTTTGCATTACATTCAAATTATTCCAATATCACTATCTTCTGTATGGAAAAAAAAATTATATTGCTACAAGTATAGTCCTTTTATTTATTTCCATCGTTGAAGGGAAAGAGAATGATTGGTCATTATATAGAGAACGGATATACATTTTATGTATTTGTAAGAACTAAGACGAACAATAAAAAAAAATGTTAATATATTTCTTTTTTTGGCATCTTATGTTGCAATATAAAAGACTTTTTGAAACATTCGAGATTTTTTTTTTTTTTTTTTTTTATAAAGCACTTGTGAGTGGTGGATGTAAAATATTTTATATATGTACATATAGAAGACGAGGAACGGGCTCATCACTTTTTTCTACTTAAAAGAACATTTCACTGTAAAGCTTCTTCGCCTTCCTTTTTTTTTATACTTGTATATTTTTTATTTAAGATCTTCATTTTTCCAGCACTCTAGTCTTTAATTTAAAATATTTTTAGGCTTAGAATTCTTATAAATACCCCCTAAAAAAAAGAAAGGAAGGAGAAGAGAAGATGAAAAAATTATTTTAAACTACATACCATTGAAAGAGCCTATTATACTAAATTGAAATATAAAAGGTTCAATTTTTTCTTTTCTTTTATAAATATACTTTTTTATATACCAATATTTTCTTTTATAGTTATTTAATTTAAGAAATTCAAAGCTTTATTTAGTTTATAAAGAAATGCTAAAGAGTGAATATATTTATTCAATGAATGTTTGAATTGTTTAAAGTTTATTTTAAATTTGACTGAATTGCTAAATAATAATTCTAATAATTACTACACTTTTTTTTTTTCGTTTTAGTTACAAAAATTTATTGATTTGAAGATCTATTCTACATGATTTGAAAACGTTTATTTTCTAACAACTTGGGATTGGGTATAATTGCATAGAAGTACATTTAATTATGGGCTTCGTGAAAAGTACAATCATATAATAAAGAATACATGGTACAATTAAAGGAGAACAGTACGCAATTAAAAGTTGTTAGTTCGATGTTAAAATGTAACTTACTTTTAATAAAATATTATGAAGATAAATAATCTTTAAAAACAAATACTCGAGTATTAAATTTTAAAATTGTTTTTAAACCTTAACAAGATGGAAATAAAATCACATTTAAATAGACTCAAGAACTAAAAAAAAAAGTTAATAAAAATAATATTATATATAAACGTTTCCTAATTCAATTTTACACCAGAATTTTTGGCTTATACTGTACATGATCTTTTTTTTTTTTTTTTTTTTTTTTTTTGTATCTACTAACTGCAGACTTTAAGC
Organism: Ecdyonurus torrentis; assembly: GCA_949318235.1. Taxonomy (NCBI): domain Eukaryota; kingdom Metazoa; phylum Arthropoda; class Insecta; order Ephemeroptera; family Heptageniidae; genus Ecdyonurus; species Ecdyonurus torrentis. The sequence continues at coordinate 24,751,547 of OX439130.1, read as the reverse complement.
TGCACAAAAGTTTGAAACAAAGTTTTTCTCATTCCACCCTCTTTCTCGCACTCACAGAGCCACACACAAACCAAGAAGTATAGGTTTTAAGCAACAGAAATATTGACTTATTGAGTTTCAAACTCTTGAAAAAATAATTGCTTCTTATAGGTATTTTTTTTCTCTCTCTCTCTCTTTTTTCACTCCTTAAATATATCGTTAAAACTATGTTCGAACGTTTTTAAAAGAAGGAAGTTTTAGAATGAAATGCGTACTTTGCAGTAGAATATATATTTTCTTGTGTTTTTGCAATTATACCGAATATATGTAGGTCGTAATTCTCTCTCTCTCTCTCTCTCTCTCTCTCTCTCTCTCTCTCTCTCTCTCTCTCTCTCTCTCTCTTTCTCTCTCTCTCTCTCTCGCTCTGTCTTCTCTCTTTTTCTCTCGATCCAATAGAAATGCAATACTTTAATATTACTGCAAACACAATGCAACGTTTTTCCAATAGTAATAATAATAAAATTTCAGTTCTAAACAGATAAAATTTATTTGTTCCCACATTACAACATGTATTCAGAGCATAGAAGAGGACAGTTATTGCTACTGGACACGAAAGAAATATGTGATTTTAATATCAATCGATTTTTTTTTTAATATTTAGTTCAACCATTGAGCATAAAATTTATATTAATGTACATATCGAGTGAACCATAGCATAAATTTTCTGGCTTTATAGAAGAGTAATATTTCAAAAGTTTATTTTGTTGGAACTAATGCATATCGTTCATATACCAAAATTGTATTTTAAAAAAAATCAGACTAAATTAAATATCAATTGGAAAAAAAAAAATTTGACGTACCAAAAAATAACAGAACCAAATTCTGTTTAAATTTATTTTATCAGTACTGTCAATTTTAATTTTTGTTTTGAAATGTAGATTTTTATCTATTGCAGAACTGTATTTAATATAATAGGAAAAGGGAGGGAGAGAAAGAGAAAGAGAGAGAGAGAGAGAGAGAGAGAGAGAGAGCATTGAAATTTCTTCAAACCCACAACTACTAAAATTCCAGTTCATATGCACTTAATTACTCCATTTAAACCATAATTGTAAACATTACTTTAATTATATAATATTTCCATAATTGTCTTAAAAGTTAAATAAAGTTTATTTAAGGTGTAAAGTGTATGCTGACCAAAAATATATGTTTAAATATTTGGATAAGCGACCGAACCAGCAGGTATGTATTTTGTCAACAAGTCAAGAAACTTATATAACAGTAAATAAACATTATTATCTAACATACTATTTATATAATCACGCTTATTAATTTAATTTCACAGTATATATACATACATACTTTGCAAAGTTATAACAAATATTAACATTATTCAATTTCATTTATTATAAAAGCAAATAACTAATTTATATTTCATATTATACTGTTGTAAAATATATATGAAAATACCAGCGGTGTGTTGTATAAATTGTGGTGGGCGATATTCAGTAAAAAGTACATGATATTTTAGAATTGATCTATACAATAAGAAGGTTGACATATAGGGATACAAAATGAAAGCATAGTTATAATCTTATATGACAGATAGCTTTTGACCGGATTAAATCACTTTACGTATGATTTAGAAGAAATGACGATAAATTGTACTCGAGGAAACTGTCATTTATCATCCTTAACTTTGATTAAATGAGGAATAATTGTTAAATTTAAAAACTTTAAAATGTTGAAAAACATGTACAATTTATTATATTAAAATAGGGTATAATTTGTAAATTTTTATAAATACTTCTAATTAGTCGTCTATTACGTTTTCTATTTTTATAAGGACTAATATTTCAATATTAGTAACTCTATCTCTAAAACATTATTCATTAATTTAAATTTACAATTTTATTACTTTATTTTCATTTAAAATATTGAAATTTATAACATTGAAAGTATTATAGTTACAAAAAATTCCATATAGATTTTATATTTCCACTACTCTTTCGCAGCTAAATAAATTATCACGCATATTATAAATTTCACCTGTCAATTATTTTTAATTGTTTTAGTTTAAACTTTTCTATTAATAGGTTTATTGATTTTATTTTTACCATAATTGAGATATTTTCTTTTGTAATATAGCCATATTAGAATTTGATATTTTTGTAATAAAATCAGGAATTTGATTTTTTTTTAGCCATCATCGATTATATAAATAGATCAAAAGACTTGTTATCAAAATTTTAACCATAATAAATATAAAGCGTTCAATGTTCATTTAAATTTAATATTGATCTAAATATTTTGTGTTCTTTATTGAAAAAGTGCTTGCAAATCCATACAAATTTGTAAAGAAAAATAAAATAAACATTTAGTATACTGAGCAAGTATCAGCTACATTTTACCGTGTCTAGTGAATATATATATATATATATATATACATATATGAATGTAAAAAACATCTATATATAAGTATATTTACGAAAGTGTAGGTAAATATATAGGTTAGGAAGACCAATATATATATTATAGTATATATTATAGTACACGCTTAGATAATATATAAAAGAGAAACCGGAATGTAGTTTGCTATATTGAATGAATAAGTTTTTTTTTTTTTTTTGTATCTTCAAATATTCAGTATACGCATCCTTATATTTGGACCAGAGAAAGAGAAAGTGAGAGAGAGAGAGAGAGAGAGAGAGAGAGAGAGAGAGAGAGAGAGACTACACCATCAAAAAGAACCTTATACTAACCAATAAATAATAAAACTGATGTACCGTCAATCATTATTATTATGATATTGTATATATAATATATAATACCAGAAATTTAAAAAAAAATCTAAAATAAATAAATATTGTTTATATATCAAAAAATAGTAATGAATTACAACAACAAAATTCACTGATGTAAAAACATCATTCAAAAATTGGAAGATTGATTCATTTATACGTATATACTGTACTTTTTTTTTAGTTTGTTTATACTGATAAATATATATAAAAGATTTATTGATAATACATAAAATGTTATTTTTATTGATTTTGAAAGGAAGTATATCTAAAATTTATATCACTGAGACACGATCAATGTTAATTACGTATGATTATTCGATTGAATATTTTTAGATTATATACGCTATCAAAAAAAAAAAAAAAAAAAAAAAAAAGAACATAGATATGATTTGTTTTGGTTTTTTGGTTTTTTCAAGTTTACTCTGATGTCGTGGATATAATGATATAATTTTAACATTTCATTTTTTGTTGTTATCAATTTAATGATTCAAAAGACTAACAATGTATAGATATTGTTTGGAATTTTTATCTGAAAGGAACTACAATATAAGAATTAAAGCTACAAAACTAGGGAGATGAGAGAGAGAGAGAGAGATTCTGAAATATAAAGCATTTTTAAATTTTTTTTTAGGGAACATTTTATTATAAAACATGCTTTTTATATATTTTAATCATAGTAAAAAAAATTTAAGAGCTAATGGAAATATATATTATATATAACAAAAAAAAATTCACGTAGAGAGTATAATGCTTTTTTTGTTGGGTAAGTAATAGGATGAAGTTTTTTGTACAATGAAAAATATATATATATATATATATTTTTTTCTTCGTATATTGTACAGTTTTATTTGCAGTAGGGGGTTTTCTGTTGACATGTTCCTTCCATCAAAGTGTAGAGAATGAGAGTGAGACTGTGTCTACCCCTGAGTGTAATACCCACCCGCAGTGCTATACCGCACTGGAGAACATAGAGTGAGTGAGAGAGAGAGAGAGAGAGAGAGAGAGAGAGAGAGAGAGAGAGAGAGAGAGAGAGAGAGAGAGAGAGAGAGAGAGAGAGAGAGAGAGAGAGAGAGAGAGAGAGAGAGAGAGAGAGAGAGAGAGAGAGAGAGAGAGAGAGAGAGAGAGAGAGAGAGAGAGAGAGAGAGAAAGTCCCATGTACCATACCACACCTTGGTCCCTATGGTGTACCACATTTTAACCAAACTGTACCTAGGAGAGACACGACAGAACGACAGAACGAGAGAGAGAGAGAGAGAGAGAGAGAGAGAGAGAGAGAGAGACTAAATTCTGGTTCACATAATAATTAAAGCTTTGATATGTGTATAACTGTATATATTTACAATAAAATCAATGATTACTTGAATAATAAAGTAATATGTGCAATGCGCAATATAATTTGTTTCAACTAATCCAATCCAACTAAATATTATATTAATTATTTTGCAACAAACTTCAAATATTTTAAGTATTAGATTTAAACTTATACTATTCGGTATATTCAAATCTTATTGTCTATTCTTATTTACATTTTTATTAAAGTTTTGAAAAAAAAAAAAGCTTTATTACAATAACAATAAATAAAATACTATCATATCTACAACTTAACAGCAATTTTCTGTAATACATTTTTGTTAGAGTATCATAAATAATAAATTTATTATCATATTTTTATTGTATTTATAGGATTTTTTTTACATGAATATGCCATTTAGATGTATCGTTTTTACATCCTTAAGTATTACACATATTTTATATATATTTTTTTAACCATTAATATTTTTTTTCCTGTCTGAAAGATATGAAACATTAAACAAAAAATAAACAACACCTGTAAATACATTGTAAAATGTCAAGAAAGAAATATATAAATTATGATTTACTAGCAAAAAAAAAAAATAATAATAATAAATAAATAAATAAATAAATAAATAAATAAATAAATAAAATAAAAATATAAATACAATAGAATTTTATATCTACAAATTTGCTAAGTTTAAAATAATAAAATAAAATTGAATTACAGTTAAATCAAGGAAAGTTTAAAATATAATAATTTTCAAGTGTCATAGTTTGAAATCTTTAGAGAATAATATTTTATGCACATTTTATGCATAATTAAATTTGAAAGGTATACCCTAGTTGTTGTTTAGACATTTAAACCACATGAAATGTAATTCGTGTATATATTTTCATGATAATTGAATTTATTATTCAAAGTAAAACGTCAAATATTATACTCTATAAATATGTGTATTTACTTGATTATATTTCTAGAAAATATAATACTTTTAACTGATAGATTTTATACGGGTGATATAATATAATATATACTATGTATAAAATACGTGAAAAAATTAAGTATTTTTTTTCTGTTGAACATGTTAAATCCATTTATATATTTAGAGTATGAATAATAATTAAAGCCATAGACCACATGAAACAACATGTGCTTTTTAATGAATAAACACGAAATGAGATCTTCAAAACTATTGACAATTTTTACCAGAATGTTAATGTAGCCCCACGAGAGAGCGTGAAAATACTGTTAAGTATACAATTTGCGTGACTATTTATGTTTATGACGTCAGAAACATGCACAAGTTAGTATAAAAATGTTGTGCGGGTTGCATAAATTGAAATGTTCTGATCACTACTACGGAGCTACAGTTGGGTTTTGAGTTTTGAGACAAAGTAAAATTATTTATGTAAGTCTCATCAAGTATTTTGTGATAATAAATGCTTATGTTTTTCTCTGGTCTATTTCTTTAAGAAGGATGTATAATGTACATTTAAAAATAATATTCAATAGTTTCAACTAGTTTTCAGTCTGCCATGCCTAATTGATTAATAAAGGAGCAACTGTTTTGAGGCCAACTTTAAGCTATTTCAACAAACATCCGCTTCCGTTTCGACTTACTACGCATGCGCACTATATTGAAACAGAAACGGATGTAAGCGAAATTGCTTAAAGTCAACTTCAAAACTAATGTTCCTTTATTAGTGAATTATTGAAAAATAATTGAAAAATTATTTACACGTATTTTAGTAATAATTTAATTCACTTTCAAAATAATCTAATGAGTGCAATATACCAGATCTAAATCTTTTTTTAAAAAAAATCTATAATTCATGTAAATGAAGTACTTAGTTTGCATGAAGTATATTATAAAAATGATAAAATTAAATTATTACACAATTTAGTTACTATAATATATATAGAAGATTTTTTTTTTCTCTCTCATATGAAAACGTAATTACAGACTCTTATTAATAATATGGGTATAACAATAAAAATTAATGAATTTCATAATAGTTTTTCTTTACTTAATTGACGTGATACATGCTTTACGTGCTTTCTTAAAATTTTTATACGTCATAGAAAATAAATCAAAAACTAAATCACTATACACTAAAACTTAAGAAACATAACCTAAAAAATCATAACATAAAAAAATATTGACATTCTTAAATAATAATAATATTATATACCGGAACAATGTCGATAAGTACACATAACATCACATTTTATTTGCATAGTGTATAGTATGTATATATAACTCAAAAATCTTATCATTATAATATGTAAATTACAAGTTATGATTACGCATATACCGCACTATAATTTTAAACTTTACATTATTCATATGTGAAAGAAAAAAGAAAGATTTTTTTTTTTTTTTAATGTCAAAAAGTACTTTGACCTACAATTGTTTTTAAAATATCAAACTTCTTAATCTGTAATAAACAAATTCGTGCTTAAATTTTATGCTTTTACACATTCAACTCTTATTAATATTTTTTTTTTATACTATACACAATATAAAATGTATTGTTATATTATATAATACTCTTATGTTTTTACATGAAATCAGTTAAAATTATTTACATATTACTATTATATAGTTTACTGCAATCATAAAAAAAGAAAAAAACTTAATAATTACAGCTAATTAAAAAAATAAAATCATTACTTTTATTTTCAAATTCTTTTCTTTGCCTTTTTTCTTTTTCCACTAAGTATTCGCATACAATTAAAATTTTTATTAACATAAAATTTTAATTATTTTTATACGAGTTGTCTTTTTAAAATTTACATATTAATTGCTTCAAATAAACGTAATTCAACTCCAACTAATAGCTTTTTTTGCAGAAAAAAAAGGGGTTGTATCTTAATTTTAAGGAAAAAAAAAACTTTAATAAAATAAAGATTTTTTTTTGTAGAATTAACACTTGTTATGTAAAATAAAATTGTATTCTTCAAAACGAGTTTTAACAATAAGAAGAAGAAAAAGAAAAACTACTTACATTTAGTTGTAATAATTAATATTCTACTAAAAGTACTAAGAAAAATATGCCGTAGATTTGTTTTTAGGAAATATAAGGGGTAAAAAATTTAAGTATTCAAGCAAATTAATGTTATTCAATTTATTTTATCATTTTTTTTTATTTGTATTTACTTTCAAGTGTGTAAGAACTAATTGCTTATTATTTTCTTATATTTTGTCTTGCTTTATAAGAGGATTGTATAGTTTGCTTTCTACTCGTATATCTCTTTTCCACTTAAGCAGTTGTCATTCAATTAACAAAAAAACATACAATAATTATTTGTAATTTTCAATCTAAACAAGAAAACTTTGCTTGTTTTATATGAAGTAAATCTGCAAAATTTTCAGTTATATGTGTTATAAGAAGCTTATTATGTATTTTTATTATTATTATTTTGTTTGCATAAAAATTCACAATTTTTTAGCTACTTTTTTTTGAAAACAAATTAGAACAAAAAAATTAATAACTAATAAAACAAACATCAAATAAGTAGAAAATTTAATAAAAATATTTATTTTGACATTATTTATTAATAGATAACTCTGTTGAATTAATTGCAAAATTTTATAATTTTGCAATTAGTAATAGAAACTATAAATTTTTGTACAGAAAATATCAGTTTGTTAAATTTTATATAATCTTACAACTTATAATTAGTGAAAAGTTTCTTTTTTCAGTATTTTTTTCTGCATTCAAAGAAAAAAAAAAGTATTTTTTTTCTAACATAATAACTGCAAAATATGTTGCAAATAATAATAAAAAAAACTTAGAAATGTTTGAATCTAATTTAAATAAAGGTAAAGTTTTCTTATTTATATAGCCAGCAAAGTTGTACGTTCAACTTCTTCATAATATATTAAAAAAAAAATAACAAACTATATCTGAAGTCCATTTGTAAAATACTGTATAAACTGTGTACGTACTTTCTATCACTACTATATACACAAACAGAGTAATTACATTGGAACCTGTATTTAATTTATTTATATAACCTTAGCTTAGAGTGGTCTCTTACAACGTATACACGGAAAAATTAATTAATTATTAATTCTAAGAAAATTATACTAATAAAATAATGTTTGGGTAGAAAGTTTTCCTTTAAATGTGAAAAAAGAAGAAGAAAAAAAAAAAGTTTGCATGTTAAAGAATATTCTGACTGAATTTTTTATGTATATTATTATGAACTATTGAATTAAGGGGAAATACGCGGATACAGCATGTTATATATTCATTTGGCAATATAGAATTAAAGATTATTCATAACAATTATTCATTATATACTTTTCATATTTATATAACATAATCAAACCATTTTTACACTCATGTTATTGACTAATAAAGGAAAAACTGTTTTGAGGCCGACTATAAGCAATTTTGTTCACATCCGCTTCCGTTTCAACGTACACCGCATGCGTAGTAAGTAGAAACGGAAGCAGATCGCTTTCAGTCAGTCTCAAAACATTTGTTCCTTTATTAGGCAATTAAATAATAAGCAATCATGTTTAGTATTCGGATTGTTATTTTTCTAACTTTAGTGCATAATTTTAAGTTTTTTTGATGCTATTTTTAAAAACTTTGTTAAAAGTTTTTATAGTTTTGTTGTATTCTTAAGCTTTTTTTTTTATTATTATTATATGATCACGTACACAATATTTTAGCAACATTAATTATTTTTATACGTGTTTTTTTATCGTCTACTGCAGTGCTATATCATATCCTATTTTATATAGTGCATGCAAGTTAAGTATTTTAATTAACTCAAATTAATTTTAAAAATAAAATAATAGATTATTATAATACAATTTTCTTAATAACTTTATGAAATGGATTTGATAATCTCCTTTTCGTCGTTATACAAAAAAAAAAAAAAAAAAAAAAAAAAGGATTTGGATTAAACTATATTTTAAATTTATCTCTTTATATGTGATAATGCGGCATATAAGGGTGTATTTTTTTTCTGTTGCGTGTTACCATGAAAAGATGTCACTTAAGGCATCGTGCGTGTTAGCGTTCGTATTTTTTTCTTTCTATGACAACTATGAGAATTGTGTCACCTGGTTAACTTTGTATATAGTACCATAAGAATTCTATATAATATTATTATTGCTACAAAAGGAATTTTATAGTATCAATTTATTTGTTACAAAGTAAACATCTTAGTTTTTTTTAAATGTGATAAATAATGTCTTATTTATCATTCAACAAATTTTGTTAAAGCCCTTGTCAACTTACTTTTTTTATTATTTAGAATACTAGATTGATAATTAGCATACCTTAAAAAGCCATGAATTAGACATCACTAGAGAGCGCAAAAATAGTTTTTCGACTATTGCCATTATGTCGACTATTGCTAGTATTATTTCATATCTCCACCGATGTCAACAAATGGCGCATTTTAAACCAATAAAAAAATCGACTATTTTCGACTATTTCGAGCTTAGCGACTATTTCACGAAAAATCGACTATTTGTCGACTATTTCGCACGTTTTTTAAGTTTTTAAGGAGATTTCCACTAAAAATCGGCGATATATATCGATATATCGGATAGTATCGATATTATCGATACTTTTTTGAGGCGATATGTATCGATATATCGATACATAAATCCGACTATCGGTATTCGATACTTTTTGAAAAAAATTCATAGTAATTTATTTACAATTCAAATAGCAAGCCAGTTTTCGCGCGCTCTGTTGTACCAACGAATCAGCACGTGCAGCTGAGAGGGCACTGTGTATAAAAGCGCACTACCACTTACTTCCCCAGCTCAGTCAGCTAGTAGATGTTGTGTATGAATCATCTCTAGCTGTACAGAGCTCTCTGCCGTGCCTTGCCTGATGCGAGTCCTAGTAAATTGAATACTATTTTGTAATAGTGCTCATAAAACCCTCTTAATTTTTCTTTTCATTGTTTTTATCGCGTTTTAGTGAAGTCATCGATAATTTTCAGATATATCGAAAATTTTCTTCGATATTTTTTAATTAGTATATATATTATAGTACTTTTGAAAATACCCGATATAAAAAGTATCCATACTTTTCTATACATCGCCGATCCCTAATTTGAGTATTTAGATACTAAAATTACTGTTTAACATTAAATTAAATTATTTTTACTTACAAAATCTCTCTTTTTTTACCATTCTTTATATAAATTTATGTATAAAAAATCGACTTTTTTCGACTTTTTGTATAAAATCGACTATTTATCGACTATATGCACCAAAAATCATCGACTATATAGTCGACTATTTTGTCAAAATGATCGACTATTTTTGCGCTCTCTAGACATCACCAAGTTGATTTTGTATTTATTTTTATTTATTTTCTTTTTGACGGTCATTTCACGTATCTGACGTCACAATGTACCGCTGCCAATCACAGTCACCGCTCTGGTCACGTGATAAATTTAAGCCCCCTCTCGAGTTCTTTACCCCTATAACGACCCCATTGGTACATTGTGACGTCAGATGCGTGGAGTAACAGCTAAAATAAAAATAAATGAAAATAAATACAAACTCAACGTGTTGGTGTCTAATTCATGGATAATAAGGTATGGTAATTATCAATCTAGTATTCTAAATGATAAGGCTGACAAGGGCTTTAACTATTTTCTAATAATTTTAACACCCCTATAAATAAGTTTATGATTTGTTTTTAAAATCAGTGCGTTTTTATTCTATATAATAATTATTACTTAAAATTGAGTAAAATAAACTAAGAATTGTATTATTAATTATAAATTTTAAGAGTTAATTTTAAAACACTGGCATTTTAGGTTTGTTAATCTCAAATACTAAGCCATACAAACATTACTATATTAAAAGAAAAACAAAATTGTTGTACATTATTTTTAAATAATTAATGAGTATAATAAAAGTTAACTAAAACACAAAATAACTCATTAATCTCATTAGTCATTATATAAAGTTAATCTTTATGTTTATTTTTGCCTTCTTTTTTTTTAAATCCATCTTTAAAGGAATAGACCAGAAGAAAATATAAGCATTTAAATCACAAAACACTTGATGGGACTTACATTAGTAACTTTATAGTTTGGCTCAAAACCTAACTGTAGCTTCGTAGCAGTGATCAGAAAATTTCAATTTATGCAACCCGCACAACATTTTTTCATGTTTCGGACGTCAGAAACATGAATAGTTACGCAAATTGCATACTTTACATTATTTTCACGCTCTCTCGTGTGGCTACATTAACATTATGGTAAAATTGTCATCAGTTTTGATGAAGATCTCATTTCGTGTTTATTTATTAAAAAGCACATGTTGTTTCATGTGGTCTATGGCTTTAATATAAAACAAATTCATACTCCATATAGTTTACTCTCTAATTTACTTTATACCTCTTAAATGAAAATAGTGTTTATAAATTTTTATAATGTATAATATAACATAATTACGTTATATCCCTCAAAATTATAACGTTTCATATCTACAGAAATTTTGTCTGCAATAATTAATCTTTCTAAAGTTATAGTGTTGAATTTACAGACATAAACAATTGAATATACTAAGTTTCCGTGAGGTGAACCACGCATTAACAAACCCTGAAGCTAGCACGCAGACAAGTCGAGTATGCTTACTTTACCTTACGTTACAAATTATATGCCTTATACTATATTATATTCATTTTAATGAATATGATAAAGTTACTAACTAAAATGGTGACGTATACATAAAATAAGTTATGAATATTTACGAAAACGTACTTAGTTTTAAAATTGTATATGAGTAAAATTAAATGTAACATACAATGTTTAATGCAGTAATTTTTTGTTTCACAACAATTCAATTCATTTCAAATTAAATAGGATTTTTTTTCATGGTGAAGCCCCTTACAAATATGCAGCCCGCACGACATACCAAAACATTATACTAAAAGAAAATAGAAAGTAGGAATTACTTTTTTTTTTCTTTTTTTTTTTTTTGTGTTGAGCTTTTCTCTTTAAGTACAGTATATAGAATTATAGCACATAAAATTGTGTAAAGAAAAACAAAAGAAGTGACGCATTCTTTAGGTTTCATATACTCTTAGATTTGATTGCATGTTTGTGCTCAAAAAGAAAATCACATTAGTTTTGTAAGACCGTTAAGTTCTTTTTAAAAAAGATTACTTCAGTATTATGCAAGTATTTTCTCAGCGCATTCTTTAAAACAAATTCCTAGATTAAGTATAACATAATTATGGCTGGAATAATAAAGATATACATATCTCAATTCTCATAATTAATTAAAGTAATAAATTGTAGAACGTGATAGTAAATATGTTCATGAATGTACAGATTTGTACATATTTAAATTGTATTAAAATAAATGGAATGAAAAGTTTTTTTTTTTTTTTTTTTAATTTTTTAAGCTGGTGTAAGTATATATATTTTTTTTATGAAGCCGAGTTTTATTTGTTTGGTAAAATACGAATTCTATAGAAATTTATTTCATGAAGTAAACACTAATCAATTATTCAGCTTCAGATATGAAACCATGATTCATATAAAATATATCATTCAGAAAAAATCAGTTAGTAAAAAGTTCACTTATTCAAAAGAAATATGGAAATAAATTTTTATAAAAGATAAAATAAAAATTGATTTCTTATCATGATTTATAATAGAAAAATTGTCGCGTATATACATATAGAGAGAAAAAAAAATGAAAAGCGTGTGAAAGTAAAATAGATAGATAGCCATGTTCTACTCAATTTTTATTTCTATTGCTCTAAATCACGTGATGAAATATAGTCCTGTATATTTTATAACAAATTTTTAATGAATATTTTATTACCTTTTTTTTCCTTCTTTCTCCCCCTTTTTTTTTCTCCTATATATAATAATAATAATAATAATAATAATAATAATAATAAATGGTTTTTATTACGAGGCCAAAAAGGGTACATACCCACTTACATGGTCCTCTGACTTATTCTTGACATAAATATTATCGTCAGAGTATTTAATTTTTACAACAAAATCATAGCATACATAAACATATTATATAATATTATTTCACTATAGTGATAAAACATGATAAAGAGCATAATATATATTTCTTATTTACTTATTCTTATACAATTATGATAAACACTTTTTACTGACATGTATTTTATATTTAAAATAATACTAATCAAAATATCTTTAACATACTCAAAACGGATATTTAGACAATTATTGAGTCTTTAATTCTTTTATTCAGACTTAATCAATAAACAAAATTATAGTGTCATTGATTGCTATTTTTAACTAATAGCGATATCAGCATTTTAATGCAACATTTTATTAATGTGGGAGTTCTAAATTTTTATCCATAAACATGTGTCCCAAATCCACCGACTGACAAGGAAGAACACCCCCGGAACCAACCCCCGACGGAAACCCCCCGCACCCGCTCCCGCTTCGACTTACTGCATATGCAGCAATTCGAAACGGGAGCGGGCGCACGATAATCCTCGAAGGTCAGTCCCAAGAACCCCCCCCCCTGCCAATCCGACGATTCCTGAACACAATGCTTCATCAACGATAAATAGAGAAGAGCAAATAGAATTACAAATTAAGTATGTATTAAAATAACAAATCACAATAAAAATTAACTTTTACAACCTTCATTGTTTATTAAAAAATAGACAAGATACTTTATTTTTAAATACTTTTTTAGATTCAATATTATAGAAACTATCTGTTAAATTATTCCACAACTTAGATCCTTTAACGGCAAATGAGTTATCATACACGTAGCAGTTAGATTTAGGAGGTAGAAGCAAGAATTTATGAGATCTTGTAAGACGAGAACTATTGTTTTTTAATGGGGTGAGATATTCATACAAGTATGATGGTTGTTTGAAGTGCATTAATTTTTGTAAGGCGCATAGCATGTGTACATTTTGTCTTTCATTTATTTTTAATAAACCAAGTTTTTTATAATAACTGCTGATATGTTCATGTTTTTTTATATTATATACATATCTTATAGCATTATTCATTAATACCTGTAATCTATTTTTCTGTTTATTATTAATGTTACTCATTACAGTATCACAGTAATCCAAAATAGGTAAAATAAGCGTTTTGATTAATATAATACGAGTTTCAGTAGGAATATTTCTACGAAAGGAATATAGATGATGGAGTGAAAGATACATCTTTTTACACATGAAACTTATTTGATTATTCCATTGTAAGTTATTATCTAGAAATATTCCTAAGTTTTTAACATTATTCTCAAGTTTAATGACATTATCACAGAGTATAATTTGATCAAGATTTATAGATTTAAGTAAGTTTAAATGATTTTGTAATCCAATAATAATTGCTTGTGTTTTTTTTGGATTTGCTTCAAGTCCATGTAAACGAAAGTAGTTCACTATGGATTCTAAATCTGAATTAAGTTGATTTATAGCCAGATTAACATTTTTAGGACGTGTGTGTATATAAATTTGTAAGTCATCTGCATATAAATGATATTTACAATATTTTAATGATTTTGAAAGATCAAAGATATATATAGCAAAGAGGAGCGGTGCGATTACTGAACCTTGAGGTACTGAACATTTTAATTTTAATTTATCTGACTTATTATTATTTGAACCAATAACAATTTGTTCCCTGTTATTTAAGTATGAGTCAAACCAGGATAAAGTTGATGAAGAGAATTTTAGGTATTTTAGTTTACAAAGTAGTATACTATGTATTACACTATCAAATGCTTTGGTTAAATCAATTAAAGATAATATAGTGACATTTTTGAAGTTCATAGCATATCTTATGTCCTCACAAACTTTAAGTAAAGCGGTGGTTGTACTACATTTTTTGCGAAAGCCAGATTGAAATTTGTCAAGAATATTATTTTTTTCAAGGTAGTTTATAACCTGCATTGATACAATTTTTTCAAGCATTTTAGCAAATATACATAAGAGACTAATTGGACGCAGATCTGACAGATCATTTACAGTATTTTGTTTAGGTATTGGTTTTACCAATGCATTTTTCCAGCAATTTGGAAAGATACCAGTTTGTAATGAACAATTAAATATATGTAACAAGGTGGGCATTATTATATTGATAATTGGTTTTAACATTTAGTAGGAATTACTTTTTTTTTTCTTTTTTTTTTTTTTGTGTTGAGCTTTTCTCTTTAAGTACAGTATATAGAATTATAGCACATAAAATTGTGTAAAGAAAAACAAAAGAAGTGACGCATTCTTTAGGTTTCATATACTCTTAGATTTGATTGCATGTTTGTGCTCAAAAAGAAAATCACATTAGTTTTGTAAGACCGTTAAGTTCTTTTTAAAAAAGATTACTTCAGTATTATGCAAGTATTTTCTCAGCGCATTCTTTAAAACAAATTCCTAGATTAAGTATAACATAATTATGGCTGGAATAATAAAGATATACATATCTCAATTCTCATAATTAATTAAAGTAATAAATTGTAGAACGTGATAGTAAATATGTTCATGAATGTACAGATTTGTACATATTTAAATTGTATTAAAATAAATGGAATGAAAAGTTTTTTTTTTTTTTTTTTTAATTTTTTAAGCTGGTGTAAGTATATATATTTTTTTTATGAAGCCGAGTTTTATTTGTTTGGTAAAATACGAATTCTATAGAAATTTATTTCATGAAGTAAACACTAATCAATTATTCAGCTTCAGATATGAAACCATGATTCATATAAAATATATCATTCAGAAAAAATCAGTTAGTAAAAAGTTCACTTATTCAAAAGAAATATGGAAATAAATTTTTATAAAAGATAAAATAAAAATTGATTTCTTATCATGATTTATAATAGAAAAATTGTCGCGTATATACATATAGAGAGAAAAAAAAATGAAAAGCGTGTGAAAGTAAAATAGATAGATAGCCATGTTCTACTCAATTTTTATTTCTATTGCTCTAAATCACGTGATGAAATATAGTCCTGTATATTTTATAACAAATTTTTAATGAATATTTTATTACCTTTTTTTTCCTTCTTTCTCCCCCTTTTTTTTTCTCCTATATATAAAGATTGAAAGTATCTTATTGTTTTTTCGTTTCTTATTATTTTTATTATCAGTAAAAGTATAGTGTTAGTGGGGTTGAGGAAGGCAGGCAGGCAGGCAAGTTTTTGAAGGAAGTTATTGATTGATTGGTTATTGCTTAGGTGATGGATGTTACAACGATGCCCGTGGCAACTTCTTCATCCCATTTCTACTTTGAAAGGTTGCTCAACCTGATTGCTTTTTTTCTTCTTCATCTTCTTCTTCTTCTTTTTTTGTTTTTTTTTTTACCTTAGCTATATTTTCTCTTACTTTTTTTTTCACTCTATATTTTACTTTTCCATATATAAAAGGTTAGAAAAATTGTATTAAATCTATATTTAACCCCCTTGAGTAAACATATCATGATACTCGATCAAAAACTTTTTTTTTTCGTCACCTTAACTTGTTTACAAGTTTATTATTAAGTATAATATAATAATAATAACCTATAATCATAAAATTTAAGAAATAAAGTGAAACTTCTATAAAACGTTAATTTACATTTTTATTTCTGATATTTTGAACAGCCCATGTTGTATATTTATAAATTGTTATGCAATAGAAAAAATATACCAATAATGCTGTAATATATTATATTTATTACTAAAAAGATGTAGCAACTGTTGTACGTAACTTGTATAAAATTAACCCCTAAACACAAGGAAAAGTTTACAATTTGTAGGTGGAGTAAAATGCAGTAAATGTAAGTTATATTTTAATCCTTTGTTTACTAGTAATAACCACTAAAATTGTTTATCCTACTAAAAACACGTTTAGAGAAGTTAATGACAAAATTTAAGGCTTATTTTAGAAACAAATGATTAATATTTTGTTGAACTTTTGTTAAAGGTCAAGCAAAGAACCAAAAATACCACAAATGCAAAATCATAAATAATAAATTATTAAAACCACACATAGGTGTTATTAGAAAATATCTTCACAAATCTTTATTATATAATATAACCTTTTGTATTATATACAAAATTTTTGTTACTTTAACAGAAAATAAAATTTATGTATTTTTTATATATATATATACTGTTATACATTTTAAGTGTAAAAAAAGAAAAAATATATTTATAAGTAAAATATACAATTCTTTGTAAGATCAAGCTTAAAAAAATAATCCATAACTTTTTCTTCATATTAGCTTTATGTTGTTTTGTTTTTTATTTTATTTTTTCTATATATATTTTTGTTGGCTTTTCTGGTTGTTGATTGATGATCGTAATAAAAATAAAAGTGGCATCATACGGAAGTATAAGAATGATGGCAAACACGTTTCATTGGAAACAAACCAACTGTTGTCAGTGTATTTTCAAGAGAAAAAAAATGTAACATCAAAAAAGTGTCGAACAATACAAACAAAAGCTTTATGGATAATATATATATATATATATATATATATATATATATATATATATATATATATATATATATATATATATATATATATATATATATATATATATATATAGAAATAGAAATAGAAAGATAGAAGCTATAAACTTTTTTGTTTCTACGTCAATGTAAATGATAGTACAATATGTAGTATTTCATTCACTAAATGAAAAACTTTTTTTTCTGTGATTTTGATAAAACTTTATGATAAAAAAACAAACATTCAAACTAATAATTTAAAACAGTTTAGTTATTAAAAACAAAATTGTATTTCCTCCTCATCATTTATTAATTATTCAATGTATGAGTAAAAGGATAGAAAATGTATACTACATATATATATACGATTAAGAGATGCTATAATATAATCCAATTCTATGTTATTTTGATGATGAAAATATACATAGTTTAAAGAGAGACATTAGATAGATGAGAGAAGCTGTTCATTTCAATTTCGTGACACGCCGACAACACGACAAGAGTAGGGGTGACATGGTTTCAAAGTGACTAGATTGAAACAGCCAGGTTTTACGAGCGTCCAAATGACATAAGGTTGGGCGGCAAACTGGATTACTGAGGCCACTTTACTCTACTATCAACTTTTCAAGCACTATTGCATGGATGGTGACAGAGTCTACTTTAAAACCTCCCGCACTTCCTACTCTTCTTCTTCTTCCTCCCATCCCAGTACTAGTTTCTATATCCCTCTCATTACTTTTAAAAGCAAAAACTATATATGTATTTTAATCCTATTTACCCCAAGCCTTAGAGTTTACTTACGTTAAATGTATAATTAAATTACACAATAATAATAATACTATAAGTAACGTTATTTTTAATGTATAATTAACATCTTCACATTGTGTAATTAATAATTAAAATCCTTAACTTAAATCCAAAGTAATGTACAACTTTCAGTATTGAACTTGTAACGTTTATAATAGGGTGTATACGCATGACGTTATACTGGATACGCTTCGACGCCATACTTGAGCAATGAATAACATTGCTCAGCATAGGATAAATGTGATTTTTGGCTATTTTCTTTGGAATACTAATTAAAAAAAAAAATTCGACACTTGAAAAACTAATTCAACCTGTTAACAGCATCAATGCTCTCAAAAATATTGCTAAAGTGGCAAAATGTGTATCATTTTTCCATACCGAGCCATGTTATTTACTATTAAGTGCTCGTTGACTTTTATATAAATGCGACCATCTTATGGAATTATGCTTATTAAATATTGTAAATTTTATTTAAGTCAAAAGAACTTTTCTTTTTAAAATTAACGATTTTTTTTACACACATTTGCTACATGCCGCACTTACACTATTAGACTAGATACTAGAGCAATCAAAAAGTTGTAAATTAAGGATCTCTGTATGAAGAGAAAAATAAAATATTAACTAAATATTAATTATTTATATATATAATATATATATATATATATATATATATATATATATATATATTATATACATATAATACTGACATGATGAACATAACTAAAAATAAATACATATACACCACAGAAATACAAAACAAAGTTTAAAGTTTGTATAGTATTAGAGTAGTAGGAAGACTAATTTGTTCTACAGTAGACCTTTACTTTGTTACTTGATTACAAGAGTTAAAACAAGCATTCAGCTGTTCATTCTCTACTAACTAGTAACTTACTTAACAACAGTTCAGTTAAGACCTTCTTTATTGTATGTAAGGTATAAGACCATAGAAAAAAAAAGAGAATAGTGTACGTATATATTTAGTTATGGAACGGATAAAAAAAAAGAAAAGAAAAAAAAATTAAAACTTTTGTGAAGAGATATACTACTTGACCTGACCTAATTGAACAATTTAAGTTCTTTAACTTTTAACAAAACAATTGTTATTATATTGCGCTTTTTTTTATTTTTTTATTTTTGTTAATTTAAAAAAAGAAAAAAAAATTGTCACTTTTTTATTTGTTGTTATTATGACAATGTAAAAAAAAATGCAAATTGATAAAATTAGAACATAGAAATTGTTATTCTGAAGTAAAGTAAGCTTATGGTTGTAAAAATATTTTTTATTGTTTCATCTTTATAACGTCTTGAATTTTCCCACGAGGAAGTTATTATTGCAATTTTGTCATTTGTTATACAAGTTTTCTTCTTTATAAGAATGTCACAATATAAAAAAATTATGTGACCTATTTCATTTACTTTTTTCTCTTCTTGAAGGTCGTTAGTTTACACTGGTAACAAGACATCGTAACTTTTTCTTGGTGTTTTATTTTTTTTAATGTTTTTACTCTGATTCCAAATGATTAGGAATGAGAAAAGTAAATTTACGTAATACTGAATTTTTTTTTCAGGTGTACTTTTTGTGTGTTTTATCAATCTAAAACTATTGAATTGAAAACGCAAAAAAAAGTACAGTTACTAACATGCAAATTTTTGTTATTCTCGCTATATGTTATTTTCTGTAGATTTTAAATTGTGTAAGTCTCTTTTCAAAAGACAAGAGAATAAAGAGAGACAATAGAATTATATAATGTATATAAAATTAAAGTTTTCCTTTAGTTAAATGGAGTTAATAATATATATATATAATAATAATAAAATATTCTTTGCTCAAAAGTTGCTGTATAGTAACTTGTATAAATATAATTAAAAAAAAATTCCACGTAGTTGTAAATCATTTACACTTACTAGTTCACTTTTAACAAGATAGTACTCACAGCATCCTAAAGGATCCAGAAAGATGAAATTACGTACCTAAAACATAAGAAAAACACTATTAATATATCATTCAAAGAATCTCTTCAAAGTTTTTTTTTATGATATATATTATGATATATTTTTTGTAACGTAATATATTCAAGATGAAAAGATAAAACTTTGAGATAAGTAATATTATATAATAAAACAAAAAAAAAACTTAGGTTCGTGAAACTATTTAAAATTTAGGTCATTCAAAAACTTTTATGCACCTACAAAAACTTACTTTATAGAAACTTTATACTATATTACATACAACATAATTTATTACTTTTAAAAGGTATTCAATACTTAAATATACAAAATATTGATTAAACAATTTAAGCAAATATTTTATGAAATTTTAAACTCACAAAATAATAATTAATAACTTTTAACATAAAGCCTCTTATAATTATAAAATAATAAATATCATTGTATTTAAAAAAAAGAAAAAAAAATTAAGACACTAAAAATATTTTATATATCATTTAAATAAATTGTAACATTCAATATAATAGCCCTAAGGCAATATATTATTTGATAGTAAATTAGAATACGAAATTTCTTTTCTGTTTATATATATACATATGTTTATAATATATATTTACTATATTACAAAACAGATGTTATTGCCATGTTTATATCCCTAAGGCAATACAAAATATTCAGATTCTCTATTGTATGAAAATGCGTTTGTTTATAGAAACGTATAGTAAATCGAAAGTAACATATTATTATTATGTATATATATCTTTAGAGATGAAACATCATCATGACATTTAAACTTTTACATAAATAGAAGTTAAAATAATAGAATTTCAAACTTGATATACAAGTTTTCATGAAGTAGTTGTATATTTTTAAATTTTGAAAGTAGGTGTATATCCAACAGTTAACTTTTTTATACGAAAAAAGTTTGTACGCAAAATAATAATAATAATATTAATAATAATAAAAAAAACACAGTTTTGTTCAAGTAAAACTGACAATAATTATCATAAATTACGTTGACATAACATTACTTATTTTTTATTCTTTTCTGAATAAGTTGATCTGCAACTTTACATTTTGTACAGCAATATTTTATAGAGCTTATATATGGTACAATGTACAATTTATCAGATTTAGCATTGATAAAGCATTCTAAAGATGCATAAGTAATGTCTTAAACATCATCAGGCTTTTCCACTGAAAATTGCATCACAAAATATCTATAAAAGGAATTATTCGATTGACGTAAAGTGTAAGATCATCAATTGTTGCGCATTACTGAGAACCCTAGACTTTGATAATAAAACGCAATTCAAGTGAAATGAAATGGAAGGTGCCAAAATCAATTCTGTAGCTCTGTATCTTTTCCTGCAATCACCCAATTTGCATTTTCAACTTACAACTTATACCCATTGTAAATTGTATTTTTATGTTAATACATTTTTTTTACAAGGAATAAAAAAGTAAGCTGTTTCTTACAAAAAAAAAAAAAAAAAAAAAAAAAAGTGAAATATTTTATTTCGAATATATCGTATAATAAAAAAAAATAAAATCATATATTTTAAACAGCTTACCATTAATCCTACCTTACCTTATTTTGAATGATTAAAACATAAACAGATTATCAAAAATCTAAATTAAAAAAAATTATTCATAGGGTATATACGCAGTTTGGACATTATTATTAAATAAAACTCCCCGCTTTAAATTTTTTTTGTTTAACTAAAAAGCTCATGCTATAGAATTATACTTTATATTTCTCTTGCTAATCCTTACTTCGTAATATTATTTTTATATAATTCATTCATAACATATTTAACAAAATATTGTACACAATTTTCTACTTGTTTTAGCATTAACGTGTAATTTTACGTTATACTAAAGTAATAAGAAATTTAAATTGATTTATCTGATACGTATACGGTCTGTTAACACAATGAAATGCTAAGTTGTATAATAGTTGCTTATATATATATATATATATATATATATATATATATATATATATATATATATATATATATATATGATATGATATTTTGCTATTGTTATTTGCGGTCAGGAAACACTTAGCATCCGAAACTAAAACATTCATTAGAGTACGGATGTATCTATGTAATATAGCAAGTAAAGATATCAAATATCTATTATTATTGTCTATACAGTACACATTGAATGCGGTAATATGCAGGATATTTACATTAAGAGATTGCGCGTTATAGTATCAATTTTTTTGGTTTTAAAGTTATATTGGTCACCTAAATATTAAAAAATAGAGTTAAAAAGTTATAATTAATACTTTCTTCTGAAAAAAGAGCACTGCATTATTTGTAAAATAGATCGAGAAACACATATTTTGGAACTAATAAATTGTTATACTAATTTAAATGTTAAGACAAAAAATAATAATAAAAATAATAAAGCAGCTCAGAGGTGTTAGAGAAAATTGAAGAGATAGAATGTCCTTAATAAACTAAAGCCAAAACAATTTATATCAAACTTTCTTAAATATTCATCCATCATGCTTAAAAAACACCATAACATAATTTATTATTTCATTCATTCCATCAAAATAATATTATATATAATATATCTTAATTTATTCAAAAATTAATATTTATCAAGTTTTTTTTTGATAAGAGTATTATGTATATACTTGTGCGTTTTCATTATATACATAAAAATAATCGTTTTGAAAAATAAGAGCTTATAATTTTATGTGCGTGTACAGTTATATATTATGCTGAACTATAACTATATTATTTTTTATTATCTTTTAATAAAAATAATAATTTTTATTGTTCATGATATATATATTTTTATAATATCGATTTCCATCTAATGTTAAAAATGGGTAGACCTACTTTTTTTTAGTTTTTTTTTATTCTTAATGCATGTCGCTACCTGTAGAGAGGTAATTTGTCACACACAAAATAGCACACACACAGCGCGAGCAATGAGAGAGAGAGAGAATATAAGCTTTAATATATGAAGTACAGTGACGTAAGTAGGTAGGCTTGAAGGCTTGTTATCTCAAAAACTTTTTTTTTCCTACACCAGAGAGTGTATTTTCAACAAGAATTTTCATTTTATTGTTATGCTATGATTTCAACACAGTTTTCGCAATAGCACAATTATACCTTTGGTTTTATAAGTATTATTGTAAAAGATTTGTTTTATGCATGAGTGAACATACTTTTTTTTTTTTTAATGAGAGCAATTTTTATGATTAATTAAAAGTACACTGTAAAAATGCTTAGACGGTGGTTTTTGGTATTACAATTATACAAAAGTGATATATATTTTAACGTTTTATGTTAAAATATTTTAACCCTCATGGTGGCTAACAACATAAAAAAATATACGCATATTCTTGTTAGTTTTCTTTAGATTGTAACAGTTATATCATTCTCATTTTTTTTTTGAAAATTTTCACCATTTTCTCAGTGTAATTCTTTTGTATTTATCCACACGTACTTCGTACTCCATTATTCCAATTTTCACATTATTTGCACAAAGGTGTAAAGAGCTAAGTTTAAAAGTAAAAATGTACGAATTGGTAGTTAAAAAAAAAGTTTAATTTTTTTTTTACTGTTTAAACACATAAAACAAAGGAAGTAGACCAAGAAATCCAGATCAATATAAATCTTTATTTTTTTTTTCTTCTCTCTTTTACTTTGTTTGTGGCCACAGGTAGTAAGTAGTAGACTTACTTTTTCTTCTCTTCCTTTCTTTCTTTTACACCCTTAGTGTGTGTCTCATATATCTTCATCACTCCGAATGTGTCACACCCCTTAACTCACAAAACACACGTGATTGCACCAAATGTACACAAGTTAACTACTTTGATTTCTATATAACAAAAACGTTTAATTGAATGTGCTTTTTTGAAATGTAGGATTAACGAGATTACATTGTTTTTTGTGTTATATATGTTACAAGTAAAAAATGAAAAGTTATTTTTATACTTGCAGCTATGTAAAAAAAAAAAAAAAAAATCTTATAGAGTAAACTAGGTAAAATTTAAAGCCATATACCAATGTAGAAAATAAATTTGAGCAAATAGTTATGATATGAATTCAATATAAATCTGTGTCCATAGTAATATTTAAATTTCAAAAACCACTTTATAAAATATTATAGTAGTGACAAAATTATCTCACTTAAGAGCTACGTGTATAAAGATGATAGACTAAAATATTTTGATGTAAAGTTGAAAAAAATAATTACACTTACTTTTATTGTATTTTGTATACGTATAGCTTAACTGCGTGATATTATTATATAAAAAAATTATTGTGTACGTAAAATGTTGTAATCATGTGGATATAATAAGATATTGTATGTAATAATAAAATGTGATGATAGTGAAGGGATAATATACAACATTATGGTATATAGATGAAATAATTGGTAGACAAGCTGCTACAAACTGTGATTTTCGTCGATGCATCATTTGTCAGTCACTTTATGGCGGAAAACAGACGTGTCACGCCAGCCAGACATTTTACTGTTGCAAACTAAACCATCAATGTGGAGGGAATAATCGAGAGAGAGAGAGAGAGAACAACCACCCAGGTGGGCGTGTATTTTCTAACAGATGTTACCAAACTTATGACGTCATACTTATATTCATTCTATACGCGCGATTTATAATAATTATTGATAAAAACAAAGTAATCTTTATGAATACTTCTACATAAGATTCAGTTTAGTGTTAAGCCCTGACTATCAGCATGCATCGCTCTCATTTCTGTGAAATGACACATTAATATAAAAATTGTCAGTGAGTTTTTTTTTTTCACACTGGAAAAAAATAGATAATACCATTGTAAGCATTATTTGAAATCCTCTTTTATTTTGAATTTTAAACGCATTCAGTTAAAACATTTTTTTTTTTAAGTGGCCTAGTATTTTACAACAAAATAAAATAATTATGATGCATCTCTACTTCCGCACGAAAATTACATTTTAATTTTTTTACTTTTTTATAAAATGAAAATAAGTTTCATTTTATATATATATATATCTATATGGGAGAACAGAACTGAACCGACTCGGAACTGAACCGACTGGGAAATGAATCGACTCGGAAATGAATCGACTCGGAAATGAACCGACTGTTTCAAAGTGGAGGGGATGCAGTAGGCAGGAGTGGGGGTACTCTTAAAATTACTTAAGTCTGGCAACACTGCAATTATAAAAAAAAGGTTTTGGAATTGAACCGACTTGAAGTTATTTTAATTTGGAAATTACTTTGCTTATTATTTTCTTGCATTTAAACACAGGAAATGAATTGACTCAGAAATGAATCGACTAGGAACTGAACCGACTCTAAATTTTTATTTTTTTATTAATGTGAAATGAACCGACTCGGATCTGGACCGACTCGGAAGTGAACCGACTCTTATATTTTTATTTTTTCTCATGAGAATTGAATCGACTCGGAAGTGAACCGACTAATTAATTTATATTTTTTCTTAGTGGGAAATGAATCGACTCGGAATTGAACCGACCTTTAAAATTACATTTATTTTATGAGAATTGAATCGACTCGGAAGTGAACCGACTAATATATTTTTGTTTTTTACTTGGTGGGAAATGAATCGACTCGGAATTGAACCGACCTTTAAAATTATATTTATTTTATGAGAATTGAATCGACTCGGAAGTGAACCGACTAATATATTTTTATTTTTTATTTAGTGGGAAATGAATCGACTCGGAATTGAACCGACCTTTAAAATTATATTTATTTTATGAGAATTGAATCGACTCGGAAGTGAACCGACTAATATATTTTTATTTTTTATTTAGTGGGAAATGAATCGACTCGGAATTGAACTGACCCTTAAAATTATATTAATTTTATGAGAATTGAAACGACCGTCATAATTTTTAATTATACCTATTTTATGAAAATTGAATCGACTCGGAGGTGTACCAACTCATATATTTTTATTCATTTCATAAGAATTAAAATCACTTGGAAGTAAACTGACTAATATAATAAAATATTAGTTCTACTTAATAAATAGTAATGACCTTTGTCGGTGATCGATATTATGATTTGCCCAGATTAAATAAGGTTCGATTTAAAAAAAATATATTGCTTATAATAAATTTTCAATAGTATATAATAATATGTTAACAGAGTATTAATTTATGTTATAAATGATAAGATTTTTGAACTGTTTAAATTTGGAAATATATAAATAAGAAAGAAAAAATCATAATATCGATATTATATTAAATTTTATTTATTTTGCACTGATTTTTAAATTATTATGATTATTTATTGTTACTTATGCCGATACAGTGGCAAAGGAGTTGTAACAAATCACACAAAGAATAAAACATTTCTTGCAATATTAGAAACACTTTTTAAAAAAATACATACTAATTGCATTATATTATTCTCTATTAATTATAAATGAGTTATATTTTTAAATTGTAAACATGATACATATTATGGGTCGTCCGTTGTAGAACTGATATGCATTAGATATAATATACAAATTGATAAACTTACTCATTTTTTTTTTCATTCTTGACATACATAAAGATTATTTCTATCGTAAAACTGCCTGTTTACAACGTACAAAATTTTGTAAACAAATCCAAAATTTGCGACGAGCGACAATTGTTTATTGTGAGTATTGTATTCTTATAATATATAAATTATAAAACGAAAAAAATGAATATATAATTATTGAACATAATAATTTTTTTAAAGGACAATAAAATTATATTTATCAAACATTAAACTGATTGATTGATGAATGTTTTCTGTTATTAATAAATCAACTAGTCAATTTAATTAGTTAAACCATTTTAACAAAATAAACATAATATTTACAAAGACATCAACTATCATGGACTAAAACTGTAATTATAATTTTACAATTGTTTTAATATATTTTTTCAATTAAGTTTTTTTTTAATCGGAGGTTCCGCGGGCCGCACAAAATGACCTCGCAGGCCGCATGTTTGACACCCCTGCTTTATAGCATTTAGAATATTGTACCCGATATTTAAAAGGGGATAAATCATAATGCTTATAGTTGAGCTTGACAGAAACGTCGCCGATCTATTAAAAAATGTAATAAAAATAATAATTATATTAAAATTCTTCATGATCTCAAATTCATAAAACAAGATTCTCAAAATATGTTAAAGATCAAGTTCAAGAGCAAATTCAAAATTTTAATCCTCATTGTTAAGGTAAACAATTATAGACTGATTAAAAAAAATAATGAAGTATAGCAGTAAATTAAAGTAAAGTCTTTTAAACTTAACTTTAATAATTATACTTAGATCATTGAGAGCTAATTGCATAACTTCCAGAAAAATAGTAATTAGAATAGTTAGTGAATTTAAATATTTGTATCTGATGATACACCCAGCCATGCCAATTGTAATTCCAAAAGCAATTTTTATCCAAGATATTTAGCATGGTGAGTTCCCAGACATTGACATATTTTATATTATGATTCCAGGTATACACTCAATCGTTTAACGGTAGCCACGGTTGTATAGCACTCTTTACCATACACATATGCTTTATACCTTTTTTTTAAATACAAAGCGTTTTTCGAGAAATAAAAAAAAAAAATATTTGCAACAATACTGCAAAATAAAAACTTAATACTACGTACAGTAGGAGGTATCGAAGAATATTAGAATTTACTCAATTTACTGCTAGGCTATTGAAATTTGTTCAGTAGAGATTAAAGCTTTTTTTTTTTAAATTCTTGGAATAGATAAAAATAAATGTATGTAGATATGCACAAATATGTTTGCAACAAAAAAAAATAAAAAAAAAGAAGAAAAGAAGAAAAAAAAAAAAAAAAACAGTAGGTGTGCAAGAGTATCTACATTTACATTTATATTGTTATAAATTTATTGTCACAAAGATGAATACTGTCAATCACCTGGCGCCGTAGTTCCGTGAGACAGTGACAGGAGTGTACAAGGTCGTTATAAAGTAAAAGTCGTTAACAACAATGAAAATTTAGCCCCTGTAAAAAAATGCAAAATATTGCTGATATTTTGACTTTTGATGTCATATATTTCATAATTTTTAAATTTTATACGATATTTTTGGCTACTATTTATTTTTTATTAAACAATATACTTGACGCAAAATTTAGTAAATCTTTTTTTCTTTCTTTCTTTCTTTCTTTCTTTCTTTCTTTCTTTCTTTCTTTCTTTCTTTCTTTCTTTCTTTCTTTCTTTCTTTCTTTCTTTCTTTCTTTCTTTCTTTCTTTCTTTCTTTCTTTCTTTCTTTCTTTCTTTCTTTCTTTCTTTCTTTCTTTCTTTCTTTCTTTCTTTCTTTCTTTCTTTCTTTCTTTCTTTCTTTCTTTCTTTCTTTCTTTCTTTCTTTCTTTCTTTCTTTCTTTCTTTCTTTCTTTCTTTCTTTCTTTCTTTCTTTCTTTCTTTCTTTCTTTCTTTCTTTCTTTCTTTCTTTCTTTCTTTCTTTCTTTCTTTCTTTCTTTCTTTCTTTCTTTCTTTCTTTCTTTCTTTCTTTCTTTCTTTCTTTCTTTCTTTCTTTCTTTCTTTCTTTCTTTCTTTCTTTCTTTCTTTCTTTCTTTCTTTCTTTCTTTCTTTCTTTCTTTCTTTCTTTCTTTCTTTCTCTGTCTCTGTCTCTGTCTCTCTCTCTCTCTCTCTCTCTCTCTCTCTCTCTCTCTCTCTCTCTCTCTCTCTCTCTGTCTCTCTCTCTCTCTCTCTCTCTCTCTCTCTCTCTTCTTATTATTATTTTTGCGCTCTCAATTCACAACTTTGCATTAAAACTTTTTGGACGTTTGCTGATTGGTATTTCTTATAAAAAAACAAACAAGAAAAGTATAAATAAAAAAATGCTTTTATTGGGCAGAATCAGAACTTAAATACTTCTCATCTCAATGTAATTAACTTAACTGCTTGATAATATAGTCAATTACAATTTTGATTTAAAATTAAAAAAAGTTGATGGTATTTTTAATTGATATTATTTTTAAATATATATTTTTGATAATTTTTAAGTTTCATATAACAATAGTTTACTACTATGTATTTATTGATTCAATTTTTTATATATACAACGTTGAAGTGCTATAACAAAGCTTGCATTGAGAATATATTTTATTTATTATTTAGTCCATAAGAATGCAAATTTATGCAAGTCACGAATTGATAAAATAATAAATACATAAACATTTAAATATATTTTTTTCCTGATATATATTTGGTGCGGTATTTTGACGGTTTGCAAGATTGTTATTTCTTTATAAGATATTTGATTCCATCTATAATTTAATTTCCATGCGTACGGCAATTAAATTTTTCACAATGGTATTTATTGCAAAATGTCATGTTGCTTTTTGTTGAATACGGCAATACCATTATTCACTATTCATTAGGAAAATAATTAGCTACAGTATTGTGTATTTTTTTACGTTTGCATGTTATTGATTGCAAACTTTTATTGAAAATTTAGAAAAACTTAACTGAAACAAAGAAATTATAATATAATAAAAAAAATAGAAATAAGATTGCTGAGATTTTCTTTTTTATAATTTAATTTGACATAGAAAATAGTTATTTTTTTAAACAATAAACATTTATCATATGATATGAAATACAATTATTTAAAAAACGTTTTGCTGCAGCATAATTATATGCGCCGTCATATATGATAACTGTTTGAAGTGTTAGGTGACAATTTTTACATATAAAATCAATCATTAATAAATCAATGTATGCTTTAAATTTTATATATCTGGCTATGGTTACTCGTTGCCAGAGAAATATTTCAATTGAATACTAATCCTGACAGGAACAAATTAAATAAACATTTAAAACTCTCGCGCTGAAAGAACCCAAACTATTGCTTTTTGAAACGTTCACGCAAGTTTTGCAGTCATACTGTTATAGTTTTATTAAACTTTTATCAAGTGTGCCCACGTAAGACTAAAATAAATGTTCTCTAATTTGTGTCTGCAACTTTGTTTTAGTGGTGCCCACCGAATATAATAGCTGCAAGTTTTTTTACTACATATTTCTTCATACAAATAAAACCTACAAAAATTAATTTTTTTTTTCGAATAATAAAGAATGTTTAAAAAACTTAATAATTGGATAGTATAATGTAATTATATAATGATTAAAAAAACTAATACTTAAAAAAAATATATACAGTCGGTTCAATTCCGAGTCGATTCACTTCCGAGTCGGTTCAAATCCCTTTATTTAAAATAAAATAATATATAGTCGGCTCATTTCCTGACTTTTAGAAACAGTCGGTTCAATTCCGAGTCGATTCACTTCCGAGTCGGTTCAAATCCCTTTATTTAAAATAAAATAATATATAGTCGGTTCATTTCCTGACTTTTAAAAATAGTCGGTTCAATTCCGAGTCGATTCACTTCCGAGTCGGTTCAAATCCCTTTATTTAAAATTAAATAATACATAGTCGGTTCACTTCCTGACTTAAAAAAACAGTCGGTTTAACTCCGAGTCGATTCACTTCCGAGTCGGTTCACTTCTGAGTTTTCTTTTTATTAAAAAAACAGTAGGTTCATTTCCGAGTCGATTCACTTCCGAGTCGGTTCAAATCCCTTTATTTTAAATAAAATAAATAAGAGTCGGTTCACTTCCGAGTCGATTCATTTCCGAGTCGATTCTTTTCCCACATTTATCAAATATTTATATGAGTCGGTTCAATTCCTAATTTTAAATAAAAAAATTCAATAGCAATGTTGCCAAACTTAAGTAATTTTAAGAGTACCCCCACTCCTGCCTACTGCATCCCCTCCACTTTGAAACAGTCGGTTCATTTCCGAGTCGATTCATTTCCGAGTCGGTTCATTTCCCAGTCGGTTCAGTTCCGAGTCGGTTCATTTCCTGGGCCCCATATATATTTAAAAAAATTAAAATGAACTTTTGTTTTAGGAAAACGCTTTGCTTTTAACAAAATAGTATAAAAATAATAATTATAATAATAAAGTAATTTAATATTTGTTAATTAAATATTTATTATATTTAATGTTCTATATTTATATATGTTATTTTTAGTACATGTTTCCAAACTTTTAATTGTAAAGTATGTAAAGGAAAATTTTTTTTCAATGTTTTACTGTATTTAATTAATATTGTTAAGGTACACATATAAAAATAATAATTATTTTTTATTTAAAATAGTGAAACGTTCTATAACAAGTCATGTACTACACGGTACAAATTTTTACTTTTTTTTTCTTTACTTGAAACTTTATTTAAAGTTTAATTCCTTTTGATGTTTATAATATAATAAATTGCAGAACACTTTTAAAGTGTATTTCCTGTAAAGTTTAAAAATAATTATATATTATGCAATATGCTTAATATAAAGTTTAATAACATTAATATTTCACTTAACTCATATATAAGAATGTAACTTTAAAACTCAAAGAAACACTTAATATTACAATTACAATTTTTGGTATTTACAAGTTTTACCACTTTTTTTTTTTTTTTTTTTTTTTTTTTTTTTTTTTTTTTTTTTTGCAAAAAGTTAACGCAATATTTAGTGTCTATAATAACTTTTTTTTGTCAGGTTATTTACAGTGTATGTGTAAGAAATAGCTAGTTAAAATAAATAAATAAAAAATCAGAATTGAATACCACAGCTTTTGGTAAGATAAAACCTATTGCACTTATATAAAAGAGCGATGAAATTTTAATGTACAACTTAAAGAGAATTATACAAATAAAGATTTCAATATATTTTATCATCTTTATGAAAGTTTGAGCTTTACTTGCAATAAACTTTATATCTGCAGCAATGAACGAATTAAAATAATCATGAAATGCATGAAGAAGTAGTATAGTCGTATAAAATATTAAAGAAAATTTCATCTTGTAATAAATTTGACTTTAAATTTTCAACATTATTATGTCTATTAAATATTTAATATTGTAATAATTTTTATTCAAGAAATATGGATTCAAACATTTCTTCATAGTGATACTTTTTAAGGAGGACACTCAATAGTTGTTAGTAGCTTTAGACAATGATTACATCAATCAACATAAATGAAAGAGATGAATATTATGAATAATTTTTTTATCGTAAAATATATGTAGTAAGCTCAATCAAAATATAATGATAGAATGATATTTTTTTTATAAAGCTACTATTATATTAATTGCTACCATTACTTAGAGACTGCAGTTAAAAGAAAAAAATTTCAATTTACTATAAAAGAAAATTGCACAATAATATCACCACTTCTTTATGTATCTAATTGTCTCTTACAGACTTGGGCAGTAACGTCGTTTCAAGTAACAAAGTTACGTAATTTCACTACTTTTTGTTTAAAAATAACGTAACATCATTAATTTTTCATAGCAGTACCGAATAACGGCAACGCTTTACTTTTTCAAGTAATTTTTGCCATGTAACGACACTACTTTCTAATATTTCAAGCACTTAAAGATAAGCTTCTAAATTCATAAATATGCTTTTGTCATTTTATAGTAATTCAAAATTACTGTTATGATTTTAATTTAAATCTCTCTATTTATAATTTATCGGGAAAAAACACAATATTTTTAACATGTTTTTTTCAAAATGTTTAAATTTAATAAGACTTTTTTTTTTAAGTAAATAACGTAAAGTAACGTCAAAAGTAACTTCACTACTTTTAAGAGTAGTGAGTAACGTAGTGTCATTACTTTTCAAAAACTGTAACGAGTAACGTAACATCATTACTTTTTCTTGGAGTAGTGAGTAACGTAACGAAGTTACACAAAATCAGTAACGTGACCAAGTCTAGTCTCTTGTGTTGCAATTATTTAAGTTATTTTCAGATGCATCGATATAAAGAAAGTGTTTGTATTATTTTGGTACATAAATATATACCAACGATTCTACAGGTACGATAAGACATTAACCACTTTTTTTTTTTTTAATTTCGCGTTTCTTTTGTTCAATATTAAAAGATAGGAAATTACGCCAAAAAATTGACAATCGATATTAGCGTGTACTATCGTACCTATAGGATCGTTGTTCATTTGAAATGAAGATCAACTGTGATTATTTAAATACGTTGCTCATATTGAAGAGCATGCAACGTTAACAAACTTTACTATCAGTGTCATAAAGTATAAAAACATAATTTTTAAAATTTTTAAAAACGATTGAAAATTTTCATTTACTTTTTGACTTAAAAACTTTCAAATGTCCACTTTTCAAACGCAATTAAATGTAAAACAAACTATATAAATAATTAAAACAGTATTTATGTACTTAAGTATTCACAATTAAACACATAACAGAATTGTAACAGAATAGTATAATATGTATTATTCTGTATTCATGTTTAACTATCATATATTACTAGAGATAATTGGCTTATAAATGTGTGTGTGTGTGTGTGTATTTTATAAACATAGTGTTGTTATTAAGTCTTTCTAAATTTCCGGTCAAAATGTCACACGTTTCTAGGTATACACATATATATATATATGTAGGATCACATACTATGTAATATAGTATACATTATTGTTCCTATATATACTACAAAGTTATACATTATTGAACATGTTATGTATTACCAGAGTGAAAAGGACCAGTTACAAACTAAATTTTAATGAGGTTTTTGTCTACCTTTTCTACTCCCTATAAATATATATTATATAACTATGTATATAATATATGTACTCTCTCTCTCTCTCTCTCTCTCTCTGTATATATATATATATATATATATATATATATATATATATATATATATATATATATATATATATATATAAATTTTGTTTCTTTATACATAATATATTGACCTATCGTTTCACAGAATATAACTTTTAACAACATAATAATTTATTATTATATTTTATTCACCCTTCTCTACAATAAAAGAATAAAATACATTTTACTATTTTTATATAATGCTATTTTTTTGGCAATGTAATTATATAGTGTCAGTATAATTTTGCTATGAATTTTTAATTTAATTTTGGAAAACAAGATATCAGCAGCTATACAGTTTTTTTTATATTGTTATTTCTTTATAAGACTATATAAAAATACAAAAAAATTAAACTGAAAAGAAAATAGAAATGTTATTAATATTATCTTTTATTATTAACAATATAATTATTATAATAGTATACTATAGATACTATTTTTTTCGTGATGATTTTTGTGTTAATACAAATTAACTGCTCACGTTGAAGTTATTAACAAAAATATTAAAACCCATTATTATCGGATGCGTTCAATGAATTAACTTTTTAGAAATTGAATTGAATAGCAAGTTGGGATTAAATGTAGTTTATGATGATTTACACGTATGCTCTAAACCGTTTGCATAGAACGATATCACAACAAACAAACAAACAACAACAAAGTACATCACTATCTTTAAATCCTAAAAAAAAAAAAAAAAAAAAAAAAAAAAAAAAAAAAAAAAAAGGTTAAATCAAAAAGAAAGAAGTAACAATTGTATATAATTTATATTTACATTTATAAGGTAACTAAACCTAAGGGTAAAACCTATTGGGAACGTTTATTCTTTTTCTTTTCTTCGTTATTTTTTTTTCTCTCCTATACTATACTATTTTAGTATTATACAATTGTGTGATGTCGTGTCCTTCTAGTTTTTGTATAGCCTCAAGGGTATATTTATGTTTACTTTAGTATGTGGTAAAATTTCTATATATATATAAACAAACAAACAGGTACTTTGCTTTGACTTTATATCACTTCAATTAATTTTCATAATATTAATTATAATTAAATAAAATAAATTTGGTTAAATAACTATATGATGAAATATTTAGTCCTTTCAAAAGTACAAGGAAACTATATGAGAATTATGAGAAATAACTTAATGGTTGGTTTAATGATAATTTTAGTGTGTTCAGTCCACTGCTTTATAATAAGGAAATTTAGTAAACTCATGATTTTACAGTTCAAGTGGTTTTGTTTAGGAAATTAAATGCCCACTCACTTTTAAGTTTTCATATATAATTTCACGTCAGTAAGAATATATGCATACAATCTTCAAGTACTGCATATTTAATAGTAAAGTGTATTTTATATGATTATGAACATTTTACCTTTTACAGTCTTAAATGTACCTAATCTGCTAATCACATAATGTTTTTAGCAAGCAATGGACTTGATAACTACTATACACATTCTTTTTTAATATTCAAATTCTATAGTTACATAGATATATTATCAATTATTCCCTGAAGCCATAAAGTATATTTAGTCAAAATCTAAATATTACTATCAATATACTAACTTTTGTAATAATATTATGTATATTGACAATTATACTTTATGAATATAGTAATAACGTCAATAATTAACTATAAATAATAATCATAACATAATATACTATTAGTATTCCATATTAATTATATTTCAGAACCACTCTCCATTTGTATAAAATCAAAATTATAGTAACGAAAATGTTAATAAAATGAAAATGTCTTTTATGTGGTTTTATAAATATCAAATTTTAAATAACATTACGACTTTGTTAGATTTCAAAAATGAAATATAATATGTAAATAATTTATACTTGTAACATGAATCTTTTTACTTTTTTTTTGTTACATTTTCACCCCTTTTTACACCCTTCCCCCCCTCTCTCTCTCTCCTTGACACATGAAGTCTCATATTTGATGAAACTTGAAGCTTTGCTAACTTAATTTTCATTGTAACATCATGTAAATTGAAATTAATTATGAAATCTCGTACTAACATAAAGACTTTTAATACTTCATAATTATAAATATGTTATACGCATTTACTGTCTTAAAAATAATTTGAATCTTGATTTTTTTTTCCACATTACATGTTCATTGCCTTAATAATTAAAAAGGATGTTATATTATATATGTTTTTTAAATTAATATATATAAAATAATTTAATTATTATATTTTAATTATTAAATTTAATATCTTCTTTTTTTTATTATATTTTATAAGACATTTATGGAAAAATATTTAAGAGAATAAATTTATATTTAATAATTTAATGAGTAACTTTTAACATTTTAACTGAAATAAAATACAAGATAAATTAGATTTTTGGAATGTTGGTTTAAGAAATTAAATTTTCTCATTTTATGTCTTGAAAATAAATGTAAATTCACGTTTCTAATTTTGACAATGCGATGAAGGAAGGAGTTTTGTTAAGTTTTAGAGACAAGTATACTGTAGTAATAAACTTGTTACTTTCTTAATAATATAATATTTCGTTTGCAATTTAATTTAAATTTCTCTTCTACTGTGCCACAGTACATACAACAAACTTGGTTTAAAAAAAATATATATATACGATTGTGAATTTTACTTGGGGGGGGAAGTATTTTCTTGCATAAATATAGAAAGTTTTTTTTTTTTTTTTTTTTTTTTTTTTTTGCAATGTTATTGCTGTAATATCATGTGTTTACAAGTCTTATATTTTTAGTTCACAGTGCAGCAAATAAACACCTACTACGTTCAATTATGGTTTATATGGCAGGTCTACGTTCAAGTACATTTTGTTACGGTGCTTAACATTAGCCGGAGAAGTATCATATAAGATAGAAATTTATGTACTTAAAAACATCTTTTATGCTTAACAACTTTGCTTTTTATTGCAAGAGAAAAAATTGTTCGTCCCAAAATTTGTTTGTATCGCCGTAGAAGGGTAGAGAAAAGTTTTAATCTGTATATTTCTGTACTTAGGATCCTTTTTTGATATAAAAACTAAAAAAAAAAAATAGATGACATTGATGTTCACCATTCATACAACTTTAGAATACTATACTGATAATAACACAGATTTATAATACTATATTATAATATATTTTTATGTTCATATATTTAAATGTATCTAGTTGTGCAATTTATTGCATGCTATATTGTCACTGTTGTATGTTTGTTATAATTATATTAATTTTATTTAAGTTAATATGTCAAGACTAATACTTGTTGTAACTACAGTATAATTGTTACTATGAACTACCTAAGCCAAAAAAAAAAAAATCTTATTCTAATTCACTAGTTTTTTTTTTTAATATCGTCTTATATTAGCTGAGACACAGATTGCATGCTTTGCAGTTATTTAGCGCTCTCTTGTTTGGTCTTTCTACCCTAAAACTTATTATGTATGCAATTTATCAATGAAAAGCCCTGTGAAATTGATGAAAATTAGCATCAGTTTCAGAGATGTCATTTTATTTTTAAATATTTAAAAGTACATCCTAAAATATGTCGGTAAACCACAAAAGTTGAAATAAAAATGTGAAAATTTTGATCTTATAATATAATTAATATAGTTCTATTGGTTTAGAACTATTTTGACAAATTTAAAATATCTGGTATTTTCTATATCAGCTATCATATAGCTCATTATCATGCATATGGTAAAAAATGCAGATACCAATTCTACACTTTATCAGTAACTTATGCTATAGAGATCAACTTTTATCACACAAAAAGTTAGAATTATAGTATCAATTATTTGATCAGCTGTTTAAAAACGTGAAACAGATGGTTGGTGAAGCCTCTACCCCTTATTATTTTTTTTACTCACTTTTATATGACATTTCAATGATCACGTGACCATTGTTTACGTTACTCTTAATATACCTGGTTATAAAACCATCTGGCATATAACACATCGTAACATTAACTTTATTGTGTTTTATTGTATTATATGAATGATGAATTGTTCATAAACTTTTAATATTCAACTATAAATTGTAGTAATAAATTTTAATAAAAAAATGTGTTAATTTAATATTATTAAAACTTTAATGTCAACATGGTTTTAGGTTAATTAAACGTGTATAAGGACAATATAAAAATATTTATAAATTTATAATCTAGAAAAACAAGTAACAATTTTCTTTTAATTGCTAAGCACTCATTAAATGGCCAATAAAATATTTTAAAGAAAAATGTACAATATTTTATACTTTTAAACGTTTTCTGATAATGCAATTTTTTTGTGTGAAAAACTGTAACTTTCATTACACTGATTGCTCGATAAATATGAAATCATTAAAATTGTTCTCAATCATGGTACATTTACTTACATCAATGACGTATTACTTTTAATTGTTCGCTTTGAAGGAAAAAACTAGTTTTTTTTTTTTTTTTTTTTTTTTTTTTTTATAAAATGTGTTATGAAATTAAACAAAATATAGATTTCTTGATAATGGGTTCTAAATGTATGAAATCCATTCTCGTTATTATTATTATTTTTTAAACTTGTATAAAGCAATTTCAATTAATCAAATTCTGATATATTTCAAATATGTGAAACATGAGAAACTAATTGAAAATCACTTTTTAGATAGAACTGACACATTTATTGACGTTTACTTTGACAATTTTAATTTGCAAACAAATCAATTATCAATCAATATCAATTTGACTGACGGAACAAATTTCACTTGAAATATATATATTTTTTTTTTCATATATATCTCTTCTACTTTTACGGTATATCCATTGCTTAAAATAACTATTTACGTACTATGTGTGTATTTATTAAACATTAAAATTATAAAAATATATAGCAATAATTTTTAGTTCAAATAAGTTCTCAAAGAAAATAAAAATGTACATTCCAACTTTTCTCATTCGGTATTGATTTGTATTTATATAAATTACTCAATCGTGATATTTAAAGCTTTTTATATAAAACTTTTTTTTTTTTTTTTAGTATTAAATACTTTAATTTATGGTTGAAACAAATTGAAGCGTATATAAAAAAATAAAGATTCTAAACACTAGTTAAATGTTTGCAGTATCATTGATTTTCTTCTATCTATCTTACTTTCTTTTTTTTTATGTATTTTTATGCGTCATAATTTTATTTTTATAGCATAGACGACAAACGATCTCATGTTAAGACC
The DNA here is from genome assembly GCA_949318235.1 of Ecdyonurus torrentis. Lineage (NCBI taxonomy): Eukaryota > Metazoa > Arthropoda > Insecta > Ephemeroptera > Heptageniidae > Ecdyonurus > Ecdyonurus torrentis. The sequence continues at coordinate 24,712,368 of OX439130.1, read as the reverse complement.
ACATAGTTTATATAAGTACTATGATAACGACCTCTAATGATGACAAAATTGCTTATAATTATATAGAATGCAGCAGCAAATCTTTTTTTCTTCTTTTTACACTGGTATCATTAACACAACAGTGTGATATAATTTATGTAGATGTTCTTATAAATATTTTTTTAATAAGATTTAATATTATGTTTTTTAACATATAAGGGATAAATTTTAATTTATAAAATTAATTAATTTTAGAAAATATTATTTTATAATGCACATACTTGATTCTCTCTCTCTCTCTCTCTCTCTCTCTCTCTCTCTCTCTCTCTCTCTCTCTCTCTCTCTCTCTCTCTCTCTCTCACACACACACACACACACACACACACACACACACACACACACACACACACACACACACACACACACACACACACACACACACATACACACACACACACACAAACACACACACACACACACACACACACACACACACACACACACACACACACACACACACACACACACACACACACACACACACACACACACACACACACACACACACACACACACACACACCCACACACACACCCACACACACACCCACACACACACACACAGTCACACCCACACAAACTCATACACAGTTTTTGGTTAGTTAGTGTTGATTGTACTGATATTTTATTAAAAAAAAAGTTGTGATTATTGGTAGAAATAAAAAAAAACCTGTCATATTTCTGTTCTTGTTTATTTTCTAGTATTGACATTGTCCACAAATCACGTTCGATATTCAATGTGTCACCAAGCAGCCAAAGTAAATAAACAAACCAATAACAATGTAGAGTGTGTGTTGCCTCATCAAATAGAATTATATTCAAAAGAAAAATAAAACTACTTGAATAAAATAGAAATGTTCTGTTATAATATGTGATTTGATTTTTTTTTTAAATAATTTTTATGTATAAAGGTAGCTACATAAAAAAAAAAAAAATTAAAAATACTTTGTAGTTATCCTGCGTGGGTAGGCAATTTGTACGTTATATCTACTATGCGGGTTGCATACTATGATAACGTACAGGGGCTGATTGTTCAGTATGATAGGTCTTACTAGTGCAAAAGAACAAAATTCTACAAGCGTACTCGTTTCCTTGTATTTACACTATTATATTGTTGATTTTTTCTTTTCTTATAAGCCTTTCTATAAGCAAAGAGTTAATGTAAAGCATCTTAGGAAGTTAACGTGTTTTTTTTACAATTATCTTTTTATAGTGTAGTTCACACTAAGGAATATTTCTTATGTCAAATTAATTTTGAGTAATTTAAAAGCATTACGTACTTACGCAGTTAAAACTCAATTATGGCATATAAATATTTCATCATGCGAACTAGCTTTTCTACACATAATATCATTAATTTTAACATCAGATTTTTAATAAAAACCAATCATTATTATAAAAACGGGAATTAAAAAAATATTTTGAAACTTATACAATTAAAAAAAAATGCAGTTTTTACTTGAAGAAGAACTTTTTAGTATACGATAAATATTCCTTTTGATACTGATTGATTTCTGCATGTATATTGAAGTAGAAAGTACGGTCATATTTCAAATATTTACTTGAGCATGCGGAATATATACAACACTGAAATCCTTTGAGACCAAGTATAATCCATACCAACATTCATCCATCTATATCCTCTCATTCCTCTCTCTCTCTCTATATATATATACAGTTTGATAATATAATATACATATATAGCAACGAAGATAGATTGCTAATACAAAATAAATTTTCATTTATTATTCTATATGCATAAAAGGAAAAACATAATATAAGTAATTTTGATGAACAATGAAAGGTCAATTTATAGCCTAAAGGAAACTTGGTTGTTAAATTAGAAAACTATTATTATACATCATGTTAAAAGTAAATTTCATATTTACACATAAAATATTAATGAATATTTAAAAGTATATTTATTCTAAAGGTAAATTTAAAGCAAACAGTGTAAAAGTCTTAAATATGTACTAAAAGTTTTGGGATGTATAGGAAAAAAATTAATATACACACACATTGATATACGAATGGATTAAAAACGACAACACTCTATAAATCAGACAAAAAATGTAGTGTAAAGCTGTGTATATTTAGAATTTAAATCCCATGACAATTAAAATTGGAAATAAAAAAATGTAAATATACTGTATACTACAGTAGACTACATTGAAATCTAAAATTTATGCCGTTTAAAATCACAGAAAAAAAAACGTAAAATTTTTACGCATGAAGCAATATTCATAATGTTACATAAATATATAATATTTTTCTTTAAATTATATAAGAACAGTAAGATATTGAAATAAAAAAGATAAAAATGATAATGAATGATGATGGTTAAATAATGATTTTATACTGAAAACTAATATTTAATTGCAAATCATCCATACCTGCATATTCTGCATATCTTGATTGCATTTTCTTGCATCCTTCTTTCTTAAATAATTAAATGCAAGATCCTTGATTAATAATTATCAATAATCTGGCTTTTTTATTTTTCAAGCTTTCATTTTTTATTTTTGGTACAATAACTTTTTAGTACAAAAAAGTTTTATAAAATTATTAATAATTTTATATGTATTTCAAATTTAAATTGATATACAATTTTTTTATATTATTGAATATACAATAAAATTGACCTAAATTTTTAACTTTTAAAATATACAATACAAAGTTAAAAAAAAAAAAAAAATTTAAAACATTTTAATATGCATGTAAATATATTTTTATGTAAATCATTGTTGTTTTAGTGATGACAGCATATTGTGTTGTCAATGTTTATGTATACGACACTTTTATTTATATATTTATATATCAAAATTAACAATGAAAACGTTAAATTAAAAAAAAAAGTATTTGTTCATAATGTTATTATTTAGCTTTGACTGGGTTTTATATTTTAAGATACAAATATAATGAACAATTTGAAGATGTCTATTTAGTAAATATATTGAAGGAAATGAATACAGCATACACGATATATAATATATAATTATATATATATATATATATATATATATATATATATATATATATATATATATATATATATATATATATATATATATATATATATATATATATATATATATATATATTAAAAATAACATAAATATGAATACAAATATATTTAAATTTTTATATAAAATATTGTTATGAATAATTTTATATTTCCATTTCTTCCCTTTTTTTACGATTTACAATTTAATATTTTAAAGGTATGGCAAAGTATGAAGTTAGCAAGTTATAGGAAAGAGGATATAGCATCTCTTTTTTTTTACGGTGGTGTTTTCTGTCGCTATAGCTTGAGTCACACGTAATCTTTACTAAGCTTTATTGATGGTTGTCCGTATGTGTGGATGGCGTGTAAATCCATGTGTTTGCCCTATCCTTTAACTATAGCTTGCTTTACGTATAAACTGACCATATATAAATATATATAAGTATATGTATAGGATTTAAGTTAGCGTAAAATTCTACACTCCTTCTATTGGTGTAATGTGTAATTCACGTTAACTTCTAAACCTCTCTCTCTCTCTCTCTCTCTCTCTCTCTCTCTCTCTCTCTCTCTCTCTCTCTCTCTCTCTCTCTCACTATCTCACTATATCACTCTTTTATAAAGTATACATGTATAAAATTAACTTGAGCATAAACTTTTTTTTTTTTTACCTACATAGTATACATATAACAAATAAGCTAAAATGTCATCCCTCCCCACCGTTATTAATGTTGCATATGTATATAATATATTTAAAAAAAAAAATACTATAATATGTTGCTATGTTATTTTAAAGTTTAAATTACCTTAGTATTTAATCCTTTACATTTAATACCTTCTCTGCTATATACTAAAATATAAAAGACAAGAGCCATTGTATTAAAATTTAACCACAAAAGTCTAACAAAAGGATTTTACCAAAATACTATATATATATATATATATATATATATATATATATATATATATATATATATACATATATATATATATATATATACATATATATATACGTGTATAATTCTTTTTGTCTTATTCTTTTGTTTATTATACTACAGTGTACTTTAAGTATTTTTGTTTTATAAAAATTGTGATTATGTTATACTATCTTTAAATCTGTGTTATATATTTTCTTTTCTTTTTCCACATGAAATTTTTTCAATTTTAATCACGTTTTCAAAATTCCATACTAAATACAATGATCACATGTGTAATGAAAAAGCATATTTTATTTATATTTGTTTGTTTTTATAAATCAAAATTTTCTTTATTGGCTAGGAGAATCCTAAAAAAATAGCACATTTTCCCCCGTTAGCGTTAGCAACGTGAAATATTTAAAAAATATATATACTGTTGCAACCATCGAGATAGATTGAACCTATTACAACATTGTTGTTTAACGATAACCCATGTGTGTTTTTTAGTGTAAAAATTTCAGAATTTTAGAAAAAAATTAAAAATAAAAAGCATAGTTTAACATTTAAACCAGAATTCAAAATTCACATGTATATTGTGTATATAAAAAAGTGGAGAATAAAACAATCAAATCATATCACCAATAACTGGCGGGTTCATGCACTTTATGATTTATAAACCTGTGATTTTGTTTTATTATAGTATTATTATTATTATACCATTGAAAGACTTGAATTGGAAAAATATTGACTGTTACAAACTGGTTCTTTCATAACCAAACAGAGAGTAAACACCTTAATTACTACATTAACAATCAATGAAAAAAATTCTAATGCAAGTTGTCAATAAGTTCAAAATTAAAATAATACGGGTGACATTATGCTATTAAACACAACCGTGCTTTCATCATTGTTTCATATAGGTAATAGGTATACTTTAATCTCAGAGTAATTCTTTTTTTATCTACGTCATTTTAATATTATATTACCTGCATTATTTTTAATCTTTCTTATTTTTAATACAAAGATTTATTTTTGAAACTACTGACATGACATTATAAAAAATTAAATTTAACTTTATAATAATAATAAAAAATATATAATAATAATAAGATAGGGGGAAAAAAAAAAGAGTTTGACAGTACAAATTTATGATGGTAAAAAATTACTTTACTTTATAGAATTTGTGTCGATATATAAAAAGTATATTATGTAATCTTTGGGTATAAAGATAGCTAAAATGATGAATTGATCATGCAAATAACTTTTGTGCACACCATCTCTCTGTCTGAATATGAAAAGGGTTTATAGTGAGAGGGAGGGGTTGACTTACACTTAATATAACTTTCTCTTATGTGAAAGATGAGTTCAAAACAAAACATAAAAGAAAATATATAGTATCTCAATCTCAATATTCATGTTATTTATTAAAATCACTAAAAAAATAAGAACAGCGCTTTTTTTTATTTGAAAAGGTGAAAAATGCATTGTGAATTATTTATATATATATATATATATATATATATATATATATATATATATATATATATATATATATATAAAATTATATATTATATTTCACATAAAAAAGTGTAAATAAAAAAAGGTTTGCATACTCCACAAATTGCTACTTTGAAATGATATACGATAAATAGACATCAGTTTAATTTAACATATCAAATTTTAACACTTTCATAAACATGTGATCCTGTATTCTGAATGCTCTCTCTATTTAACTTTATATTCGAGATCAATTTTCTCAATAATTCCAATATTCTGAGAAGCAATTCAAAAGTTGCGGTACTATACTCTTCAGCTTTATATACTTTCTGTGATCTTATTCACTATATGTAAATGTATTTTTACTTTTATATTCAAAATGATTTAGATACAAAAATCTCAAAAATACATTTTTTCTTTTTATACACAAAAAATAAGTAAAAATATTTTTACGATAAAAAAATTTGAGTAAAATCTAAAACGTGCTTTTTTATTGAAGCTGTAGATTATATTACGAAGTAGAATTATTCATACTCTGACAAGATTAAATATACAAATGTTTCATGAAAAAAATATGTATTTTTTTGTGTGTGTCAGTTTTATAGCGATACTTATTTAAAAAATATGTATATAAAGTAAATATAAAATAGCTTTTTTTTTTGTTTGTTTGTTGACACGAAAAGTATATTTTTGGGTAAGCCATAATTCAAATACATTATTTTAATTTTAAATAATTTATGACACTTTTTTTTTTTTTTTTTTTTTTTTTTGCAATTTTAGGTTAAAAAAAAGTTTAATAAAAATTGCATGCCAAAACTTATTTTTCAAAATAATGTTTCTTAAGAAATACATTTTATTAATATTTAACTTGACTGCTACATAAATAATTTTGAGTTTTATATATATATATATATATATATATATATATATATATATATATATATATATATATATATATATATATATATATATATATATATATATATATATATATATATATATATATATATATAAAGTTGTTATTGATTATAATTTTATAAGATAAACCTCAAAAATTGATATCAATATTTAATAAAAAAAATAAGAAGAAGAAGAAGAACTAAAAACTGAAGTCCAACATGAAATATAATTTCAGACTATTACTAAAAAAAAAAAAAAAAAAAAAAAAATGAAACATAAACTGGTATACTTCTGGCACTTAAGAGAATTAAATCATTTTTCTCTCTTATTTTTTTTCTTTTATCTTTTATTTCTTTTTTATTTCATCTTATTTTATCTTAATAATATCATATCTTTTTTTTCTGAAGATTTAACAATCCAATAATTCAATATCCTTTAAATCTGGTATGATGTATTGCTTCGCTAGTTGAGACGCTCTCTTATACACACACATACACACACGTTCTCTCTCTCTGCTTTGTAAGATAGCAGAAGATATAAGAGGTATTGCAAGCAAGCAGGCAGGCACAGGCACAGGCCTGATCTGCTTAAGTGCCTTCTCTTCAACCCAACTTGTATTGATTTCAATAAGCTTATAGCCAGTGGAAAAAAAAAATAATAATAAAAACTTTTTATATATAGATTTTTTTTTTAAAAACCAATTAAAAGAATTAAATGTGTAATTTTTATCTTTAAGAATTATCGTTATCTACTACATAGTAATAATATAGAAAAAAAATGAATTATTATTATGCTCAGATGTTTAAGAGGGTTGTAAGGATTATAAAATTGGCATAATGGATTTAAGCTACTAGTTTTATTATTGGATTCATGTTAATGTAAAGGAATGAAGAGGGAGTGTAGTAGTTAATATAAAAGTAGAAGTATTGTAGAGAGATAGAGAGAGAGAGAGAGAGAGAAATGATTTAAAATTACCAATTAATTTTAAACTACTATACAGTAAAATCAATATAATATTGACTACCGTATGATACCGAATATATGAAATACACTCTTTGCTTTTTATTATTTGAATATACTTATTTGACAGTAAAATTTTACTTTTTTTTTTTTTTTTTTTTTTTACTGTTTTATTCAAAAAGCCTCCAGACAAGCAAAATTTTAGATTCAAACTATAAAATACAGAATTTTTCTATCAAATACTGAGAGACTCGATTTTCTTTTTCTTTTAGATTTTCTTATATCATTAAATATAAAGTAGTTTCATCTAGTTTTAACAAAAATTCTAGAACGTGACATGCAAAATTTTTCAATAAAATAAAAGTTATTTTTATTAAATTTATATTATTGAAAAATAAAAATATATTATTCTTGAAACGTATGATAGTAATTATTTATAATAACGCCCAACTATACATTATCCTTATAATATAGTATATATACATAACATACTATAATATGTATAATTCGTAGATGTTGATATTACGTTATATTTGGGTCCATGTTTCACTTGTTATTCTCAATGGAATTGAGTGTACATACTCTCTCTCTCTCTCTCTCTCTCTCTCTCTCTCTCTCTCTCTCTCTATATATATATATATACGCATAGTACGTACGTATGCTATATGCTATATATAACATACCTATAGTGTAAAGGACCATGTTACTTGGGTACACACTTGCACCTGTACTTCATCTCTAGAGAACTACATATTACATTTATATTTTATATCATCATATTGTAATATATTGACATTCGTGTTAGAGACATATAAAAGTAAAATATAATACTATATACACTGTATACAGTACGTAAAATATATTATTTTATTATACTTTATGCAGCAATATGCAGTAATCTTTTGTATTTGTATTCTTTCATTGTATTTTTATCTTTATTAAATGGTTATAAATATATCATTATATTATATTGTTTAAACGCTTACCAGTAAAAAAAAAAAAAAAAAAAAAAGCTTGCATTTATTTATTCATTTTTTTAGCTTGTTAAAGTGTCACAAGTATTCATCATTTCAATTTATCCAAACTAAATGAAGCAGAAGCTTTTTCTTTCTTCTCAAGAATCACTTAAAGAATGGACCAGCAATTCTAAAGGATATGAAATTAAAGGTTTTTAGAAGAAAACATTTTTACACTTTTTTTTACAGAATGGTTCCACAAGTTATTTATTAACAAAAATTTCTATTTGTAATATAGTATAATAATAAAGTATGCATTTTAATCAGTGTCTGAATGCTATCAAAACTATCAGTTGTTTAAAATGAATTTATTTGTTCCAGCATATAGTTTTCTATTAATCAAACTTACTTGCTAGTTTGCAATCTAAATCTTTAAGTAACCCATTTTGTGTATGCATTATTTCAATTACACACGTTACATGAAAAATCCAAATTAAATATTCCCATTATGTACAAAACTTTATAAATTAATAATATTACTATCGACTTTTTTTAATAACTGATACTTTCTTCACCAAAAAAATATATAATACAAAGAAAAGGTATATAAATATGTAAATTTTAAAACATTTATTATTAAAATATGATCGAATTTTAATATAAAATGAAGATTATATCTTATTTGCTATAAATCCTCTTATATAAGTTTTGAATTCTCATTTTATTTCATCTTCTCATCTTATTTTCCCACGTATTACACATTGAGTTTAGAGAGTTAAGAGAGAGAGAGAGAGAGAGAGAGAGAGAGAGAGAGAGAGAGAGAGAGAGAGAGAGAGAGAGAGAGAGAATGTAAGGGGTAGAGAAAGAAAAGTAAGAGAACAAGTGATTATATTAAGAATAGATTAGGATAAATGTGTGCAATTTCTATAACTAAAAAGCTTCTGTATTATATGATAAAATATAAAGGGAGAGAGTTTGAAAGATGTTGGTTTATTATTTGACGACTATCAGAAAGATAGAATGATAGAAAGACGAAAGTAGGAAGACGAAGAAAAGTTGACTATATGAGTCTTTTAGCTTGAGGTAGAAGGAGGTATATTGGTTCTAATTTATCAAATCTGGTGCGAAGTGAGTGAGAGAGAGAGAGAGAGAGAGAGAGAGAGAGAGAGAGAGAGAGAGAGAGAGAGAGAGAGAGAGAGAGAGAGAGAGAGAGAGAGAGAGAGAGAGAGAGAGAGAGAGAGAGAGAGAGAGAGAGAGAGAGTAAACACATGAAAAGTGGAACTGAAGAACTGACGATATAATATCCTATCTTATGAACAAACTCTTCAAGAGGAGGAAAGAGATCGAGAGATGAGATGGAGAGAGAGAGAGAGAGATGAGGAAGAGCAATCACTTAGATCAAGACCATATATATAGATGAGAGAGAGAGAGAGAGAGAGAGAGAGAGAATAATACCAAAGATTAATATTATCATTCTCTACAAATAACGTTTACTTACTTAGATTATAGCACACAAAGATTTGTTACCCATAATAATATTATATGATTATCCTTCTTATAAAGACAAGGATAAACCATTAAATGTATATACAGATATTAATCAATGTCGTTATAAATCTTATAGAAATATTAATATATTTTAGACCAATTACGTTATATATAGTATTGATAACATAGGAGAACAAATATGGAGTTATATTATTGCTAAATATTTTCCATACATTGCAGAAGTGAACAGAATAAGTATTACATTAATAATTATATAAAATAAACTAATTATACTGAAAACTGTTATTATTTTAGTAAACAGGGCGTAAAAAAATTCTGTCATGTTCATATTTAAACAATTTTATAGTAAATATTGTAGTTTTTATTTTTTAAACTATAATTTCACAACAATTTTATTTTTCTTGTAGAGAATTGCACAGAAAATTATGTACTTTGGAATCCTATAAACTTAATAAATAGAATTAAAAATACTGATAATTTTTAACTTTTTATATAATAGTTATTGCTATAAAAAATTACAAGAAAAATCCTATTTTCTTTAAGATTTATTTTTTTAAAACTGATTTTAAGTTGTATCATTTACATTAAAATGCACTTAATATAATGATGCATACATTTTAACAAAGAACTATATTAAAATTAATTCATAAATTTCTTTACATGAACTAGGTCAAGACTTCATGACATTATTTATAATAAATTGATATCTGTATAACGTAATATGATCTTTTAAAGTTAAATTTGTACTTGGATGCATCTATTGTGTAAATCATTTCAATAATATAAAACAAATATAAACGTGGTTTTGTCATTTTCTTATACATAACGTAACGTGCATAGTTTTTTTTTTTTTTTTTTTTTTCAAATGCAACTCATTATTTTATGTATTATTGTATTATGTATATGAATTTTCATCATAATGTTAAGTTGATTTCATCACTTTAGATAATATTTGCATAAGTACAAAGCTACATGCCGCAGCGTTAATTTTAACATGATTATTATTGTCAATAGGAAATAGAGCAAATTACTATAATTATACATAAAATAGATTACTATTATTAAATTTAATGCACTGTAAAGTGTTAATCTAGTCATACGCAGATATATTAAAAAGCATATTTTGCATTACAAAGGCATCAGAAATTCTGCAAGAGTATCGCCTTGTTATGCAACATTCGTGAGTTTGGTTCTTCATAAAATCATGCACTTTGATTAAAACGATATATATTATATATATATATATATATATATATATATATATATATATATATATATATATATATATATATATATATATATATATATATATATATATATAATACTTTATTAATTTGCATTTTACTGCCTAAAAATGTATTATTTAAGTGATTATTGATTAAATATAAATATGCTATGGTAAACAATGCACAGAAATAAAAAAAAGCATAATTGAAAGAGCATTATACGTTCTTAGTTGTAATGTTTTTCTATTCCGGAACATAAACAAACAGAATCCAATAAACACTATAGTAAGATAGGAACAAAATGTATTTCAAATTATATTGCATGGCAAAAAAAAAAAAAAGGCAGGTAAATCCTGTAAATTTCAATAGGTAAATATTAACCTGAAACAGGTACCGATATTCAACAATGTCTAATCCAGGAGAGCCACACCTTTAGTGTAGTATGTTCGACATGTATTAGGTATTATTGTAGTATTATGAATACCTGTTTCAGGCTAATGTTCACCTAATGCAATTTACAAGACTTAGTATAGTATAGTAATTTTTCCGTGTCTTATTTGAAAGCTCCTCTGTTTGTGTACCTCTTTCTGTTTACTTAAAACGTTAATTTAGTATGTGTTTTAAATCTAAAATATCAATCATTGTTACCAAATAATACACAATTTATATGCAAACAATTAAACTATGATTTAAATTTTTAAACTTGAAATATTACTATCAAAATTTACTGAGTAAGATTTAAAACCATGTCACGTAGAACAATTACTCTATAGTTTTAGAAATACTTTCCTTGTTGGTTATATGGTATTTAAGTTGATTTATTGGAAATCTATAATCAATATTATTGACTAGTATTATTTATAAATCTGTAAAAAAAAGATTAAATAATTCTAATAGAGAAAATCTCAACACTCCAGGTAAGTAAAAAAAAAATATATATATATATAAAATAAAATAAAAGCTTTTTCAATTGTACAAACATTGGTTTTACGAAGTATAAAGGACATAATATAACCACAATGGAATAACAACGTTGTTAAATTATGATTACATTACAGATTGCATATAACATCAAAGTAGATTTTATTACTAGAGGTTAATATAATAACTTTGTGTCAATTAAATGTAAAAAAAAACAACACTAATAATGATAATTCTGTAATACAATATAATAATATAAATTATAGGTATACATTATAGACTTTGACTTTACTATGCACTTTTTGCACTAAAATGAAAGAATATCTAATTTACGTATTGATTATACCATTATAACGTACATGGTTTGAAATATTTAGTTTAATTCAAATTTTATGTATTTTATAATAAGAGACAGAGAGACAGATGGATCGAGGGAGAATATTTTAGCCTCCCAGCAATAAGGTTCAAGTACCTATAACGTAATAATTAGAACACGAATAATATTATATATAATTTCCACGATGAAATACAATCCCCACATGAAACATATTTCTCAAAAATGTATATTATACTGTATAACATAATTAAGACATAAACAAAATCTTAATTTTCACGCTAATTGTTTTAGGTATATTAGTAAATTCATCATGAAAACTAAATTAAATGGTAAAACAAAGCGTAAGTATGATTGTGGCTACTTTAAATTTTCTTTAACATTTTTTTTTCTTTAAAGTGAAACTTCTATTTTCTTTGTATATAAGGTCTTAAGAAAACTTGCATATTTATATGTATAAGGCAAGATTGCTATAAATATAGTGTTTTACTATTGCTTCTTATGTGTTTGAAATAAGTTACGTAGTGAAATAATTGAAAGCAATGTAAATTCTAACATATTCTCTCTCTCTCTCTCTCTCTGAAACACAATAACACAAGTATAACGCATGAAGTAACAAGTTTATATTCATATATATACACACATATGGTATATAAATATATATTTTATGTATACATAATATAATACAATAGTTTGACAAGCTTCGTTTGTTCTTCTTGGTAAATTTACAAGACAATTAACACAAACAAAAGACATTTTCAAGATGACATTATTATATAATATATTGCCACATCATTGTTAATATTTCTCTTAAAGTAGTAATAGTAATAATAAAAAAAAATAGTAAAAATATAAATTATTAAAAATTTCTTATGTAGTAAAATTGTTAACGAGTTAATTATTTTAATTTTCAGAAAAGAAAATTATGAAATATAAATATAAAAATTCTATAGTGTTAAGTATAATATAATATTTTATTCATATTCTCATTGTGCAAGTTGTTTTAAGTGGTGCATTTTTAAAGAAACGCTCGGATATAAGAATAAAGAACTTGTAATAATTATGCCAGCTTATTTCTATTACTATTTCAGTATACTGATATAATGTATAATGCTTATTACATAGCATCAAAATTATATTGTATATTTTAATTATTTATGCTATTCCAATTAAGCAACATTTTGCCACATTTGATAAAATTAATTACATAATTTGTTCTTTTTGTGCGTAAAAAAACATTTGTCCTATAAATTTGCATATAATATTATTTATAATTCTTAAAAATTGTATAAAATACACTTTAAATAAATCGCCATTAAAACGATGATTTTTTTTTTTTTTTTTTTATTATTTCCTTCTTTCAATAATGATAAAATTTTATTATTATTCTCTCATCAAAATAATATAATTAACATTCCACTTTTGAAAACAAAGAGCATAAATTGAAAACTATTCATATTAAAATAAATTTTACATTAAACTTAACAAAAGCATAAAAGTAATCAGTATGGAAATTTGCGTTCTATTTTTGTTCTCGCGCTCTCTCTGTTCGTGTTATTTGTAATCATACGCTCATTTGCTTGTTCTACACTTCGTATCTCCCTTGACGTTTAATATTGCTGTTTATTTTGGGAAATAAAAAACTAAACTTAAAATAAATTTTATTTGTTTACTATACTAAAAGTGTACCTTTCCAATCAATATTGCTATTTAATAACATTGGGACAGTTTATAAAATACTACAACTAAAATTATTTTCTATTTAATTCTTGTAACATAATGTGCAATAGTAACAATAAAAATGTAGCAAAAAATTTGTTCACAAATTGATTCTTCATTTGAATAATTTGTAATTGAATAAGTTAAAACAAAAAAGTGGAATAAAAAGCTACCGTATGAAAAATGTATTATTTTTATAAAAGTTGTTTTATTGCTATTAAAAATGAATATAACAAATAAAGATCTACCATGATATAGCATACAAAAAAGTAAGAAAATAAATACGATATTATACATAAATTATTCTAGAGATAGATTCATTTCAAGCCCCATTTATGTTCAAAAGTACTTCAATTTCTCGTTTCTACTTGTACTGTATATGAATACGTTCTGTCTATTTTGTTGGTGTATTATTACGTATAATGTCAGGAGTATACAGAATTAATATTCTCAACTTTATTTTTTAATACATAGTGTCTGTTATATACAAATAACTTGAAGTCTTCTAATTTAAGAGATTTACTAAACAATAAGAAACGTAACTCAGCAAGTTTCACAAAACGTAAAGGAAATTGTAAAATCAGCAACTTTTCAATATTTAAAGGTGTATATGTCAGCAGTATCTTTTGTTAGTATACAATTTAAAGGACCTACACCCCTTCTTTTTTTTTAGGTTTGTTTACAGCTACAAATATAATTCTGCTTATAAATCATTTTTATATAGTAAATTCCACTATAATATATATAATGTTGTGCATTTAAATATATGTTTATGAACATTTCTAAAATTGTTACATTTTTTTAGTTAATATTTTATGTGTGAGTTATAAGTTAACAAAATAATAATAATAATAATAATAATGAAATATATCACTAAAATTTAGCTTTTTATTTTAATTAAACTTCCAGTACATAAATTTAAGTATTATTAATTGTACATCTAGATTGTTAAATTGTTGAAAAGTTTAATTTTCTTCTATCTTTCTTCTCTTATTTTTATGTTCTCTTATACTTAGATTATAATAATAATAAAAAAAAGAAGTAAGAAAAGGAAGTAATGAGTGAATAAGATAATGCTGACTTTTTCTCCTCTCTCTAAAAGCTTATCAAGCATTTATACTACTGTTTTGTCTTCTTTAAATAGTTAAGTAAATTATATTACTGGCCAAGAAAAAAAAAAAAAAAAAAAAAAAACGAGACAAAAACTTTAAGATAAAAAGAATTCCAAAAGGTGAGTTTTTTTATACAAAATTTGCTATCTTTTTTCTTCTTCTGAGTGTCTTTTTTTCTGCGTTGATAGTACGAGAGAGAGAGAGAGAGAGAGAGAGAGAGAGAGAGAGAGAGAGAGAGAGAGAGAGAGAGAGAGAGAGAGAGAGAGAGAGAGAGAGAGAGAGAGAATGTTGGTACAAGTTTCGAAGTATTGTAAGGGAAAAGAAGAGAAGAAACAGAGAGAGGAAAAAAAGGGAAATCGCTCCAATCTCAGAAGTTCTTCTCTCATATAGCAACCCCCTGTGCAGCAATTTAGTTCTTTTTGAGCTGATTGCGTTGACCTGGCAACCAAATAGTATAACAGAAAGTAGTAGTAAGAAAAACCTATACAAACCACCATGGAAATATAATATGACGTCACAAATAAAAACAATTATTTAATTTAGTATAGATAAGAGAATCAACATTTAAAACAATATCATTCAAGATACTTCGATAGAAAACTATAATCACGAGAATTGAACAAATAAAACTATTTTCTTTATTATTTTATAAAATTATTTACAATATTATATTTTAAATATTTAAATTAAAAAATAACATGTTTCGTTTACATTTTTATAAACCAACTTACAAGAAGCTGCATACAGCAGGGATTGTCTTTATTATTTGCTATAAGAATCTTTATAAGTTTTGATTTAGTTCCCCCCTCTTCAAAAGTATTTAATATTCCTACCATAGAATACATACAAAATACTTCATCATTCTTTATTACGTTTAGTTTAAATAAGAAATAAATGTATTCAATATTCAAATAATAGAAAATCTCCTGAATATCCCTCTGCAATGTAAGTATATTAAATCAGGATAATTTTCTCCTAATACTGTATAAAATGATATCGGAAAAAAGTAAAGAATAAGAAGGGAAACTTTTTTTTTTTAAAATATAAATATAATACAAAAAGTAGAATTTGGAATTGATAATAATCACAGTTGTTTTACATGGCATTGTAATTTGGTTATAGTATGGCACCCCATTGCTTTCTTCTTCCCCCTCGTACAAGAATATTTGACTCGTTTTATTCTAAAAAGCAATATAATACTTCCTAAGAAAAGGATTGGAATTCGTTTTATTTGATAATAGCAAAATAAAATATCAAAAAAATACTTTCAATTTAATATTTTGATTTTGTTATACTCCCCACTATAAAAAACAAAGTTGATAAAAAAATTATAATCCTCTTAAATATTTTCATTCATTTGTGTGTGTAATTAAATTAAAAGTAGCTTCTTGGAAAACATTAAATGTTTTATTTTTTTTTAAGTCAATGTTAAGCATATTAAAATTTAACTAAAAATCGGGCAAAAAAAAAAAAAAAAAAAAAAAACTTGCCTTATATCTTAACATACCGGAATTTCAACGTTGATTTGGTCGGAATAATTGATTTCTAATTTATTTTCCGTTCACAAAAAGGCGGGTGAGGACTGTGACGTCACAGCTAGCTTGTTTTACGCACGTGTGGACCAGATGAGCTGTGACGTCAGAGTCCGCACTTGCCATTTCTTGAATAGAAAATAAATTAGAAATCAATGACTACGGTCAAATCAACGTTGATATTCCAGTATGTTAGGATATTAGGCAAGCTTTTTGTTCAAGGTGTTCTATGCCTTTAAAAATTAGTATTTTTATTTTATTATTTTAATTTTTTTTTATTTATCATCACTATATTAATGATTACCATTATTTTATATTCATTGAACATTAAAGTAATTAATAAGACTCCTTATATATTTTATTATTTTTAACGTGTAAATACATTTATGAAAAAATTATATCGTTAATAAAATTACATCTGTTAATAATTGTGAAGTCATATTTGGTTTTACAGTAACAAATTTCATAAAACACACAAAAAAAGTGGTTTTGTTAGTTAATGTAATTTAAAAATCCTTCACAGAGAAACTCGAGCTCGTTACAAATTTTTATATCGCAATGAAAAAAAAAATGCCACAAATGACGTCCACAGGTGGAGAAAAGTTGACTTTATTACAGGTAACAAAATCTGTGTCCTAAATCCTTCGTCTGCCCATTGAAATATTTAACATGGTATTTTTTTAGAACCCAATTGAGCTGAATTAAGTAACAGTTAAGTCAAATTAAGTTTACGAGGCCCTTTTTATAGTATAAAATATCTAAAAAAAAAAAAAAAAAAAAACTTTAGATGTTCATTTATAATTCATCGTATGGAACGTATATTATTTACTCAATGTTTTGAACTTAAATTTAAGCAATATGTACTGTAATCGATATATAATTAATATGTGCATCATTAATTATGAAGAGAGAGAGAGAGAGAGATGAAAATGAAGCATTATTCATAAATAATATTAAAATTGAATTTTGATATTCTCTCTCTCTCTTTCTATATATATATATATATATATATGAGGGGTTTCACGACCACGGGACAACTACGGCACTGCAAACAAAAAATGTTCTCAGAAAAATCTGAAAAAAATGTGACAAGTACACACTAATGAGACATAGCACATGCTGAATTTTTTTAAATTTATTTTGATTATTGCCTGAGATACGGCAATTTAAAGATGGCGGACCATTTTAAAAAGGAGCGCGAGGAGCCAACTTTGACGCCCCGTATTTTCTGTTGTATGAAACAAAATTTGATAATTTATTTTTTATTGTGTTTATCATTGAGTCAAATAAATATAACTGTGCTTAAAATTTATTTAGAACTTGTTAAAGTATTTTTTAGGAATTTTTGAAAATATGTATTTTTTGCTAAAATTTGCACATTTGCATACCTCTTAAAAAATAGTAAAAAATTTTTTTTGATGGCATTTTGCAATTTTAGCGGTTAGATAAACGTCATATCTTCATCTTCTGACAATAAAACAAAAATAAGTTTAAATTTGATTGTACAGTACTGGTCAATACAAATGCCTTTTTCCGAAAAGTGCCATTTTCGACCTTCAAAAAGTCCGTGTTACCGATAAATTTTTAAATATAACAATATATGTTTAGAAAGCTTATACTTTGATTATTTAAATAAAAAAATAAAAAACCTGTGTATTGCGCTGCAAATATTTTTAACGATTTTTTTTGTAACTCGCTCCACGCGCTGGTTGCGCTCGGCGTACAGGCTCTTGCGCTGAGTAAATAAACACGCGCATCGTGTTATAACGTTGATATATTTATTTCTATCACTGACACGATAATTATATTTAATTTTTCGTGATTCAATATTTATTTTAAAGCCATAGACCACATAAAACAACATGTGCTTTTTAATGAATAAACACGAAATGGGATCTTCAAAACTGATGACTATTTTTACCAGAATGTTAATGTAGCCCTACGAGAGAGCGTGAAAAAACTGTAAAGTATGCATTTTGCGTAAGAATTCATGTTTATGTCGTCAGAAACATGCAAAAATTAGTATAAAAATGTTGTGCGGGTTGCATAAATTGAATTGAATTTAATTTAATTCAATTTATAAGTTTTAATATAAATAATATAAATTTATATTTTCGTCATGCATGTATCAATCAATACGGCTTTTGTAGCCCCAATATATAGAGTTCTTACATGTGCAAAACAGATGTTGGCGCGTATAGTAAACAATAACACTGACTTTTTTTTATCATAGGTCAGCATCACAATAAAATATTTTTGTATTGAAAATTTGAAGTAAAAAAATATATTTTAATTTTTAAAATAACATCGAGTGTTTCTGTGTAATTAACAATCAGTATTTAATGTCTATTCCATTAACTCAAATATTATCATCCATACCACCACCTACAATTAGAAAGAATTCATTTAAGATGACAGCTAAAATGTTCATTTCTTTGTGTGAAAAATTCAAAGAGTAAAGATACAATAAAATCAACTTAACATAATATTAACATAAAAATGTAATTATGTATATTTGAAGTTAATTATAGCATTATAGCAAGTAACACAAAAATATTGGTTTAATAGGCTTTAATGCAGTGACAAAACTACAAACATCGTTAATAAAATAATCAACATTTAAACAAATGCATTATCATGTTAATTTTAATGAACTTGCACCGTGTATACTGCGACTGACATCAGATTTCATCTAGAGGAATAATAGGTGAATGTTGCCAGCATGCTCTTTTTTTATTATATACTATCATTATAAAAATCAAAATAGCATTTGCACTCGTAATATATAAAAAAATTAACAGATTAGTTTTTTATACTTTAACCAATTTTATATAACAAATATAACAATTAAAACATTAAAGGAATAGACCAGAGAAAAACATAAGAATTTATATCACAAAAAACTTGATGGGACTTACATAAATAACATCAGTTTGCCTAAAAACCCAAGAGTAGGGGAACAGTAGCAGTGATAAGCAAAATTCAATTTATGCAACCCGCACACCATTTTTGTACTAATTTTTGCATGTTTCTGACGTCATAAACATGAATTCTTACGCAAAATGCATACTTTACAGTTTTTTCACGCTCTCTCGTAGGGCTACATTAACATTCTGGTAAAAATAGTCATCAGTTTTGAAGATCCCATTTCGTGTTTATTCATTAAAAAGCACATGTTGTTTTATGTGGTCTATGGCTTTAAAATAAATATTGAATCACGAAAAATTAAATATAATTATCGTGTCAGTGATAGAAATAAATATATCAACGTTATAACACGATGCGCGTGTTTATTTACTCAGCGCAAGAGCCTGTACGCCGAGCGCAACCAGCGCGTGGAGCGAGTTACAAAAAAAATCGTTAAAAATATTTGCAGTGCAATACACAGGTTTTTTATTTTTTTATTTAAATAATCAAAGTATAAGCTTTCTAAACATATATTGTTATATTTAAAAATTTATCGGTAACACGGACTTTTTGAAGGTCGAAAATGGCACTTTTCGGAAAAAGGCATTTGTATTGACCAGTACTGTACAATCAAATTTAAACTTATTTTTGTTTTATTGTCAGAAGATGAAGATATGACGTTTATCTAACCGCTAAAATTGCAAAATGCCATCAAAAAATTTTTTTTACTATTTTTTAAGAGGTATGCAAATGTGCAAATTTTAGCAAAAAATACATATTTTCAAAAATTCCTAATAAATACTTTAACAAGTTCTAAATAAATTTTAAGCACAGTTATATTTATTTGACTCAATGATAAACACAATAAAAAATAAATTATCAAATTTTGTTTTTTACAACAGAAAATACGGGGTGTCAAAGTTGGCTCCTCGCGCTCCTTTTTAAAATGGTCCGCCATCTTTAAATTGCCGTATCTCAGGCAATAATCAAAATAAATTTAAAAAAATTCAGCATGTGCTATGTCTCATTAGTGTGTACTTGTCACATTTTTTTCAGATTTTTCTGAGAACATTTTTTGTTTGCAGTGCCGTAGTTGTCCCGTGGACGTGAAACCCCTCATATATATATATATATTAAAAGCATATTTATTTTAGGCATAATAAAATAGGCACAGGGTAAGGCAATGACGTCTTTTTTATATTTAACTTTTTAAGAATAGAATAGATAGTGATACTGTAGCATAAAACATTTAAATTTTAATAGGCTATATTATTGTTTAGTCATTTATAGTCTCTCTCTCTCTCTCCCTCAAAGTACATAAAAAAGCATTATTATTGCATTTTTGCTTACTACAGATAATGTTGTTAATATCGATGCATACTATACGTATAAAACTCTTTAAACAAAAAACTACTGCAGTACTTTAAAGAACTCGCTCAACGCATGGCTGTGCAGAAAAAAATATGAAAAAGAAAAATACAATTGAAATATTATTTGATTTGTAAAAACATATTCCATGTTTCACTCACACATACATCTCTACACACTTTACTTGAATGTTCCTCGTTTGACACGTACGTACGTACTTTTCTCCATACAAACGGTCTGTCTGCTTTTCTGTGCTTTCTCGTGACGACGAAAGACGAGAGGTACGAGGACAGACAAGCATGCAAGCAAAAGCTTTAACGCTCTACTGAGTGTGAAATTTACAGATTTTTTTCCCTTCATCTTATACATATGACAGTAATTTCATCATTGGAATACTTTTTATTTATTTTTTTTTTCGTTTTTCGTTTTTATTATTTTTTTTTTATTAACATGATTTATATTACGTTGAAATATGATACTTATTACGTTAAAAGTAAAAAAAAAAATACGATTCGATTTTTTTTATATATAATGAGCGCTGATGGATGTATTTTTTTAAGCTTTAAAAAGCATCATTTTTATCATTATTCATATCGTTTAATGTTTTCTTTTTTATTGTTTGAATTTGTATTTAAAAAAAAATACTTATTTTTAACTCATTGTTTTAAAACAATAGAAATTTGTAACGTTTGAAAAATACTGAATATTATTTTGCAATGTAGAGTAATTATTTGTATCCATTTATTTGTCAATGTTTTGTTTTTCTTTCGATTTTTCTTTATCACAACTTTATTATTATAAACACCACTAATTTTATATAATCAGACAGAATTTTTAAATTTCAACACCCTCTTTCTCTCCCTCTCTTGCATTTTCAAACATTTGGAGTGACATTCTATTACGCCTTTCTGGCGTTTATGCTTTTCAAGTATACAGAAAGCATGTACTCGGTATATATGCAACAATATTGTTCCGTACTTTTGTACTGTGCCAAATTCTTCATTTTACCCCCCTTTTTTTTCCACCATTTCAAAAAAAAAAAAAAAAAAAAAAAATGACAATCATCAACAATATTGCGTCATGACAAACCTTTCATGATATAAAATATTCAAGTGTGAAAGATAAGATATAAATAAAGAAAAAAAAATAAGAGAGAAAAAAAGTTTTAGATTTGTTGCTTTTCTTTTCTTCCTTTTTTTTTTGGGCGGGGGGGGGGGGGGGAAGGAAACGAAAGTGACGAGATGAAATTTAAAACGTTAATGGGGTACTTTTACATTTACAAGCCTTAAAAATGTTTTTTGAAAATAAAAGAAAGGGTGAATTTAGTGTGATGTAGCATTTTAACAAAAAATATATATATATACTGTATATTTAAATGGAAACATTTATGAAAAAGTAAGACAGGAAGGATAGAGAAAAAAATATATGTTGTATATCGCATGTTCTTTTCTTTTTCTGTTAACCTAATCGAGTAGATATAATCCATATAGGAAAACAGGATGATAAATTTGTGTTTTTATTTTTGATTGATTGCTTTCACTTTCATACTTTTCTTCTTTTTTCTTTGGAATCATAAGTCATCATAATATATTATTATAGAAATATAACAAGTCAAAAACTGTCTATGAAAATAAACCAATCCCATATAACATAATAACGTTAAAAAAAAAAAAAAAAAAAAAAAAAAAAAAAAAAAAAAAAGCTTATATAATCTTTGTAAGTATCAAAAATCAGTTATTGATTCTTTAAAATTGTGTATACAACGATAAGTAAAATATATATAATACTATATACAATTTAAATTAAATTTATTTTTAGTACAAGTTGAATTAAAATATAATAAATATATTTCAATGTATATGAAACATCATAATTTCTTATATAATTTCAATATATTTTTCTCTAGTTAAGGTAAGTATCTAAT
The DNA here is from genome assembly GCA_949318235.1 of Ecdyonurus torrentis. Taxonomy (NCBI): domain Eukaryota; kingdom Metazoa; phylum Arthropoda; class Insecta; order Ephemeroptera; family Heptageniidae; genus Ecdyonurus; species Ecdyonurus torrentis. The sequence continues at coordinate 24,689,547 of OX439130.1, read as the reverse complement.
AGGTAGTAATTATCTAAACTTTAATTACTATCTAATAGTTTTAGCATAAATAATAATTACCTATATATCTATAATAAGTTAGAATTTTTTATGTCTACATCAAACATTACTATTTAAAGTTAAAATTTAATACAATTCAAATTTAATATAAAATATAACCTTTAACTTGAAAATAAAGTCGTACAAACAAATTTAAAGCTTACCCCTTTAATGTAATTGTTTCTCTATACAAGAACTTTTTTTTCTATTATATTTTTTTGTATAAAAATACACAAAAACGAAAGTATATTTAATTCAATGTATTGTTGAAACTATCTAAAATGTGTTTTACAATTTTCTGTACAAATTTACTAAACAAAATAAAAAATAAAATGTCCCATATAAACGTATATATATATATATATTTTTTTTTTCCTGTCCAATGGTTTTTGGTCACACAAGTGGAATCACTGTTGGAGTATGTGTAGAGATGTGGGGAGGTTTTGGAGATTGCGTGAGGGTGGGTAGATGGGTGGGTGGCTGGCTGGATGGATGGGTGAGAGAGAGAGGAGTGAGGTCGAACGTTCGTTGTCGGGGTTGTTGATCTAACGACCCCTGACTGACCACTCTGCAAATACCTCGGAATACTACTCACCAAAAACCCTACAGCTAAAATGAAACTCAACCCCCTACACCAACTAACATTTTTTTTTTCATGGGTCGTATTAGGAAAAAAAAAGTCTCTCTATATGACTTTCATAATATAAAATTTTGTAACCTATGTTAACTTATGAGTATAAGTACAAAAATATATCAGTATAAAAATATTTTTTTTAAGTATAAAAAAACGGATTTTTTTTTATAAAATATGACAATATTGCATGTCTAATATCGATAAGTTATCAATAAAAATAAGAAATATTTTATAAAATTTTCTTCAAATTTATATATATATTTTTGATATTTTATCTATATATTTTATACTTTAACAAGATAAATTTGTATTTATATATATTATATAAAAAGACAACACAAAAAGTGTCAACTTTTTATTTTTTTTTTATTCTTATTTATATATATATATAAATATATATATATATATATATATATATACCAAACAAAAGCTATACGTGTAATAGTTTCTTTATGCTAGCACAATTTTAAACTTACAAAGACGATAACGTTAAAGAAAGAGGAAATAAAATAACAATAATAATAAAAAATTCAATGTTAAAAGAAAAAAATACTTTCAATATAAAAAATAAATATAAAAAATATATGAAAAATTAAATTTCAATGACAATCGATATAAAAATACCGCATTGTTTGAATTGTTCAACAAAAGAATATAACTCTAGTAAGAATAGAATAAATCGATTGTAATACTTTTTTTTTATTATTAATTCAATGTCCAATGTAACGTAAAATGAATTTAAATTTGATTTTTTCAAAGTAAATAACCATCTTTATATATAAAAATCCTTATAATATTATCATTGAAAAATTGAGATTATATAGGCAATATAGGCTTGAATATACATAATTATTATGAATTCTTACTTTTAACCCCAATGACAAGTTAATAGGTAACGCACTGATAAAAGGCAAAAATTATGAATTAATATAATGTTATAATGCTGCTTATAATAAAATATTTAATATATTTTTCTTCAAATATAAACTTAAATTCATGGATATATATTATTATGGATAAAATAATTACAAACCTAATAAAGTACTATAATTATTATTAATAATTAATTACGTTTTCGCAAAAAAGAAGAAAATGAAAGGATCTATCAATATAACTTTAAAAATATATAATTGCATTTATACCTTACTTTTTTATGTATATAATAATTAATAATCACTATTTATTATATACATAAAAAAGTAAGGTATTAATGCAATTATATATTTTTAAAGTTATATTGATAGATCCTTTCATTTTCTTCTTTTTTGCTAAAATGTAATTGAATAAACTTTTACGATCTTTTACTACGTTATGTAATAAAAATATTATCATTATATATGTACAGTATATACTGTCAATGTCGCATCAATCTTTATGCCAACGCTTTGTGGAAACAGCAGTTATAGCAAGACGACGTTATGTATCATAAATTAGTAAAGATTTTTATGTTATAACTTTGTACTATTTCTAAGTATTTTTTAAATAGTGTAAGAATATTTTTGCATAGATAATATTATACTTTTCGATGATCATATATTAACAATAAAATAATAAACATATTTTATTCCTCTATCATTTTATACTACGTTTAAAAAGTGACAGTAAGATTTGATGCCATTTACTGTTATAAAATATAGTTTAATGATGAAATATTAAAATAAAACAATTTGTTTAATTTTTAAATTATAAATAATGGTGCTCTCTCTCTCTCTCTGTCTCTGTCTGTCTCTGTCTGTCTCTGTCTGTCTCTGTCTCATTTTCTTAGTTTTGAGACACAAGTATAACATGACAAAGCACTGTATAATTTTTATGAATTGCGAAGACATATATAATAAAAAAAAAAGTCAACTTAAGGCACTTGCGGTTTGTTTATCTTCATTTAATGAGTTAAGCCAGTTTGTTCTACCTGCCTCGGGGGGGCTTTACAAGGTTTTAAAATCCACCCCTTTTTTTCCCTTGTCTTTCTTTTCTTTCTTTTTTTTTTCTTGTTCTATACTGAAGTACAATGTATAGAGCTTCATCTCAGTGGACCTAAAGCTTCCAGGCTATGTATTAAAACTTGTCATTTAAAAGAGAAGGAAATACAGTTTAGAAATTCAAATACATCTAAAGAAAAAACTTTTTTTTTCTACGTACAAAAAGTTAATATTTAAATTTATGAATTTTATTTTTGTTTGTTTATTTAAGATTTTTTTTTTGTACTTGAAAACAATATCAAATAGCCAAGAGATTTTTTTAAAAACAATTTGTTTTGTTAAAAAAAGTACAAAGCATGTAGAAAAATACTAAAGAATTCAGCCTAAAGCTATAATTTGAATACATAACATTTAAAAGTATTACTAAATGTTTTTCCTTAAAAAAAAAATACCGCACGGATAAATTAGGCTTTGTAAAAATGTTACATTTTCTTTTAACCAAGGTAACAATATATTAATTAAAATGAAAGTTATGCCTTCTAGCTGTCTTAGGTCTTAGAGTCTGAGAGCTTTTTTTTTTTTTTTTTTTTTTTTTTTTTAAATTTTTTTCAACATTTTCTTTGACTATATTATAATACTGTATATTGAGGCTTTAAAAACGAATTATTACGTAAGGGTAGAAGTGATGCTATATAAATGAGTTAGAGTGAATTTCTAATTTTGTGGGTAAATTTTTCATGGAAAATGAAAAATAATATAATATTTTTATAAATCATAATATAGCATCTTCAGAGTTTTAATTTCACGGTACAAATATTTATTTGATTTGGAAATTGTAAAGTGAAAAATTAAAGCATTAGACTACATGAAACAACATGTGCTTTTTAATGATAAAACACAAAATAGGATCTACAAAATTGATAACAATTTTTACTAGAGTATAAATATGGCCCTACAAGAGATCGTGAAAATTCAGATTTCTAAGGTCACAAACCGGAAATATTAGTATGAAACTGTTGTGCGGATAAAAATTGAAAATTTCTAATTACTGCAGGCACTGACGTCACAGTTCACCTGGTCCACGCGCGCGTAAAACAAGCAAGCTGTGACGTCAGTGCCTGCTCGCGCCATTTTGTGAATAGAAAATAAATAAGAAATTAAAGACTCCAGCCAAATCAACGTTGATTTTCAGGTTTGTTAGGATATTACACAACTTTTTGGTTTAAGGTGTTCTACGCCTTTAAGTGTTTTGCGATGTCAATGCTAATGTTTTCTAATGTTCTATGATTTAATGATTTTCAAGGGGTAAAATTCAATATTTTCACCTTAAAGGCATAGACAACATGAAAACATTATCATTTACATCACAAAACACTTGATGGAACTTATATAAATAACATTAATTAGTCTCAAAAACCAACTGTAACGCCGTAGCTGTGATCAGAAAATTTAAATTTATGCAACCTGCACAACATTTTTATACTAGTTTTTGCCTGTTTCTGACGTCATAAACACCAATTGCATTCTGTACAGTTTTTTCACGCTCTCTTGATGGTGCCATATTTACATCCTCGTAAAAACTACCATCAGTTTTGTAGATCCCATTTTCTGTTTAATGATTAAAAATAACATGTTGTTTCATGTTTTCTATGCCTTTAAATATAATATTTAAATTGATTTATTTTCACAATATCACAGAAGCTGCTTTATAACGTTTGGAGTATATTAAAAACATACAATTAGGTTTTAAATCATATTCATTAATAAGAAATTCAAATATTATTTTATTAAAGTGTAGTATTGTTCTTTGAATATCGTATAAAATAAACACGCAAAAGAAATTGCTTCATTCCTTTTCATTTCGCGTTGTTACATAACAAAAAAAAAATTTAACTTACAAATTTCTTATGGCATACTGAGTATGTTGACATTTATATAACATTATATTGGATGTTGCTAAGTCATTGCACGCATGTGTATGTTATCAGTGACATATGTCAAAATTATGACACCTCATGACGAAAAGACTGACATTTTTATTCGTAAGTATTGACTATATATATATACTAGAAAAAAAAATTCAAAATAAAAATGTATAAGATGATATTTTATGATATTTAAATGACATTATAATATATTATATAGTTATAATAAATGTTGTTGACATTTTTTTCATTAAAAATATGCAAATATAAATATTTTTTTTTAGAGGTAGGAGGGGTATGCAGTAGTTATATTAAAACTGTCAAAAATTTGACAATTCATTTTTTGTATCAATATATATATATATATATATATATATATATATATATATACTGTATTTCCATCCTCAAAGTGTAGTAATTTGAATTTACATTTTTTTTTGGACTTTTAAATTTTATTTTCATTGTGTTAACAATGTAATATTATGACTTTGAATAATTGAATAAATATTTTATGTAAAAAAGGTAAAAAAAAAAAAAAAGTAACGAACGAACGAACAAAAAATATTAAAAAAATATTTATATTTTATATCACTAGGGAGTGCCATCAACAAAAATAAAAATTATCATTTTAGTTATTTGATTTTTTAAATAATAACTATATATAATTTATATTTAACCTTGCAATGCATGTAAACATTGTATTTCATGTACTGTACATGAACTGTATCGTATAATAAATAATACAAATAGTCATACGTCACTTAATGAATATTTATTATTGAAACAAATATTATAGATACAAATTTTTATAATGAGGTTTTATTTTATACATTTTTTATAAAAATGCATTATATATATATATTTAAATCTGTGATATAAAAATTATAAGTCAGATAATAATTATTTTGTTTAAAAAAGCTGTTGAGAAAGGGGAAATTCTTTTGATACTGATATGGATTATTTCAAACATTTTAAAATTTGGCCGATTGAGGAGTTACGAAATTATAGATTTTTGTGTCAAAATTATTTTTTAGAATCTCATGGAATACCAAGATTGCATTCATATAATACAAGAGTAGTACTTACAAATCCATTATTTGTATCAAAAATTGTAAATAGATTAAGTGAAAGAACAATCGATTATATATTGCCTAAGCTTTGGAATCAGATACCAGGAAATTTAAAAAATATTAAAATCAAAAAATTAGGTAAAAAAAGAGCTTAAAGAATATTTTTTAAGTTATTTGGAATGGGTAGTTTTAATTTTGTGAGGCTAAATATATATAAGCTTAAAATTTAACTTTTACGTAGGTATATTTATATATTTGTATTTCAATATAATGTATGAAATTTATGCATAATTCTTTCTTATCCCCCCCCCCCTTTTTTTTTTTTTTTTTTTTCTACAGTAAAAATATTTTATTTTTTTCATCTAAATTCTAAATAGATGATTTAATGCAAAAAGTTTATATATTTAATAATTCAAACCAACCGATAAGGCCTAGGCCTTGTTTGGATTTCTGTGTATATAAATAATAAACAATAATAATAATACAAAAAAAAAAAAAAAAGAAAAAAAAAAAAAAAAAGAGGAAAGAGGAATGAGGAAAGGTAAAGAGTTTAAAAATAAACTGAGGATGTAGATTTAAATCAATGAATTGGGTTTACTGGGTTTACTGTTGTTTTTTTTCCCTTAAGTAATCAACGCTTTTATCCCTTGGGAAGATTAAAAAGGGGAAGATGATGATGGAAAGAAAAAAAACGAAATTGAGAAAACTGAGGTTAATTCTCATGATAAATATTAAATTAAGGTACACTAGTTTCAACATACTGCATCTTAGGAATTTTATTTTTTCTTAAACATTTTATATGTTGCAGCAAAATATATAAATATACAATTATTATAAAATGGAGTTCAGCTTTCAGTAAAATGTTTTTTTTTCTAATTTTTTTTTCTTTTTCGTTCTAAATATTTTGTAAGCAGCTTTAAACTAATTTTAACTGAGAGAGAGAGAGAGAGAGAGAGAGAGAGAGAGAGAGAGAGAGAGAGAGAGAGAGAGAGAGGTACAAGAGGTAAAAGTGAGTGATGTGTTGCATACAAAGTAAGTACAGAAAACGCAAATTCTTATACTAAACTTTATAGTTGTTTAACAGACATACGAGAGAGAGAGAGGAGAGAGAGAGAGAGAGAGAGAGAGAGAGAGAGAGAGAAGGCGTAGTTTAATTAGAATACTGCAGAATCTTAGAGGTTAAACTTGTGTGTGAGTGTGTTTTATTATTATATTCAATCAAGTTATTGCGTAAAACCACTCTTAACTAATATAATTTTATCAAAATATTTTATAAGATTTATAAATACAATTGAAAATATTCAATTATGAAATTATCTTCGTTTTATATTATGAAAAGATAATTAGGAAGACTGAAAACCATGATACTAATTATAATAAGAGAAAATCTCAAAATTAATTTATCAAACACCTTGATATTTCAAATATGTATATTAAGTTAAACGAGTCAAATAAATTCCAATTAAAGCTATATATATATATATATATATATATATATATATATATATATATATATATATATATATATATATATATATATATATATATATATATATATATATATATATATATATATATATATATATATATAAATTAATTTCATTTCATTAATATTTTTTTAGTTTTTTTTCTTATTTGAGAAAGTAAATATCTTAAGGGATAAAATAGTATATTATATAGAGATTTCGCAATATTTCAAGAAAGATCAATTCTAGGTATACGATAGTATAAAGTAAACAAGTGTCGCTTAATCAAGCCACAAGAAGCTTGAGATTGGCTTGTCTTAAGTCACCAAATCATCTCCTTCTTTGCTCTTATTTCTACACAAAGAGGGTGGTTTAGAAGTAAGGTGGCTTTAGAGTTGTATTTCTTCTTCATCAGTAAGATTGCTATACCAACATAGGAAAATGAACGCGGACTTACAGACTTTACTTTGGCAAATATTTAACTAACGTACAATATAACTACCTACATATTTATATTACTTAACTTTCATTATTATACTTTATCTTCATTTCATTTCCTTTTTTTTTTTATTTTTTATTTTTTTTATTCTATATAAAGTATATAGAAAGAAAATTTTATATCAACTGTATACTAAATCCCAAGATATTATACATAATATTATAATAATAAATGGTTTTTATTGAGAGGCATTATGACTTTAAATGTAAATATTGTTAATTTTTGTTTTCAATTACTAAGACAATATTGAATAAGTAATTTAATTTTAAACAGTAATATTGCTATTTTTCATTACATTAAAAATTTAAAATGTGTATTTTATAAGAATGTTTCTGAATATTAAAAAAAAAAAAAAAAATACGTGTTTTTCACATTTACAATTTTTTATTTAATTGTAATTGAAATCCATTTACGTTGTAAATGATAAGTGTATTTTAGTACAAAGTTAGAAAAGTTTTATACCAAATCGTCATATAAATGAAATTTTATCTCCTGATGCATTATTCAATTAAATTAAATTTTAATGATCTTTAGCTTTTATTAATGAAGCCATAAAAAGATGTATTAAAATTTGAGAATGTAATTATAAATTTGTTTCAACGGAAAAAACTTTGACGCATAAATATAATACATATTTCATTATAAAAGGTAAATTTAATTTATTTTTTTTAATCCAAAACTGAACCTGTAAAATAAATTTGTGCTTTATTCGATATACAGTACTGTATATTATATATATATATAAAAGAATCTGTTTACATTTAAATCAAACTCTTCCATTTAAATAAAAATGTTCAAACTTCACTGTTTAGCTGTACTAAACAAATTATTTACATTCAACTTACTGTTTACGGCACTTTCATGTAAAAAAACAGCGCATGCTTAAATATCTTTCCATACCTGTAACAAAATAAAAAGAGAATATTTTTTTAGAAATTTGTACATTATTTGCTGTTGGAAATAAAACACATTTTTATATAAAAACAATTTAAATAAATAAATTGTAGGAAAAAATAAAACTACGAAAAACATGAGTTATAAATTTCAATATTTAAAAAATACTGAAATAATTTTAATTAAATTAATCCACTAAAAAAAAAAAAAAAAAGTATACAAGATGAATTTAAAGCTTGTTCTGTTTACACTTTTTTTTTGTTAGTAATATTGTACAGATTCATGTTAAAGTTTAATTTTAGCATCTACACTCGTATTTATTTTAAAAACCTCTTTTTAATGTTTACAGTGATTTTTTTTTCTGAACTCTTTTGAGACTGATTAGTGAAAAGTAAATGTTGAGGGGACACTGCCTTCTTCCAGTTGATGGAATTTAGAAGTAAACTCTATTAAGCTTTCCTTTTTTTCTTTAAATTCTTCTTCTTCTTTTTTTTTCTAATTTCATCTTTAATTCCGTTTTTCCCCTATTTTCAAAATCCCACTTTAAAAACAAAATAAATAAAGACATAAAAGAAATTTGGATAATGAATTTAGAAGTTCTTACTTACACAAATTTTATAATTTTAACTTTTTGTTTAACTTAACTTTTAGTAACAACATCTGTGAGAATTATACTTGTTTATACGAAAATTTTGTGTTGCTGGTATTAAAAGGAATTAAGTTAAAAATGTAGCTGATATTACTTCTTCAGTTATTGTAAAATCTCGTTATTAGTCGAGTTAGATTATACACAACTATAAATATAAAACGCGTGTGTAGTATACTTAAGAAACCAACAAAATATTCAACAATAAATGCATTGGTTTTCTATTTATTTATGCACATACAGCCAATTACATATGAAAAACATTCAAATTACAATGTTACAGTACAGTGCAGTATAAAAAAAAGTGTATATAAATTAGCTTACTTCATAATTTTACTTTAATAATTATATTAATTTCTATGGGGTACTTTTATTACTATTATTAATTTACTTTTGCATATGAAAGTTGAAATGAAATAATTTTCCAACCATTAAAAAGGTTGTATTATTTCAAATACACGCAAGTGTGTGGAAAGGTTAAGTATTATATTATTATTAATAAAAAAAAAATCAACTGGGAGAAAAAAAAAAACAGAAGCAGAACCAGAAATAAGGAGCATTTTTATATATTGCTTTTGAATAGGTAATATAAGTTTTTGATTATAAAAACTTATTAGCATTAATAATATTTTTTAATACGTTTTATTTTTATACACACAAATTTCAATGAACTTCATCGTGCTGATTATATTTTTAAAAAAATGCAAGTTGTTTTTATTTTAAAAGATTTTAGCACGAATAAAAAGGAAATATAAGCAGAATAAAACATTTTTAAATTTAGTTTCTTGTGTTAATTATGATTTAAATTAGAAATAAAACTTCAAATTAAAAAATCTCTTTTTAAGACATTAAAAAAAAAAAAAAAAAAAAGATGATTGCTCCCAGATTTGCAAAAAAAAAATATTGACAATATTCTTGAAGATAAATTTAATGTTGATTGCTTGTACCTAGAGTTCTTCTACTTGTACTTTAATATGCAAAACAAACCATATACAAATCATTCGAATAAGTTCCTGATTTTTTTTTCCTAAATAATAGTTTACAGTTAATTTAGAAATTCTTACTTAAATATTATTAAACACAAGTTTAACAACTTATTAAATAAAATATATAAGTGCCAATTTATATCCTCAATTAGGCTGTTATATAATAATTAATTTTTATTTTGTTGCTTCATAAATATATCTTTCAAATTACACACACAAAATAAAAAAATAATTCAAAATATAATACAAGAAAAAAGATAACATAATACTCAAGTTATATATATATATATATATATATATATATATATATATATATATATATATATATATATATATATATATATATATATATATATATATATATATATATATATATATATATTATATACTTTTTTATTGGCAAATATAACGAATTTGATGTTACATTTCAGTACTATACTTATAATATTTTATGTCTCTTTTTATTTTTATTTTACGAGTTAAAGATGTCGTCAGAGAACATTTTGTACGTCATTTGGAATGAGAGAGAACGAGAAAGAGTATTATATGCCAAGTATATATGTATAGCAGAAGTAAGTATAAGTTTCTTCTTCGTATACTGGAAATCTCACTTGGGACAAAACGTACCCTATACGGAAAACTTAAACATGTAGACACTTAATGAACCAAGTAGGCCTATAAAAATATCTTATGCTTATTTTACTTTATATATATATATATATATATATATATATATATATATATATATATATATATATATATATATATATATATATATATATATATGAAATATAAATTTAACATATCTATACTCATGAATATTATGAAATCTACAGTGAGACTACTGTTCGAATGAAGCTGAGTAAAAAATTATATAAAATAGTAGAAAGTAAGTTTAAGGGTTGCATATAGATGACTTGTATCTCAAAATTAAAAAGAAAACTTCAAAACTTTATGATGCCATTTGAAAGTTATACAAACAGCTACCTAAGATAAATTTTTTTAGAAAACTTGACCATCAGATAAGAGAGAAAATAATTATTGAAATTAATATGGGCTCTTATGGGACTAACACTTTAAAAAATCATAATTTAAAATCTAGCATGTTGACCCCCCCCCCCCCCCCAATTTTTTTTATATTTTTGAAGATACCATATCCTAAAATGTATCACCGTGCAAAACTTCAGATTTTTCTTTCTTTACAATTATTTAGTCAAATCCCGCAGTAACTGATTTCCCGTCTTAAAATAAAATTCTTTCTTTTTATTCAGTCTGTTTTTAAAAATGGTGTACGTAAAACATTTTAATCCTCTTTGTTAAAAAAAAAAAAAAAAAAAAAAACGTCTTTTCATGAGTCTAACTATAAAATTTAAAAACTATATATACATTGCATAAGTACTTATAACTTATGAACATCATTTTATATTACATTATATTTTTTAATTATATATACCAAGTAGGCACTTTATATTAAAAATAAATATTGAAGTATTATGTTTTTGAAGCATAATTATTAGAAATTTCAATACTTATCCTCTTTCGTACTTGACGTATATACTAAAGAGGCTATATTAACTTATATTATTTTAATATATTAGTTATATAAGTGCATTCATAAATTTTTATGCACTAACTTTTTCGAGTGTTTAACATTATGTAAGTTGTTATCAAAGAAGTTGAAGAAGAAACGTCACGTGTCTTTCATGGCATTATTATGCTATTGAGACAAAGACAATAGAGGGGATAATTATTTTATATGTTAAATTTTAACATTTTCTATGTTGAACATTCAACAGTTCGCTATACATATAAGTATGTTAATTTTAACATGATCATGATATTGCACGTATTATGATGTTGTTTTTGAATGCATTTTTTATTTTATATAATTTTAATGGTTAGAATTTTTTTAAAAACGTACTTACGAGATACCCTATCTTATCATTATCTATATAGTGTGTTTATATTCAATTTAACATGGTTAGTAGTGTGAAAAAACTATAATTACGGAATGAAAAATATTAAATTAAATAATAAACTGGAGTAAAACATGAACTCATAATAAAATAAGCGGATTCAAAGAACGAACTTTTTGTGTTTTTTCAAATTAAATTTTTTAACGTTGAAGAATTCTTTATATAAAAATTGCAATGAAAATGTTCAATACTGGGCTTGTTTCAAGTGTTATTTACATTTAAATTGTAATCAATTTAGTGTAAATCATTAAAGACAGGGCAAAAAATAAATAAATAAGCAAAATAAATTCTATACATACAAAGTAAAAAAAAAAAAAAGTTTTTCCTATGTTAAATAGATTGCGTTCTCTATTGACTAAGGATGTTAAAAAATTTGCCAGACTTCAGATCGCGTGTGAACCCTTAAACTCTCGATCCTTTGCGCATCCTTCCTTCCTTCCGTCTGTAGGCTTTCGCTCGCTCAAGTGACTAGCACCAGCTGACGTGCGTTTGCTTCATCACTCTATTCGCGCCATGCGGTAATTTCAAACTTTTGTATATTTTAAAACTTTATCATCATACTACTACTACTTTTACAATATTTATATATATATTTTTTTTTGTGTTTTATAAAACTTTCACTTTTTTTTTATTTGATATCGACATTTTTTTACTCTATTTGAAAAAGTTTCTTATTATATATTAAATAAATTAAAGTTTGTGTCTTCCTTTCTCTTTTTCATTCTTCTTTTTTTGGTACAAAATGTTTTATTTCAGATAAAAAAATTTCAATTTCGCCTTCTGTGCAGACTATTAGCTATTTTAAATAGGAATAAGTATATTTTAAATGGTGACTCGTTTTTCTCTTGTTTTGAAGTTTAATGTTCAAGTTTAAAAGATTATTTTCCTTAGAATTAATTGTTAAATGTTTATATTAGAGATATAAATTTTTTTTCATTATGAATCAGTATAATCGATCGACATATAGCATAGACTTTTCAGTGCTTGATATGAGCTACTTTATTATAATCGAAGAAGTGATTTTTTTTTTCAAAATCAAATTAATTCATAAACTGCTAGTAGTATAATAAATTGTAATTTACAGATGTTCTAAAACATTTGCTTAATTTATTGCTCTAATTGTAAATGACAAAGTCACTTAAATTATAAAATGCTAATTAGAATTATCCTACACTAAACTTTATAAGTAAATAATTTTAAATGTTCTAAATATATATATATATATATATATATATATATATATATATATATATATATATATATATATATATATATATATATATATACATATATATATATATATATATATATATATATATATATATATATATATATATACATATATATATATATATATATATATATATATATATATATATATATATATATATATATATATATATATATTAAATTAGAAATAATACACTATGTAATTATTTAAAATATATTCTTATGTAAAATAATATGTTATAGTATATTATAATAGTGTCAAGTATCGTAAGATTAAATGAAACCTCATACTTTGAGTGAAATATAAGAGCAGAGAGAGAGAGAGAGAGAGAGAGAGAGAGAGAGAGAGAGAGAAGGAAAGCCTAGTTTAATTTTGTGAAAGGTATAGAGCATATAGAAGAAGAGAGGGTCCAACTTTATGTCTGTGTAATAAATGAGCAACCTGACACGGGACGTTGGAGAACAATCACCTCATTTTCTTCACCCCTACCCTTCCTCTTTTATCTCTCCTTACTTCATTTTAGCATACGCCATTCACCATGTGTTCTCCAACTACCTGACTCTCTCTCTCTTCATTATACAATACACTCTCAAAAACATACGATCAATGATAAGTGATTACTTAAACTTTTGTATACTTATTGATTTTTTTTTTTTTACAAACCATAATGGAGTCAATCAAGAGAACATTTAAAAAAAAATTATTATCACATCATGACAATTAGTTTTAAATTTTTACTTTATAACGGTTGTTGAAAACTATGATGGATATCTAACAATTTTATTCTATAATTGTAATTTTTTTATTAATATAATTACTTTACTACTAGTTGCACTTTTTTTCAACTGCGGTAATTAGAAATAAAGATAAAACTTTTAATAATGAAATAAAACTTATATTTTCTATATAGCGTATATATAACACATAATATATAAACTTGTGTTTTTTTAAATCAATTTATTTGTTGATAAAATAAAACTGATAATGTCAAAGTTTTTTAGAGTTAGATATCAGATAAATAAACAGGAGTATTTGAAACTGTCACGCAAATATAGAAACCTTTGCGCAGTTTGATGACAATTCAGTGATTTTTATATAACATCATCAATAATTTAAAAATTTTGGCAGAACATGCAAGTAGAAATGTCATAATTTTAGAATCATATTTCTTGGCTTGTGATATGATATTGTATTGATTTTAAATTAAGTGCTTGTTTCACTTTTTTTTTCTTTCTGTGAGGTATACAAAAAAAAAAGTATAATATATATAAATGTTTACTTCCATTCGACACGCAAATCACGCAATGTGTTGCTTGCTATATAGTTTTTTTTTCTTCTATTTTCAAGAGTAAAAAATATATAAAAATAATATTATAAAATTTTAATATACAACAGTATTATAACTATATTAGTGCTGCATACATGAAAAGTGAAGTTTTTTTCCCTTTTAATTATCACGTTGTACTGCCATTTACAAAGTACAATATTTGTTTTAATTTGGGTATTGACGTTTTAATTATCTTTTATATTATGTAAAACAGTAAAATTGAATCGAAGCTTGCAATTTATAAGTTATAAAATGCATTTTTTTTTTCTGGAATTTATTTTAGTTACACATTGATCTTGGTATCTAAGGTATTTCTATAGATAGGTAATCCACAGGGAATATTGTTATTTAATTTTCTGTTACTTTTTATTTTACCCTGGAAGTTATATTTTGTTGCCCATATGATCAATGTAATTTTGACCCGCAATACACGTCTTCAGCTGACCAGTACTTTTCAGCGGGAATTCTTTTTTGGATTACATAAGTTATCTACTTACGTTATTGGTATAAAGCTTTTTTTAAATTAAAGTGCTAGCATAAGTACTTATATTTATAAGGCAAGGTGAAAAAAAAAAATAATAAAAAAAAAAGCAACACTATAACAGAATAGTCGTTTTGTTATATTTTATATCACAAAGTGGCTATTATTGTACAACATCACACTTTCACATATTGTAATCTGTTTATACATATTTTATATACTTAATATTCAAGTAACATTGTAAAATAATTATTCTAAAAACTGGCAATTTAATTTGATATGAAATTCATCACGTATATATATAGAGATTTAAGTGAGGTATTAAAACATTAATATGAAGATTATATTTGGTAATGGAAAGGTGAAATTGTTACTGTAAGTTTGGGATGTAAATATGCATGCTTATCATTCGTATTGTACAGTCATGGGTTTGTTTCCCTGGGGATCTGTATAGTTCAAAACAAGGAACGTATATATATATATATATATATATATATATATAATATGATATTTTGAGACACATATTGTACGTATAATAGCTAAAATAAAATTCATATAGAGAAACTTTCTCTTGAACTGACGTGAGTTTTAATTAAAAATTGAAAAATGCATTAATTTTTTTTTAAAATCATTAAGTCACACTATGAATAAATTACTGAATTAAATTAATTATTTGCGCATGTATATGTATACAATAATAATAAACTATAAAATGAATACATGAATGTAATTTTACGTTTTAAAATATATTTTTAGTTAATAACAATCAGTATTTTTATATTTTCAGGTTGATAAACAACTTTGAGACCTAATATTAATAAAAAATCAGACTTCCAAAGTGATAAAAAAAAGAAGAAGGGAAATGTTGCAACAACATTATGATATCATCAATATGATCACCTATATACACAGAAGAATAAGTTACATAATTTATGCTGCATTTATGTCATTATAGCATACCTATCTATATATCTAGAATATAGTATGAATAACTATGCTGTACAAAATAATATTTATGCTCTGTAATATAGTTATTATGAAGTATAGCAAAACTTATGCTGCATTAAACAAATTATGCTGAAAATGAATTTTAGAATAATTACTATTCATAATTATTTTTATCTATGTATATGAGTTAAATTCTTGTAATATATAAATTGAAACAAAATCAATTACATTTTGTAAATCTTATTTAATTAATTTTGAAATCTACTGGATAACAAATAGCTTTAAAACTTCTATTATGTATAATATTTGATATTTTGTTTATATAATATACATATAGGTTATACATATGAAAGTCCAGTAATTTAAATATAAACATCTCTCAGTCAGTATAATGCCATGTAGGATTAAAATGAAAATTAGTAACAAAACACTATACACATTGTATGTATAATGTGACATATGATAAGTCAAGATGAAGAGAAATTTTACTCTCATATATTAAAACAGTCAGGGGTCATAGAAATGTTTTATTGTACATCATATTTCATAATTTATTTATAAAACATGATAATAATAATTTTACTTTGTACTTTATAATGATGTACTGACTTTTAAAATGTGTTCATAATTATAATTATATAGTATAAAATAAGAATAATGAATATTTTATATAACAATTTTATTATTATTATTATTGCTGTATTAATAATTTTTAATTTAATTATTCACTAAAAAAACAAATTTTTTATTAATTTTTATATTATGAGAGCAATGTTTTTTGTTCTATTGTTTAATTTTCATTGTTAATTATTATTAATATTACAAAATTTTTATTAAATTATTAGATAATATACATTTTTTTTTACTATAATACCTTATATGTTGAACAATAATGATGGATTTTAAAAAAGTGTGTGAATCAATATTATAATTTTATTGATGAATGTTCCACGTTTTGATTAAAGTTTGATTGATGTGACTTTGAATAACTCATATGAAGTAAATTCCTTCGATTTTTACAACGGAATATTATTTATAAAACATGTATTTTTTTAATAAGTCTAAAACTCGTGAAATAATGATGTAGTTTTTAAGTTTTGCTAAATATTTGCGTATTTTTCTTAAAAATCAAAAAGAAAAGTGTCATACATTGCTAAAACATTTTTTTTTTTTAGTAAAACTTAAAATTTTACAGAGTCAGTGAAAGCCGTGCTTAACTATGCTGTACATGTACAGCAAAGTAACGTTTCACTATAGAGGAACTCTATTGTGCTGTACAACATAGTACAGCATTTGAATCTAATGCTATTAGAAGAACAACAACAAAGTAGTATGGAGCACATAAGCATAACTATATCGTACAACTTTTTATTTATTTATTGCTATATTTTCGTTTATTTTACTCTCTATTTAGCAAAAAACACAAACAAGAGTATAAAACTGAAAATAATATTTACAAATGACAACATTGAAATAGTTACAAATTTACGATCACCAGTGAATACATTATATAATATGTATATTATAATATACATATTATATATGCGTATTATGTGTATAGAAAAATATCACATTACTAGCTCTGCAATAATTTTTCTGAAGCAAATTTTACACAATGCAATGATAACTCATTATAAATATTGAAATCTTAATTTTAGAAAGATCATGTATGTTAGCACACATATATTAATTGATTCAAATCTTTATTTGAATATTTTGTATTTTAACATAGAACAATATAATTAAAACAAGATTTTGATGTTATAGGAAAAGCACATACGTATAATCAATAAAAATTATGCAAACAACGTATATCCAAATTAAATTTGAATATAAAAATTAAAAACAAATACACCCACTTCATTTATTTAAAAATATATATATTATATATATATATACAAGCAATAAAATTAAATTATTATGTGTAAATTATTTATTATAAAAAATATACACATGTATATTAAAGTTAGTATTCATAAAATTGTAAAATAATAGTGTATGTCGTAAATGTACACATCATTTACGCAATCAAATATGTTAAAATATCAAAATCTATGAGTGACATTTCACGTCATGTTAAACTTAATTTAATAATATATCGTTGTTTATTTTATTTATAATATAAAAATTACATGTTAAATTGTGTTAAATTTTTAAAAATTGTACATGTAAAAAGTAAACATAAAATATTTATAATAAAATATTGAGCTTATGAAAAAAAAAAAAAAAAAAAAAAAAAAAAAAAGTGGTAAAAATTATTATTGACAGAGCGGGTTATCAAATGAATCGCTTGGGTTACTATATATTATATATTTTTTTATATCATTTCATCAATGATTAATGACACTATTATTATTCAAATGGATGTGGGGATGTTTTTTTTTCTGCACCAGTGCACTGCAATATGGTGCAATCGTAAACAATTTCTATATATTTTTTTTTACTCACATTAGAGACAATATAAATCATATATGGTGTATTTTTCTATTATTTATATTTATGATAATATTATTTATGTTAATGTAAAAGTTTTTATTTCCAAGAGAGAGAGCATGAGAAAGCCAGAGAGAGAGAGAGAGAGAGAGAGAGAGAGAGAGAGAGAGAGAGAGAGAGAAAACAATACATTACTTTAATATACTTATGTTGTGCTTTAAATCGACACGCTGATGTATGCAGTATAAATAATTAATGATGAAAAAAAAATATAATCAAAATAAATTGATTAAATATTTACATTTCATAAAAAAAAAAAAAAAAAAAAAAAAAAAAACTGAAAAAATGTATTTGTTATGTCATGTATTTCAACTATAAGCTTGTTCTTTTTCAATTGTTACAAAAATGTAATAGGTGTATGAAATAATTTTTATAACGCAACACATTACATTGTTTATTTTTTTATTGTGTATGCTATATTTTTAACTTTTTTTTTCTCCCAACACACAACGTACGAACAAAAAAAAAAATGATATTTTATAATATAAAATATAAATGAATATCAACACCTTAACCTCATGTTCATTTATACTTTGACCACATACTCTGCGCAAAAGGTACAATACTAGACATAAGAGAATATAAAATTATATATAATATATTATAAAGGTATACAGTAATGTTGAATATTAGTGGTGTTTCATTATTGCTGTGAGTGTAATTGTCGCGCTACAGGAGATGGTGTTCAGGGAAATGTAATGTCCAGGGGCGAACTTGGCGAGAGAGAGAGAGAGAGAGAGAGAGAGAGAGAGAGAGAGAGAGAGAGAGAGAGAGAGAGAGAGAGAGAGAGAGAGAGAGAGAGAGTACATGGGCAGCATAGCATCTCTCTCTCTCTTTGGCCACTCTGCCTGAGTACCACTATTAACGAACCAAAAAGCATGTATGTATATTACGCACTAACGCTCAACCAACTCTCTCTTCTTTTACATCTCTAATTTTTATTTTTTACTTTTTTTTCCCCTTTTATTACATGATACATGAGTTTTCTAAAATATTATAATATTCAAAATTTAATCACAATTCATTAGAAAATTTATTTTATTAATTAAGAATATGTTATAGTTTTAAAATACAAGGATAAAATTGAATATTTCTTTTGTTAATAAAGTATTAATTAAAATTATTTTTGCTATTAAATTTGGCACAAAAAGTATATTGACACAAAATTTTTTAAAACTTTTTTTCTTCTCTTTTCTATAATAATGGCACATTTAATTAGGTTGTATACATTGACATGACCCTTTTTTATATTTTACTCGACCCGCTTTTCAATACTATACTTATCGATTTTATAATACTTGAAAGTAAAAGTTAGATTTCAATAGACTGTTTTAATTGAACTCAAATGACTTCGAACTTATCAATGAAACAAAGAAGAGGAAAATTATTATTGACGATGTCAAAATGTATAACGACTTTTTTCCTCTAAAATATAATTAAAAAGAAGTAAAAAGTTACAGCAAGGTTATATTTTGTTACTTTTTTTTTAAATAACATTATCATACTTTAATTCATAATTTTTGTATAATTTTTGTATATATACACTTACTTAATTAAATTAAAATATTTATTTTACTGCATTACGGAAAAATAACGTTACAAAGATTTAAAGTTATTAAGTCACCGTTGCATGGTAAGTTTTAAGACAATGGAACATTTTCAAAGGTCTCAAGAAAGTATTGTTGGAAATCACCCCATTTTACAAATTGTATGAGAATAATGCAACAACTCGTATAATAATCATAAGGAGAGAGAGAGAGAGAGAGAGAGATTTTCTAACTTTTCTGGATCAAATTGTGTGCAAAGGCCAATTTTTATTTCTTTTTTTTTATTTTCAAAAAAAGCAGTCATGAACCATTTTTAAAACCATAAGGCTTTTCAAAAAATATAACATATTTTTGAATAAAAATTGTTATATTAAAAAAATTTAAATAATAGACAAAGGTTATTAAAAAATAGAACAATAAAATTAAGTTGAAAATGTGGTCTTAATAATATGTAACAAAGAAAAAATATTAATAAAAATAGGAAAATAATTAAATTAACCACATACGAGAAATATTTCATGTCATATACTAAAAGCAAAAAGCTTTTTTAAAATGAAATATTTTCTATATCTTCTCTATACAAAAAGTAATAATGTTTCATTTTCCTTGTCAATATCTATAAACAATCTGTAGATTTCTCTATCAAAAGTTGACATCAAACTCAATTAAATCACTAAACCAAGGAAAGGCAACTCTATATGAAATTGTGTGTAAAAAAAAATTATCTTCTCTTGTGTTTTGAATATTAAATAAATATTAAGATTTTTTTTTCTTCAAGCAAAATTACTAAATTGAATTTTAAAAACGTAAACCTTTTTTTATGGCTGCAGTAAAAAAAAAAAAAAGTTCAATTTTTTTTACATAATTTTTTTCTTAAAAAATAAAAATGTTATGAAGGGGAGATGAACAAGATTGCGCGTTAACCTTTACATAGTAAACCCTAATTTCATCTATTAAAAGAAGCCCTTGACAAAAACGATGAGATTGAATTTTAGTGCTTCTACCAAAGTTTTTGTTGTTTTTAATATATGAAATTTGAGTTAATAATTTTTATTTTTATAGTATACTGCACAGTTCAAATAATGATAAGATGTATCTTAATTTCTATTCAAAACACACTTCAGATAGTTTTTTTTTATATTTATATGTTATGATATTACACAAAAATATTGTTAGAGGGAGAGAGAGAGAGGGAGTGTGTGTGTGTGTGTGTGTGTGTGTGTGTGTGTGTGTGTGTGTGTGTGTGTGTGTGTGTGTGTGTGTGTGTGTGTGTGTGTGTGTGTGTGTGTGTGTGTGTGTGTGTGTGTGTGTGTGTGTGTGTGTGTGTGTGTGTGTGTGTGTGTGTGTGGTGAGAGAGAGAGATAGAGAGAGAGAGAGAGAGAGAGAGAGAGAGAGAGAGAGAGAGAGAGAGAGAGAGAGACCCATTAAAGCTCTGCCATTATTAAAATTTAATTTAAACTGTTGTCATTATGTCTGAGCTACCTACTAGTACTTCATTCTATCTGTAGGACAACTATAAGTAGGTAAAAAATATAAAGCAAGCATATATATTGTAATTTCTATATTTTTTCTCATAACGTGATAACGACAAAGGGGTTGTTATATTTGCAACTTTATTAACTTAAAAAAAGTAACATTATAGTAAAATGCAACATTATAATAAAACTATGGTAATTAAAAAAAAAAAAAAAAAAAAAAAAAAAAAAAAAAAAAAAACTAGGACAAACATTGTTAAAAAAAAATTATGAGAGATGATAATAACATAAAAATATAAAACACATACAGTATACTGTTACCATCAGTTCAATCTAGTTTGTATAAAACGTAGTATAAATTAGACTCGCGGGTAATACAAGGTGCAAAATATATTCATAGAATAAAAATGTACCTAATAAAAAAGAACTATATTATAACAGAGATTTTTTTATTTTTATCATAGATATGTAATATATAAAAAATATAATGTTAAAATTTTAAAGAATGTTATTTTGATTATAATAAATTTTAAAAATTCTTGAGTTATTTAAACAAATAACTTTAGAAATAGAGAGTATTATATATATAGTAAGAGAGAAAGAAAGAAAAAAGAAGAAGAGAAAGACCAAAAATGTAGAGAAATATGTTGGCAATTCCATTTTGCATTTTTTTTTCAACCCAACTTGCTTTATAGTATCTTTTTATTACACAAATAAAGTATTTTCACACGAGTGTAAAAGAATGTGTGAATTGTTCTCACTGACCACAAAATAAAATTTCGCAGTAAAAAAAAAAAAAAAACATAATAAAAAAAAAACATTTTTCTCTCACTAAAACAAAGAATTGTTTCAAAATGCTGTGAGTATAAAAGCATAAGAATAGAAATGCATTATTGATTAATTTAATAAAAGGTTAAATCTACATTATTATAGGTCAACTGTAACATTTATTTTAGTTATAAGGAAAGCTCCATTTTATATAAGAAAATAGCACTAAAAATCTCACGTACTACGGCTGAAGATAAAGGAAATAAAATATGATATTTTAACTAAAAGTTATATAAAGGCAAATTTTTGTATATTTTTTACATTATAGGAATAGACCGGAGAAAAACATAAGCATTTATATCACAAAACACTTGATGGGATTTACAAAAATAACGTTAGTTTGTCCCAAAACCCAAGAGTAACCCCGTAGCAGAGATTAGAAAATTCGATTTATGCAACCCGCATAACATTTTCATACTAATTTTTCCATGTTTCTGACGTCATAAACATGAATTTTCACACAAATTGCATACTTTACAGTTGTTTCACGCTCTCTCGTGGGGCTACATTAACATTCTGGTAAAAATTGTCATCAGTTTTGAAGATCCCATTTCGTGTTTATTCATTAAAAAGCACATGATGTTTTATGCGGTCTATGGCTTTAAGATCGTTAACCTTAAATATTTAAAAAATATGTATTGAAAAAATTAAATAAAAGAACAAAAATGGAGCTTCACCGTTAAAATTTTAATCTTACGAGTTTTGAAGCCCATAAAGCCCCGTATTAATTTCCATATTCCCCCCCCCCCCCCTTATTTAATGGTTTCAAATCTAATTTTGTTTTATCATATAGGTATATATTTGTTACCACTGAAGCGAAAAAAGATAAGGTAAAGTTTTTAAAGTTTAGTGATTCGAGCGTTCTAACTGCAACCCTTACTTGTTATAGGATACTATCACAGGACTTAAAAAAAATCGCGGGGTGGGTAAAAAAATGCGCAATCACATTTAGGTGTAAATAGGAAGACCACACACACACACACACACACACACACACACACACACACACACACACACACACACACACACACACACACACACACACACACACACACACACACACACACACACACACACACACACACACACACACACACACACACACACACACACACACACACACACACACACACACACACACACACACACACACACACACACACACACACACACACACACACACACACACTTAAAAAAAATTTTCGCTGCGAGAAAAAAATTGCTGTATTAATAATTAATGACAAATATCGTTCCATTTAAATGCATTTTTCAACTTCGAGTTTTGTTTTTACTGTTTGCCGTGTGAATGCAAATTTAAAATGCATTATTTTTTTGCCAAGAAATTATCATTTTCTGATTTCATTATTCATTATTTCTCACTATATATATATATATGCATTATATATATCATTGCAATATAAGCAAGTTAATAAATACAAAATAACGAAAATTAATCACTATAATGTGTGATAATAATGTTTAATATTTTTTAAAACGAATTTTTTTATGATGGTTTTTGCCAGTAATGAGATTTACTTCACTCTTTTGAACGATCGAATGTAATAATGTTTATTATGTTTCTGTTGTTGATGATGAAGTCTATTTAATATCGTTATATATTTATACAATTCTCCTATGTTATATATATATATAGTGTTGTGTACAAGTGTATGATGATATGATATACAAAAACCAGTTAATGTTCACGCTATATTTATTACCAATTACCCTCCAAGCTATAAAAATAATTACTATAATTAGTTTTGAAAATAACAACAAAGTTTTATTTTTTTTTCCCAAAAATATATAATTATTATCGATTAAAAATAATGAAATATGTATAATACAGTTTTTTATAATATATATATTCAAATACATTTGTGAAATGTTACAATATTATTATTTCTTTTTTTAACATTGAAACATAGATAATATTTTAGCACATTGACACATATATAAATATAGTACTTATGAAAATAAGACCAAAATATTTATAAAAAATTGTCAACATTATATTATAAATATAAAAATTCTTGATCGATTTTTCAATATTTTTGCTTGTGTTTATGGTATTTTGTTGAAAAAAAAATGCCAGGCTGGGTGCATACTTTGCAGGATACATTGCTTCTACATGCCAGCTTGCTTAGAAAGAATCTTGAATATCAATTTCACAATTCATTTTCTAGTATATATGAAACGAAAGGTACTAGAACCAAGAAAAATGAATAAATACAGCTTTAAAGTGTTTCTTGTTATAGGAAGAAAAAAAAAAAAAAAAAAAAAAAAAAGGAAAGGAAAATCAATATAATAATATTTAAAAATTTCTTATAATAATATTTGCTATAAAAAAATAATATTGAATTAGACTATGTAAGATTATATTTTAAAGCTGATAGATTACTATTTTAAAGTAAAGATTAAATTGCTTACAGTATTCTTCTTCTTCTCAAACTATTGAGTTTTAGGAGATGAAATGAGACCACCAAAGTGGGGTTCTTTACTTTATATGAGAGGTCAAATGTTCCGGAGCAGATGGTTTTACTGTTTTGTGGTGTTGTATACACCCCCTTCTTTACATTCAAATAACCCAAATACACTAATCTACAAAATTGTTTACTCATATAGGTTAAATTAGTTTAGAGTCTATCCATTGTTTTCTTGTGATTTACTCATTCAAGTTTTTTTTCTTTTTCCTTTGTGTATAATTTGTGTTTTTCAGTCTGGTACAGTAATTCCTTTTTTTTTTTTTTTTTTTTTTTTTTGCTCTGTTAATTGCATCTTCCAACATTACCAATCGTTACTGTAAGTTGCACCTATATAAAGAAAACTCATGCGTTAAAAAAGATACTTATTCCATAATACTTTACTGCACTTTGCACAAAACTAATAATTTTCTTGAGAGATGAAAAATAATAATAAACTACAACATTCATTTCTATTAAAAAAAAATATTTGTGTTTCAAAACTTTAAAAACTCAGTCTAATATTCTATATAACAATAATTTTTTATATAGCGTAAATTTCATTACAGTTCCATGTATCATTTTTTAAAATCTTATGAATAAAAAAGCACTTTAATAACAGAAGAAAAAACTTTTAAGATTTTATATAAACAAACATTTTTATCAGATAATATTATGCACCTTTTATATATATATAAAGTGGTTATACAAAAAATTTAATATAATGTAATATTTTTAACTGAGTTTTAGCCGCATTTAGTTGGTAACCAGAATTTCATATTATCGTGACTCTTGTTAAGTCTTAAAAGCTTATATAAGCTGCTTATAAATAGTGTACTTAAAATATTCAAATAAAAAAATATGATAATGTTGTGTTGAAAGTTTAAAAAAAATACTAAATACCTTTAAGGTATTATTATGTATTAATAAACTGAAACAAAAGTAAACAGCATATTTTTTTTATGTTGTTGTTCTTAAAATGTAAATAAGTTCTAAAATTCATTTCTTAATTTTTGCCTTTTGTTATCTTTTGTATACACTTGAGGTTTTCATTTTTTAAATTCGTTATACAAAATAATGAAAAAAATATCGAAATAGAAATATTTAGTTAACCCTCTAATTTTGTAGACATTTTCTATGTTCCAAAAAATTTATTCTTTTTTATAAACTAAATAAATTCCCAGAAAATTACAATTCCATTATATATTATTTTAATATAAAAACCTTAAATTATATAATATTCAACACTAATACTGATAAAATAATTTTATCGTTTAAGAAATTTTCATATATATATATAGTATAATATAGTATGCGAATGACTTAAATACTCTAAGGGTTCCTTTTACTTACATTTTTGTTGGTATAGAAAAAGTATGAATATTGCCCAGAGAGGATAAGTACAAGTATCTTGAGCTAGCTAGCTAGCTATTTTCTTTTTCCTGTAGGCATTTATATTGAAGTATATAAGTCTGATGTCGGTGAGAGAGAGAGAGAGAGAGAGAGAGAGAAAACGCGAGAGAAGCAAACAGCCTAGAGGTTCCCTTGCGATCTTACTCACATGATATCAACTGTCCCTTGCTCATATAACTGCTTCTAGCTACTATAATACCTTTCCCTTGAGCTACAACTTATATACCATACTACGACTAGTAGTTTTTTTTTCTTTAGCTACTTCTTTTTAAGCAAACTAGAAACTCTAATATATATTTTTTATCTTATCTTACGTTAGTTTATTTTGTTGCTTTCATCTTTAAAAAAAAAAGCAAATAAAATTTTTTATTACATACGTATTATTTTTAGTTACTATTTGTTTTTGATGCCATTTTTTTTAAATTCCAATTTTTTTTTAAAACATCGAAGAAAATAATTAAATTGCAAAAATACCTTACATATTTAATCAAACAAAATACGTTTCAATTATTATTATCATCACTCCCCCCCCCCCCTCAAATAAACGATTATATGTGTTAAAATTAATAAAAACCATTTCATTAGATTTTTATTATAATGCTCAATAACCGATTATAGTGATTAAATTAGTGTAAAATAAATAACATATTTTTATATTTAGTATATAACAGAAAGCGTGTGTGTGCATTTAAATGAAAAAAAAAATCGTGTCACAATTTTTATAAAAATCATATCATATATGTACAACATGATGTAGCTTAATTTAATAATAAGTAATATAGCGTATAAAATTGATTGACAACTGACATTGACTGGCATATATTGGAATTTATTAAAATGTGTTGCGCATAAGAGGAAAATATTTTATGTATATAATGATATACAATTTTTTTTTAATAACAAGGATTATTATACTAAAAATTTTAATATATAGACATGTAAGCTTTAGAATATATAATCTGTATAGTTTTTAGTTCTAAGTTTTTTTATTTAAAAAAAAAAAAGTTTTGAATAATAAATATTCATATACTACAGTTTTTTTAATGGCTTCGATGGTTTAATTTTTTTAGTTTTTATTTTTATTTTTTTTTTATTATCATGATTTTTTTTATTCATACAATTTCTTTTATTATTTTTGTTTCTATTTCGGCACTTTTAGCGGATTGATTTTGTTTATTCTTACGAAATATTATAAATTTAGTTGCAGATTAGTTGCTGAGGCAACTGGTAATCTGGTAATTATTAATATTTACAAAAAAAAAAAAAAGAACGGAACAGCATCATTAAGTTTTTCTTTTTTGTTCTTTTTTTTTTTTTTTTTTTTTAAATCCATTAAAATACTGTGAATGAAAAATAGCCAAACTGTAGGACTGATTAATGATCTTAATGCTACGAAAATTTGAATCTACATGGTTCATTAATAAAAAATAAAAACAACAACGTAATATGCAAAATGCATACAAAACATAGATAAATGATTAAGCAGGAAACTATAAGAAAATTGAACATCTTTCTATTTTATAGTCAGTTAGTATTAAGCTATTCAAGTATTTTATACATTATGTACTGTACGCCTGTCTAAATAAACATAAACTTTAATGAGTCATGACCAAGCATCTTTTGTAAATCACATAATATAAAGTAATCTGCATTTAGAATTTAATGACGTCATAGTCTTTTTCAAGTATTATTGTTTGCAAATTGAACAAATATAGAAACATCTTATAGTTCTATATGCCTTCTATAAGGACTAGTGTACACTCCACAAAGATTATAAATTTTATCATTTAAATATTAGCGCCAAATGTTCAATGTTATTTTTATGAGAAGACTGCCCGATTAATTACAAGTACACATTAAAATGGCAAAAAAAAAAAAAAAAAAAAAAATCCATTAATCTTACAGTTAATCTAGTACACCCTAGTCAAAACAAGATGAGAGCTTTCTACAACCGGATGCACCCCTTTTTCTCAATCAATTTTCCTCAGATAAACACCAAAATTTTACAGGTGAACAGAGTAATATTGAAATTAATACATGTTAAATTTGATTTCTATAACTTGATTAGAATCCGAGAAAAGGGGGTGTTTCCGGTTGTAATAACCTCTCTCCTTATTTTGGCAATGGTTTAGTGTACACAAGACCACGATAAGATATTTTGTCATTTTAATCCAGCACGTGGTTTTCTCATAAGAATAACATTGCATATTTAGTGCGAGTTTTTGAATGGTAAAAATTCTTATCGTGATCGTGTGTACTATAAGTGAAAAAAAAAAAAAAAAAAAAAAAAAAAAAAAAGTGGTTTATCTATTTGTTCTGAAAAAACACAAACCTGAGAGTTATGTTATAAACATCGCAAAACTTATTATTTAGTGTAAATTTTTGAAGTATTCCATTAATAATTCAGCTTACAATTAATTTTGCTAAAAAGAAACTAAAGCAGTTTCGACGAAGAAAAGTTGTGGATTATAATAATGTAGTCAAAATTGTATAAACTTAATCCGTTTTATAGAATGATTTTTAAAATTTAAACTATAATTTTTAAGTATATTTAATTCTAAATATTTTAAACCACACAAATTATAACATAAAAAAAGTTATACTATAGAAAACCAGAGTATATCATACTATCATGTCTTAAAAAAAAAAATAATAATGTACGAATTTCAGCAGTAAAAAACGCCAAGGAAAAGCTTTAAAAATGTTCCAGTTTATTAAATTTATTATACAGAGGAAGTGAATTTTTATAGCTTAAAAATTCACATTTACTTTTTAAATCATGATATAAAGCCATCGCTTAAACCATTATCGACGTATACAAAATAGTAATATAAAAGTTAATTATGCAAATATTTTACTATTAATCTAAATCTAGCTTTAAAATGTAATTTATTGTAAGTAAAAAAAAAGGGTCTAATTTTTTTTGTTAATATGTTATTATGGTAAATAATCAATAAAAAGTATTCCTGTTAAATAAATTCATTATTAAAAATAATAATGAAAAAAAAAATGAATAACATTTTATTTTATTTTTATTATTTTTTACTTTAAATTATTTGAAAATAAAATTTCTTTGCATTTGCTTTCATCGTGTTCTGTCGTGTTCATTCTTGTGAAAATTTTCTTCATCAATTTTCAACTTTTTTGGATAACTTTAAAAAAAAAAAAACTAAATAAATTATCCTTTCTTTATGGAATTTTTTTCTCTCGTTTTGAACAAAAATGTGTGGTGTCAAAGAGAAATAAAACTTTTGCAATCCTCACATCCAAACTAATTTTATTTCAAGAGGAAAATTCAATTATATTTTTACACTTTAATAATAACTCATCCACAAAAATAAATTTTCTTTAATTAAAATATATATAAAGCTTTAAAAAAAATTGCATTCATTAATAAATATTTAGCATCATGATGATTGGATTGCATTTCATCAATATTTTAAAAATGCAAATATATTTAAATAGTTCTTGATTCAATTTCCATGATATTTATATTATAAAAATTCAAATAAATAATAATACAAAAATATATATTAAACCTTTTTAATTAAAATAGTATTTTGTAATATATAATATCAAAAATGTTTTTTTAATTAAAATATTTAATGGTTATTTGACACACAAAAATTGAAAAACAGTTTTTATTTTGGTATTATAAAGGAATATGGGGGGGGGGGGGAGGGAGGGGTCTGAGTCATGAGTGTAACATAAGATGGTCGTGTAGCAAGCAAGTCAGCTTTTTGCTCCACTAATGAACTCATTACTTTATTCACTAGACGTTATACCTCCCAAGACAGCTTCTTTCCTCATCATTCTTTTCCCTCTTTTATATCAAAAAAATATTATATGTTTAACTTACAAAGTGTATATTAATATATATATATATAATATATAATCCGTTCATGATATTGGTATTATTAAAATTAATGATATTTAACATTAATAAATATTAACTGATATGTTCATAAAAAAAAGAAGTTTTAAATAAAGCAAAAGATACATAGGAAATACAAAAAAAAAAAAAAAAAAAAAAAGTCTTAATTCTGTAGAATATCTAACTTTCATATAGTTATTTTTTCTCAGCAAAATATACTCAGTAATGATGTAAAAATTAAATGACAATATGAGGATGAATTATTATTTTTTGTAAAGTATATAAATTTTAAAGATATAAAAATGAAATCAATATATATTTCTAGTACCACTCTTTCGTATAACATAAAATGTGAAGTACCTTATTAATTTTTTTTTGTAAGCCAATTTTTATTAACATACATACATATTGTACTGATATTGTATTGACAATTTTATATCTAACGGCACTTTTTTTGTGGCTAGAATACGTAAAATCAAAATTGGTATAATACAGTATAATATAATTCATCCTCTCTCTCTCTCTCTCTCTGCATATCCTACCGTAAACAGTATAGTTAACCATTAATAGTAAAACATATCATAATAGTCTTTAAGTATATACTGAATGAAGCAGCTATAAGTAAAAAAATAAAGTTATTAAATTATCCCTAATATGAAACCTAATTTCCTCAAACAGCTTTAATTATTAAATAAACTTATAATAATAATTTCCTCAATTATTTCTACGACGCTACAAAAAATCTTAACTAACTTCTTTGAAAAAAAAATCAATTAATATCTTAACAAAAGATTATTGTTTTTATATTTAAGAAAGAAGAAAAGAAATTGCTTATAAACTTTGATCCTTTCAGACTTTTTTTCTTCAGTAAGATACTACAAACATAAGAAATCACGATCAGAGGAAATTAAAAACTCTTTATATATAAGTCGTAATTAAACTTTTATTTGTGTGTGTGTGTGTGTGTGTGTGTGTGTGTGTGTGTGTGTGTGTGTGTGTGTGTGTGTGTGTGTGTGTGTGTGTGTGTGTGTGTGTGTGTGTGTGTGTGTGTGTGTGTGTGTGTGTGTTTGTGTCTTTGTGTGTGCTCCGTATTTGAGGTAAAAAAGAAAGTTATATAGCAAATCAAGAGAAAAAGGGGAAAAAATATATAATTTTTTTTGTAGTGATCACTGATCAGTTTTATAGACAATGCTTTTACAAATTAGACTAATTTAAATTAAATACCCACAAGGGAAATATTTATGTGATCTCTCATTAGTTTTATAGCTTTCAAAATTATAAAACATTATTTTTGATCTCGATGAAATAAGCTTAATTTTTATTTGTAAAATTTAATATTTGATTAATTGTAATCATGTAGTTCAAAATTCAATTAAAAAAAAAAACTCACTACTTATTAAGGTATTTAAACTCTGTATTTTAGCAAATTATTAATCACTAAAAAAATCACATGCTTGAAGGAACATTTTACAAATAAGATTTTTTTTATCAATTTCATTTAAAATTTTTAATTATAAATAGCCCAATTCAATTATTTTAAAGATATGGCTATATAAATTGAATTAATGTAAAAATGTCTTACATAAAATCTGTTAACAATATTGACTTCTTTATAAAGAATAAGGAAAAAAATAAAATGTTAAAGCTATTTTAAAACAATTCAGAATAAAAGAGATTATTAAAAAGAAAATATTTTTTAATTTGATTTTTCTTTTGTTCTTAAAAAAAAAGAAGGTTTTATATAAAAAAAGAAGCATTTTATTTCTATTATTTCTCTTCTGTGTAACGTAATATTTTACGTTTATATATATTTAGATATATATTTTTTAACAAAATAACAATCATTTTAATAATACCAAATATATTATAAATATTTTTTATATTGTGTTTATAACATTTACAAAAGAAATCAATGAAGAATTTTCTATATAATTATTTTTATAAATAATAATATTTAGTTACACGATTTCCATTATATATTATTATATATTTTTCTTTTACATTTAAAATGAATAGGATTTTCATATATACATATAGGGTTAAGAATATATGTTGAATGTAGTTTGAAATAATATTGTTTTATAATTATCTTGACCCAACGCATGCTTTTGTTTCTCTTTAGTATAATGGAGGAATGAGTTGTCAAAGTAAGAGTGAGTGAGTGAGAGAGAGAGAGAGAGAGAGAGAGAGAGAGAGAGAGAGAGAGAGAGAGAGAGAGAGAGAGAGAGAGAGAGAGAGAGAGAGAGAGAGATGTTTATAGAGGGTGAGTGAATATAATCGCCCTTATACTATATATATGAAGATCAAAATGGTAGTCCCTAGGCACTGATTGTTCAATCTGAGAAAATGCAAGTCATATTTGTATTAACTATATATGAGAGAGGAGAATATAATAATAATGGAAAAAAGGAAACTATAAATAATAAGAAATTAATTAACAATGAAAAATAGAATATTATGTGATAGACAAATATTTTGACATATTTTGATGTATGGCTTGTGATTACAATATCTTTATAATTTTTGAACTATATATTTTCAATGTTATATAAGAAAAACACATGCTGGATTTAAAGTAGTAAAATATATTATTCACAATCATGTGTACAAATATATATATATATATATATATATATATATATATATATATATATATATATATATATATATATATATATATATATATATAGAAAATTTTGTTAAAGCTACATTGCTATTGTACATATTACTATAATCTTTAATCTTGATTTATAATAAGAAAGGTACTTAAAATAAAGTGAAAAATCACAATTTTCTTTATATCTGAACGCGTGTTGAAACATTGAATTTAACTTATATAACATTGAATGAAAATATAGAGTGAATAGTATAAACCTCAAATTTCATTAGGTGAACGTATTAAAGCTTTGAAGTAAAATACAACAATAGTAATGCATAAATGTCTATGATTTTGTTATACCCATAATACTGTATATGACGTTTTATTATGATATACTTATAAACAATATTAATTAAAAAAAAGTGCAAAAAAATGTGATTTATGTATAAAGTATACATAGTGAAATATTACATAGAGAAAAACCAAAGACAAAAAAATACTACTGGTATATAGTAGATCAAAATATATCATTTGTTATTGTTGTTATGATTATACGATTCATAAAATAATAAATACACGTCTCATTATTTTAACACCACATCACAACAAAAATGTATACAATATTATTCTCTTCAAAACCAGAACACATATTACTTTGACATACTCTATGTGAGTGCACTAATGATTAAAAAATGCAATATTATAATACATACACAACATATTATAATATATATACCATATTACTCCGCATGATAAAAGCAATGAAGTATAATATGTAATTATGAATATAAATTTTCCTACACCATAGCACGTATTTAACACATGATTTCATGACTGCACAATGCAGAGAGAAACTTTACCGTTCAAAAAACATAAATTATATTCATCATCACTTCTTCTCATTGCGCATAAATTGTAAAATTAAATCTAAAATAATATATTTTATACTAAATTTAAAAACTTTTAGTACTATGAGAAAAAAAATATATATATCAAATTTCATTTTTAAAATTCATGCAAAAGAATTAAATCCATTAATAATAAAACTTTTTTTTTTTTTTTTTTTTTTAATACAAAGAAAAGATTTCTTTGCACCACTTTTTTTTTATTCCAGTTGATTTCTTTAAATAAAACTTCATCCACCAGGGCGGCAGTACTATCGTTATTTTTGTTATCAGACTTCATGCGTTTCCAAGTCATTTAATTGTTGCTTGATTTTTTTTTTTTTTTTTTTTTTTTTTTTGCTTTCTTTCCCTAGGATTATATTTTTTTTCTTTCTCGGTGCATTTAACTAAGCAAAGAGTGTAAACTCGATTAGGTTTTTAAATTCTATACATTAACAGTAAATTGAATACAAAAATTTGTTTAAAAGAAAGGATTATTATTATTTTTTTTTAAATGAAGGGTAAATAAAATTATTTTAAATTATTACACTACAACAAATATGTAAATTTAAAAAATAATTATAATGCACGTAGAAAATAAATTGGAAATAAGAAAAAGTTATTGGCATGATTGTTAAACTTACATAGTGCGTTGGTTGTAAGTTAAAAAAGTTTGAAACTAAGTTATAATGTAAGGCCGTATTGTCTTTTCTACTGTATTTCGATGCTGTTCCGGTTCTGTGTTGCATACATATTTGGTAATGTAATACGGCAAAGGAAAAATAAAAAATATGTATTGTAATACACTCATATAGTTCAATATCAATATAATAATGTAGTTGAGATGTATTTGTTTTTCTTGGATTTTTAAATTAAGATTGTACACGTGCACAGAATTTTTTTTCTATTGTTAGTGAGTGTACGTAATGATCTGAGCAAGTGAACGTTTCAATTGTATATACGCAATATTAATATAGAGAGAAAATGGCTAAAGAGAGCAAAGCCGTAACACTTAAAGTTTGTAGACTACAAAACTGTAATCTAAACTACTATACATTACAAAGCTTTAGTATTATCGTGCTGCTTTTTTCCACTTACAGATTACTGGTATTTTTTCCCTTTAAAAAAAAAAAAGAAAAAAAAGAAAAAAAAAAAAAAAAAAAAAAGAAAGAAAGAAAGAAAGAAAGAAAAACTTTCTTTATATCAGACATACAGCAGAATTTTAGTATAAGAAGAATAGAAATTATTTACTTTTTTGTTTAGCACGATGAGAGAGAGAGAGAGAGAGAGAGAGAGAGAGAGAGAGAGAGAGAGAGAGAGTTTACAATAAAGTGAAATATTATTCAAGTCTTAAAAGTCAGTCAGTCATGAGTGTTTCAAATGGTAAAATAGTTGTAAAAGAATTTTTGACGTTGTTAGAAAACTAACACATACTCTGTAAACTTCTTGCTGTTGTATTTGATCTTATACCCTTATAGTCTTTAGTAGCTGACTCCTTATACTATAGACATTCCCTAAATTTAACCAATACTTTTCTTTCTCAAGTATTAAATTCAAAGTAAAAAAAAAATATATATATATTAACCACAAAATAAAACTAATATTAAAATAATAATAATAAATGTTTCTAACATCAATGGAGGTTATGAGATTTATACTTAAGTGTAAAGACTAGTGTATCTTTTATTTATTGTAATATTAACGATGTTCTGGTTTTATTGTAAGTTTTTATTTTAACAAGGTAACCAAGACAGTCCTTGCAGTTAATGTAAGATTTGTTACACAGAAATAAATAAATCTTTGTAATAATTAAGCACACCAAACTTAGCAACATTTATTAATAACAACATAATTTATGCTATAATAAATAATAATTGTATAGTAAATATGTTTCACAGAAAGAAGAGGTTACGAAATCTATGCTGCATTTCTATCATTGTACATATATTGCTAAATTAAAAAAAAAAATCATAAATAATTAAAGCCATAGACCACATAAAACAACACGTGCTTTTTAATTAATAAACACGAAATGGGATCTTCAAAACTTTTGACAATTTTTACCTGAATGTTAATATAGCCACTTGAGAGAGCGTGAAAATACTGTAAAGTATGCAATTTGCCTGAAAATTCAAGTTTATGACGCCAGAAACATGCAAAAATTAGTATGAAAATGTTGTGAGGGTTGCATAAATTGAATTTTCTGATCACTGCTACTGTTGGGTTTTGAGACAAACTATTCAAACTAATGCTATTTATGTAAATCCCATCAAGTGTTTTGTGGTATAAATGCTTATGTTTTTCTCTGATCTATTCCTTTAAAAAAAATAATAATCTTTATGCTTAGTAACAAAGTTGCAGATCATAAATTGTGTTATATTGAACAAAAATGTTGCTAAAAATCAGTTAGCATAAATAATACGTAATTATTTTTGTCCGTGTGTATATAGCATAATAATTAATGCAATTCAAAAACATTGTATGACATAAAAAGCGCATAAATTACATAATGTAATTTAAACATATTATACATGTTAATTATAAAGATAACCAGCTTGTAATTTAGCCACCACTAAATAAACAAAACCAATCTGATGAAAGTTATGCATTATAATCGATATGTTAAATATTCTCAATATAGTTTTAAATTTTTCTTTGGGTATTTTCTTAGAAAAAAAGGTTTGATATTACTGGAAAAAAACAACTATAAAATATGTGTTTCTATTTGTTGTCATACCGCTTAATGGAAAACAGAAATCACTAATTAGTCACTAAATAATTTCATATTTTATTGTTGGAGTAAATATTATAATTAAACAATTAATTAAATCATTTAAAAGCCATTTTCTGAAATTATATAAATATTAATTATATTTGAATATTTGCATATGAATATGTACTGTACACAAAATTATTAATATTTGTTTTATTTAGTTCCAATACTATTAGAATATTGACTTAAAAGGCAACAAAAAATATCAATTAGCTATATAAATAATAAAAATAAACAATAATTTTAATTTCTCTTATTAACTTTTTTTTATTTCAGTTAAACTTGATATTTATAAACTTATAAATAGAGGCGCTTTTAGGAACTCTTGTTTGAAAAATATCATATTTATTTAATATTTACGTTATAACAGACTTGGGCAGTAATCTCGTTACAAGTAACGAAATTACGTAATTTCGTTACTTTTGCCCCAAAAGTAACGTAACGTCATTACTTTTTAGAAGCTGTAACGCGTTACTGTAACGCGTTACATTTTCAAGTAATTTTTGCTGGGTAAAGACATTACTTTCAATTTTTCGAGCATCATATCGGCATTCGATACTTTCTGAAAAAAAATCCAGGTAATTTATTTAAAATTGCAAATATCAAGCCAGTTTTCGCGCGCTCTGTTCTACCAACGAATCAGCGCGAGCAGCTGGGAGGGCACTGTGTATAAAAGCACGCTGCCACTTGCTTCCCCAGCTCAGTCAGCTAGTAGATGTTGTGTATGATTCATCTCTAGCTGTACAGAGCTCTCTGCCGTGCTTTGCCTGATGAGTCCTGGGTAAATTTGATACTACTTTGTAATGAATGATGCTCATGTCCCATACCCTCTTTTTTTTTTTCTCATTGTTTTCATTGTTTTATCGTGTTTTTGGAAGTCATCGATATTTTTCCGATATATCGATGTATTGATACTTTTCTTCGATATTATTTGATAAGTATTTAGTACTTTTGAAAAAATATACCCGATATAAAAAGTATCGATACTTTTCTATATATCACCGATTCCTACTGAAAAAAACATATTTGAAACCAAAAATGTATTTTTTTTTTCTTATGAATTTTATTTTTAAATAATAATGAATTTAATTTTTCAAATAATGGGAATAATAATAAAATAAAACATTTATTTATACCGTTTTGTTTTACAAACTTTTAAATTATTATGAATAAAATATTTATTTCTTGCTAAGAAAAAGAAAGATATATTTTGCAAATATATTACAATATATACTTTTTAAAATAGAACCGTTTTCTTTGGAAAATTACTCTTCCCCCCCCCCCTCCTTACTATCTCCTAAAGATTATGCCTTAAATATATTACACGTGTAACTAATATTTGTAAGCCAATATGAAATAAAGTAACGACAAAAGTAATTTCGTTACTTTTTGTAGTAATGAGTAACGTAACGTCATTACTTTTCAAAAAATGTAACTAGTAACGATAACGCGTTACTTTTTACCAAAGTAACGAGTAACGTAACGAGATTACAAAAAGTCAGTAACGAGGCCAAGTCTGCGTTATAACAACTAATGAACTGAGTATTAGTTCTACAGTATACCACATGCATGCTATTTAATAGAAATAAATCCAATAAGATGGATTGATGAATCGTTCCCAGACACCTCTAACTTGATGTAACCATTGCTAGGACTTGAAAGCGACACAAACAGGCCTGTCAAACATAAACATATCTCCCAATGTTTCACCAGTGACACACTGGCAAACTCACGAGCATCAAGATTCATAGAACACGAGCGTGCATACACGCTGTCAATGTATTTACAACGGCCTCTGAAAAAGCTACATACACTGTACCTATTCAGAAGCAAACTAGAGATCTCGCATACCACTACGCCACAGAAAATAATAAAATTTGTTACTCTGGTTACTTGCGTTCATATGACGAGGACGTATTATTAAACAGTTCTTCTGAACACCCATAAGTTGTTTTTTTAACAACAAAAAAGAAAATATTTTTATGAACACATTGCTTCAATACAATATATATTACTACACAGGTACCACTCGATACAACAGAATTTGTATACCTGTATTGATTCATATACAGCAACTATATTATGTAAATCTTTTAGAAGTATAAATGCTTATTAAAAATAGTCTACCCTCTTTTTTTTATTCAATAACACAATCTTAAACCATCACTTGCGTGTTCTCTTGCATACCGGAAAAAAAGAAAGAAAAAAACTTTGATGAAGTCGTGTTAAATACTCACAGATAAAGTGCACACTTTTTTAAGCTCCACAAAATTACCATTTTAACATAGAAAACTCATCTAATATGTAAATTTCTTTTAGTTTAATATAAGAAAGAAAAAATGTATTTTTTATGATATATATATATATATACAGAATATATATATATATATATATATATATATATATATATATATATATATATATACATTTTATATACATACATATAAATGAACAACAGACAGGAATATAGTAAAAAAGATATGAAAAAATATGTGTCATGCACTACTTTTAATGATAATTATTTTAATTAAAATCTAAATAACCGTCGTGAATATTGATTATTTGAATTTCATCCATTTAAATATTAAATTTAAAAATAAAGTTTCCATATAGAATTTTGTATGTATAATCAATTTTACACAACTGAAGAGGATAAAAATAATTTCCTTTCAAAAGTTTAATAAGCTGTATGTAAGTTATTAACTTTTGAAAGATGGAATAGAACTTTTTTTTTAAAACAATTTTTCTCACTAAAAAAAAAAAAAAAAAAAAAAAAAAAAGTCTTGATAGAGATGATGTGATTTTAATATTTTCCGTTCTTTTTTAGACATTGAAAGAATTTTCACAAAGTATCTTCTTTTTCTTCTTCCTACTTTTTTTTTTTCAAACGTCCTAAGCAAAAAGCTACAGACATCAAAGCAACTTTTGCAACATTCATTTGCCTTTCTTCAAAAAATTTCTTCTAAGGAAATATTTAAAAATTTCTTTGCTTTCGATATCTTTTTTTTTTTTTTTTCTTCTTCTTCTTTTAAATTTATCCACATTAACTTTTATGATGTTACATTCTTCTTCAAATAAATTTTAATAACTTGCTATCAAATATAACAAGATAGGAAAGCGTATAGAATAAAATTGATCATCAATTGAATTTTTTAAAAGGCTACTTATAAGTTTAATTTTAACACGGGTATTTATATCAGACTGAGTTTTTGATTAATACGCCCAAAAAGGTACTTTCCTCTTACAATAAGTATCCTGAAGAGTATGCAACCAGTTGAGTACATATGCTTAACAATAAGCCTAACTTCAAGGCGCCCTATCACCAGTATTAGGTAGTTATTAAAATTTAATTTTTACTTTATAATTTTCTTTCAACAAATTTTCTCGAAACAAATAATTTAAGAACAACTTTAAAGGCATAGAACACCTTGAACAAAAAAGCATGTCTAGTATCCTCAACGTTGATTTGGCCGGAGCTACTGATTTCTAATTTATTTTATATTCACAAAATGTCAGCTGCAGGTTTATGACGTCAAAGCTCGTTAGTTACTGCGCGCGTGGACCAGGTGAGCTGTGACGTCATAAACCTGCATCTGGCATTTTATTAATGTAAAATAAATTAGAAATCAATGACTCCGGTCAAATTAACGTTAATATTTAGGTATGTTAGGATATTAGACATGTTTTTTGTTCAATGTGTTCTATTCCTTTAACGTAACTTACGTAATAATAATAATGAGGATAAAATACAGGGTGTTTATTTAAATTTTTACTTTTTTAGAAGCGTTTTTTAATACGAAGTTTATTGACAAATTAGATTTATTATACATCAAATTAAAGCTTAAGTTTTGACATTTTCTTTTCTGTTTTTAAAAATGTGATTAGTTGATTTTTCTTTTGACTAGATGCAAAACAATACAAAGAGTGATTTTTTCGAAAAACAGACGTTAGCAAACAGCATTTTCTAAAAAAATTGAAAACGTTTTTTTAATTTTTTTTTCTTAGTTAAAAGTGATGATAAGCAAATGACATTAAGGTTTCTCCATGTGGGAACCATTTGTAGCCCGGCAGTTGTCAAGTCGAAACTGCAGTTCGAGCCACACGCGTTGCTCCATCTTAGCCGTGATGGACTCAATAGCATCAGTAATCCTGATGGCGTCACTTTAACTCTGGGATATCTTGCACTGGAGTCCTAAAAACTTTGTCTTTGACTACCCACAAGAAAAAATCATGTGGGGTGAGGTCTGGTGATCTCGATACCCAAGCTGTGGGTCCATATCAGCCAATCCAGCCTTTTTTTACATAAAAATCTGGCGTAATCGAGAGTTTTTTTCTTCAAAAATGAACACTTACGCCACTAACTCATTAAAATAAAAACCACTTGATATAACTCTTTTTTGCAAACATTTTTAAAAATGTCAAAATTTGTGCTTTAATTTGGTATATTACAAGTTGCAATTGTAAAAAAATTTCATAGTGAAACCAGCCTCTAAAATAGTAAAAATTTAAAAAAACACCCTGTATAATATATTAATTTAAAATAATATTATGAATAACTAATAAATTAATCTCTGATAAGATGGAAGACTTAGATAAAGTTAATTATCAAAATTAGTACATTATTGTAACTGAAAGGGTTTGGCTTTCGTGTTACACCGTGTTATATAAGCAGTAAACTGGCATTGAAAAGGAATTCGGCTCAACCGGGACTCGAAACCGGATCTTTGGTTTCCCAGACCACTGCGTTAACCATTACGCTACCGAGACTCCTAATGGTTAACGCGTAATGGTTCACCCAGTGGTCTGGGAAACCAAAGATCCGGGTTCGAGTCCCGGTCGAGCCGAATTCCTTTTCAATGTCAGTTTACTGCTTATATAACACGGTGTAACACGAAAGCCAAACCCTTTCATTAAAACTTCCCGTGTAAAATAGGCGTTAAATTACAAACTCTCGCATTAGTGTAACTGTTAATACTTCATTAAATCTTAAATATTTATTAACTTTTGTATAATTTACTGTTAATAAAATTTATATATTTAAAAAAGATATTATTAAAAAGACAGTACTAATTTTGTAAATGTATTAACAAAATGTAATAAGATAGAACTAGTAGTTTTATATAATACATTTTACATACACGTTCAAGACTTGAAATCAAATTTAGTACAAATTTATGTTCTGTATTTTTTTTAATGTTAAAAATTATATAGATATCACTACAGAATTTCCACTCTTTGATTTTTAGTATCTATAAATATTTTAAAAGTTAAAGTAAACAACATTATAAAAGTTTTCTCTCAATAGCAAAAAAATGTACAATTTCAAAGTGCTAAAAAACTCGTTTATCAAAACCGTAAATAAGTAGGTATATTTTTAACTCAAATTAAATTTCAGAGTGTCATAAATTTTATAAGAATTTTTTGTCACAAAAAAGTTATTAAAAATATCATAAAGAGTGTCAAGAGTTTTTTTTCTCTCCACTTCTTTTTCTTCAACTTTTTTTTTTATTATTATATTTTTTAACAGAATTGATTTTTATTATGTATTAATATTTATATTCTTTTAATTATTTTTTTAATACGGTAAAATTTTGTCTTAAATTTTTTTTTTATATCGCAATATAAATACATAAAATCAGTTTTAATTTATAATATCGTATAACATATATTCTGTCAAATGAATGATACTAATTCACTTTTTTTCTTTTAAAATTCGATATTAAAAACTTCAAATTAAAAAAGAACACGATGTATTTTTTTTTTATATGATCGTCAGACAACTTGATTTGATTGAAATAAATTATTATCTCTAGACGTGATCATTAGTAATTAATATAAAGAAACGTTTTTTGAGTTAAAATTCAATATCGATGTGTTTCGATTGGTAGTTTATTTATTAAGGTTGGTTGTTATAATAGTGTGGTAATAAAAGTGTTGAGATTGAAAGACGTAAGCAAGTATAAGGAAGCAAGGGAGTAAGGCAGGCATCAAGTGGGTAGAAGATAGAATAAGAGGGAGGAGGTAAGTTCACTTGATGTGCACTAGAGGCAGGCAGGCAACCAGGCGGCCAGGCAGGACAGGCAAAGGAAAAGCAAGCGAAGCGGCCCGCATTGCGGATAGCCTACTAGGCAGGGGTAAAGGCAAAAATACAAGGGGTGAGTTCCGCGCACCCCTTACACATGGAGAAATACTTATGGTGGCAAACAACAACGAGAAGTGGAGAGAGAGAGAGAGAGAGAGAGAGAGAAATGAATGGACGACAGACGTGAGTGTGTTCTATGAATGGAACGTAATAACCTAAAATATATATCAATGTGTACCAGATATAGTTTATCAATATAATAGTTTTTGTTTAAATTTATATCACGTTTTTATTTGGTATACTTAAATTAAATATGACGTAAGAAATATTTGTTTACAGTCACTTTTAACTTACTTTTTCTATATAATTTTATATGAAAATTTTCACCATGAACATAAAGTTGCAATGAAATCTCTTTTACAAGTTTGAGTATTACTCTTTTATAAAAAATGAATAATAAACACTTTTTACACATATATAAATTCAATCCAACTTAAGCATCTCATTCAACAAACATATCAAAGACATTTTTTTCGTAAGAAAAATTCTAGAAATTAGTTTACAGTCTTTAAAAAAAACACGTGTTTATAAAAGTTTTGTTAACATTCTGTGTTTTAATATGACAATATATTATACTTTCCATAACTGTTAAGTATAAAAAGGTGCAAAAATAAAAAAATAAAATAATAATAATATGCTTCAGGCTCTCACTTTCTTTTTATACACATTACATTTTAAAAACACACAAAGCCTTTTTGTTTCTTATTATAATATATCCAACACACTCCAAAAACAGTTTACAAAACATAAAACAAACTAAATTTAACGTAGTGGAATATAAGCCTCTATAATACAATACAATATTATTTATTTTTTCTGAGTTAATGAAAAATATTTTCTTTTTTTGTTATATTATTCATATTTTTATATTATACTTTTTTTTAATGAAAATGTGAAAAGAAAATTGTTTTACTTAATGTTATATAAATTTTTTATAGTACAAAAACGTTGAAGAACGAGAGAAAGAAAAAAAAAATGAAGAAAAAATTCATTGAAGCATGTTATGGGGTACTCTTTTCGCTTCTTTTCATCTCTCCCTCTCTCTCTCTCTCTCTCTCTCTCTCTCTCTCTCTCTCTCTCTCTCTCTCTCTCTCTCTCTCTCTCTCTCTCTCTCTCTCTCTCTCTCTCTCTCTCTCTCTCTCTCTCTTCCTCTAAAGACGAGAGATAATGTCCTACGACAGCATCTGTGTAAAAAGGAAGATTTTTTTTTTTTTATTTATTTT
This sequence comes from Ecdyonurus torrentis, assembly GCA_949318235.1. NCBI lineage: Eukaryota > Metazoa > Arthropoda > Insecta > Ephemeroptera > Heptageniidae > Ecdyonurus > Ecdyonurus torrentis. The sequence goes on along the minus strand of OX439130.1, from coordinate 24,645,796 downwards.
GGATGAAGAATTTTTAGGGTTAGAGGAAGTAAGTTTTAAGTGTTGGCTTGGCTTATACCCAACTTAAGTTTGGTCAGTGTTTATCCCTCCTTGACCCTCTCACTAATGTTGGCAACATTGCTAAAAATACAACATTCATCTTTTTTTTTTCCTCCACACACACACACACACATACACATTACTAACGTAAAGATCACGATTTAAGAAGAAAAAAAAAGTTCTTTTTAGTTCAATGATCATAGAAAACGTTTTTCTTCTTTAACTTACTTTTTTTTTTCACGCTTACACCTGAGTATATGAGGCAACAAACTCTAGGGACGTTTCTTTTATATGAAACTCCTCTCTATATAATACTAAAGTATTACTCTCCATAGACCACCTGTCTTTGAACATCAGACTGTCATAACAACCCAATGGATATATAAAGAAATAATACATAAAAATGTTAAACTTTTCTTTTTTAGTATTATAAACTCTTTTTCTTTTTTTCTTTTTGAGATACAATATAACTCTTTTTTTATATATCCATAATATTTCTTAATTCTTTATAGTGCTTCAATATTATAAATATTTAAAACTGATATAAAATTTATAATGAAAAATTATAAATTATTTAACACATAATATAACACTATGTATAAGGATGCATAAAGTTCTCAAGTATATATTTTTTTCTTTTTTAAAATGTTCGCATTTTCTTGACGATTTTTACGACTTTTTACTGTTTAAGTATACATGCAATCTCGTTTTGTCAGTTGTTGCACCTTTTTCCTTCTCTCTGTTACCCCATTTTTTTTTATTCTCGTAAGAGATAAAACTACGTTAAAGTCAGTGATTTTCACATGCAATGGTAATAAAACTGTGAAAAAATTTAAGCCTAATTTAGTATTTTGACGTAATTATCTTTAATTAAACATGAAAATATTATTTATATATTTTTAAGACCATTTTTTTTAATATAAAAACTTTGAATTATTCATCGTAACTGAAGAGATATTATTGTTGCATATTTATTTATAAATGACTTGTGGTTGACAAAATGCAAATTATGAATCCCTGATACTGTCAACTGTGGCTTTATTTAATATAATTCCTTCTAGGTTTACTATATACCATAGTTTATGTTATTTAGAGCGTAAAAATCAAAGCCTTAAAGCGTGTCATTCTCTTATTATAAACAAAAATATATATAATATTGTATATAGAAAGAATAAATATGAAGATTAAATTGTCATTTTAATTAAACGACGAGATTTTTTTTTTGTTCATTTTTAATATTCATTGTTTATATAATATAATTTTTTTAGAGTATTTTTTTTTCATATATTAAAACATTACAAAATTAAAAATATAATGAAAATAACATATTATTGATTAACATTTTTACTTCCATTAAAATTAATTGGTATGTTGTGATGAGTATTAAAATTGCACTTGAATATTTTTCTAGCAATGTATATGGGATAATAATTATTCAAGAATTAAGACAAATGATGTAAAGTAATATTCAGATTTAGTGACGTAATTATTTAAATCTTGATAACTGTGCTTGTACCTGTGATTTACTGTAATGTACTGGATTTCTGTAATTTCACTGTCTACTATATTTAGGCACCATCTAAACCAGTACTATTTTAGTGCTTTTACATTTTTACTTGATTTTCAATCATTTTCTTTTAAGTGTCATGTAAGAAGTGACTATACCAATGAAATGTTATTATATTGATACTATTTGTTTTCCTTTTTGTGTTATTTTGTTTCGTTTTATATTCAGTGTAATGTGGAATTGCTTTGTTGCTGAATAAAGAACTTATTTGATTTAGTAAATTTTGATACTTTTTATATTTAGACCATCATTTTTAATAAACGTTACTGATATCTCATATTTGAGACTCATATAATATGATTAAAGAGAAATTATAACTATGATAGTTATACATATAGTCATGATTACGAGATAAAGATGTAATTAATTTTGTTCAAAATGGCTAGCATCTTTACAATTGGTGACAAAATGTAACTTGCGCAGATTTACGCACTAGTATATTAACACGCAACATTTTTATGAATTATGTCTATATCCCATCTAAAATAATATACAAAAGTTAAACTAAACCTGATGCTCTCATTTTTCTCAGATCTTGTATTACGAATCAATTTATTAATGTGTCAGATTAATATAAATGTTATTATTAATGAAAATTTATCTTCATTGCTTAATTATAAATATAATTTGAAATTAATGTGGTGTTGCTAATTATATTTAAAGGCATAGAACAGCTTGAACAAAAAACTTGCCTAATATCCTAACAAACCTAAATATCAACGTTAATTTGGCCGGAGTCATTAATTTCTAATTTATTTTCCATTTACAAAATAGGAGCTGCAGTTTTGTGACGTTACAGCTTACTAGTTCACGAACGCGGAAACAGATGAGCTGTGACGTCACAAACCCGCAGCTGTCATTTTGTGAATGGAAAATAAATTAGAAATCAATGATTCCGGCCAAATCAACGTTGATATTTAGGTATGTTAGGATATTAGACATGTTTTTTGTTTAAGGTGTTACACACCATTAACGTTTATTATTGTAAAAATCAAGCACATAAATGTAAAAAATTTTATCATTGTGTAGTCAGGAACTTTCAACTAAGAAGTTATATTTAATACAGAGCAATACTAATATAAATCAAGTATTATATACGACCAATGCCAACTGTAAAAGAATGTTAGCCAATATATTTTTTATATAATTATTTTTATACTTTTATATTTTTAATTAGACATAAGTAATATTGACAAGCAAAGCTTATAGTAGTGCTTTAAGATCACGTGACGTATGTCAAAAGTAGATGATCAGATCAATGTAAAAAGCCCAAGGCACCATGAGAGCTATTTTCCAGCTGTCAAAACAGTTTCTATAGACAAGATATTACACTTTTTCACGTATCATTGCATTTAATTTTATACTCATTCAAAAATTCTTACTTACTTACTTACTTACTTTTTTTTTTTTTTTTTTTTTTTTTTTTTTTGTTATACATAATAGCTTATTTTTACGTATATAGAATAATAACTAATTATAATATTAATAAATATATTGTGATGTACATTGCTTGTATCAAAGAATGAAATTAAAAAGGTCAAATTTATGAGCGTTCACTAGAGGGATAAAAAATTTATGAATATTTTTATACATCAGATAATGAATAATTCAATATTGTTTAAAAAAAAATATATATATACATTTTTTCAAATACAAAGAATTCAAATTTATTGCACAGGTTTTATGTTTACAACAGTTTTGGAAGTAGAGAGAGAGAGAGAGAGAAAGAGTACGGCATGTATAGCTTTTTTTATTCTTTGTCAAATATATATATTTTTTGTATGAAATGCGTCACCATTTTGATGAGTATTTATTAGTAATACGATCGCTAATATTATAGTATAGGAATAAATCAATACATTTCATTATATTTTGTGTGTATCGTAATGTTATCAATATTGTGATGAGATTTGATAGCTTTTTTTTTTTTTTTTTTTTTTTTTTTTTTAGGCATAATTTTTTATTTTAAATATGAATCATAAATAATATACAATGCGTTTCTACATTTTTACAGACTGTCATTTTAGAAGTGTAATTCGACTATAATGCAAAAAAGAAAATTATATTTTCAATATTTATTTTTTTAACATCGTAAGACCTAAACAATATTATTTGCTTTTTAATGAATAAACACACTAAATGGGATCTTCAAAACTAATAACAATTTTTACCAGAATGTTAATGTATACACACGATAAAGCGTGCAAATACTGTAAAGTATGCAATTTGCGTGACTATTCATGTTTCTGACGTCAGAAACATGCAAAAATTAGTAAAAAAATGTTGTGTGGGTTGCATCAATCGAAATTTTCTGATCACTGCTACGGAGCTACAGTTTGGGTTTTGAGACAAACTAAAGTTATTTATGTAAGTCCCATCAAGTGTTTTGTGATATAAATGCTTATGTTTTCTTCTGGTCTATTCCTTTAAAGTTAACTGAAAACCTCTAAAGTTTAAGAAACAAGTTTTCTTGCTATAGTTCTTTCTTAGACTAATAAAGCTAATAAATGCAATTTGCTGAAAACTATTTCAAACTAAAACAAAGAAACCAGAACTACAGTCATTGTAGTAAGTGAGAGAGAGAAACACATACACATACACAGAGAGAGAGAGAGAGAGAGAGAGAGAGAGAGAGAGAGAGAGAGAGAGAGAGAGAGAGAGAGAGAGAGAGAGAGAGAGAGAGAGAGAGAGAGAGAGAGAGAGAGAGAGAGAGAGAGAGAGAGAGAGAGAGAGAGAGAGAGAGAGAGAGTAAAAAGCAAAGTAAGAAACATAAAACCAAGAAAACTTTGTATCATTTTTTTTTTTCAAAGTTCATAATGCAAGATGATAAGAAACACAAGTATAATCTTTACATTGTTATTGTAGTGTCTTGTACATAATATAAAAAAATAGACCAAAAAAAAATTGTGTCTCCAATACAAAATTTTTCAATCTTATGTAAATTTTATTTTTATAGAGTTTCACTCCATCTTACCAATATAAAATTTTTATATAGAGAGAAGTACATAGAAAAAAAAAGAAGAAGAAAAAAAAAGTATACTGAAAAAATATTGATATCGAACTACAAAGTATTGGAAGGGAACAACTTTGTATGTATAAAATAGGAAAAAAAAAGTAAAAGAAAGAAGAAAGAGAGAAAAGGAAAAAAAAAGAAAGAAAGCAAAAAAGTTTACGTTGTTGCTTTGACAAAGAACAGTAAATATAACATCGATGAAAATATATGTAAACAAACTGTTTTACATATTTAATAAGTAACAATATGTACAATCTTGTAAGAAACATTCCCCTGTCAATTTTTATCTTTCTTTTGTACATAATATAAAGAAAGAAAAAAATATTCCCTTTGATATTTTCTAGTGAATCAAAATAGAGATTGTACAAATATAGCACAAACATTAATCAAGATAACGATACAAAAGCTGCCAAAACATATTTTTCATCTATTAATTTGTCTTATTTTACCATGCTAAAATCTATGACGTAAATGAGAGTTAACGTGGTGTGTGTGTTGTTTTTTTAGTATAGTTGAATAACTAGGTTATAAATTACAGGTGTACGTTAATCATGAAACTTAAATAAGGTATGTTATAGAAGGGGTAAAAAAAATCTTGTAATTTTATAAAAGTTTTGCTTGTGTGATGAAAATATGATGAAAATATTTAATAATAAAATAATACAAACAATTTAATAACATTTAGTTTTGAAACAATCTGCAAATTTGGCCGGATTGCTAAATTTATAAAAACACAATATCTAATGTAAACTGGATTTTATAAGTCGTACATTGATATGCAAAGTTGGGAAGATCGAAGCTTTGATTTAAACGTATAAAATATTTTTAAAAAATAGCATTCAATGAATAATATTAGCAATTATTATTATTGTATCATCATTACTAAATTACATATCTTTGACAAACTTTATAACTAACATATTATAAAGAATAGACACAATTTAAACGTATAAAAAAGTAATAAAATATAATATGATATAATCATAACAATGGGTATAGTTTTTTTTCCTTCGTTCTTTTGTTATGTTCGTTGACCCTCAATATACAACATTTATCGGTTGTTGTGATGCTATTTTATTATATATAACTTATAGCTACATGACAGGCAATGGGAATGAGAAGGGGGGGGGGGGGGATATTGGGTGGGTGATAACAACATTCGGGTGAGGAGGAGAGAAAGAAGGGATGTTTTCGTTTCGTTCAGTTGAGTATAAGAGAAGGATTCTTTGGTATATGAGGCAAAGGCACATAAGGATAGCCAAAACCAAGTCAAGTCAGGCATAGGTCTTTTTAGTGAGGGTAAAATTGCTACAGCAGCGAGAGGAAGAGATCAGTAGAAAGAAGCAACAGAGAGAAGAAAGAGAGAGTGAGAAAGAAAGAGAGAGAGAGAGAGAGAGAGAGAGAGAGAGAGAGAGAGAGAGAGAGAGAGAGAGAGTAGAAAAAAAGACGTACAATACACAAGGGGTGATTTCAAGAAGAAAAAAAATATTGACAAGCCTTAACAATAGCAATGTATCCAAGTGAGCAAGCAAACTAAAAAATATTATCTATAATATATCATATTTGAACGTCATATATGTGCGAGAAAAAGGTAAAAAAAAAGTGTTAACAACAAATATTTATAGCCATGAATATTAAATAAGGAAATCAGAAATATCCTTTACCAATATTTAAATTTTGTAGACGGAAATTTTTCTTTATTATTATTATTTTTAAAACAATTTTAACTTTCAAATATTGATGATAAGAATGACAGTTTTTATGATGTCGTTTTATTCACTGTACTGTAAAGATAAACTTTAGAATGAAGAATAAAATAATATATTTTTCAAGATATTATATATCTATATACTATATATAAAGAGTTAAGAAATACTTAATAGATTTTTATACAACTGAAAATTTGCCAGTTATGATAAAACTTTTATGGTTTATTCTTCTTTTCTTTTTATATAATTTTTTTTTATAATATTTTTCTTACGTTTATTTCTTTTTACTGTAAAAAGCAAATTGTGGTATTCATATTATAACTTTTTCTAAAGGTCTTTGTATTATGTATATACGATAGTTTTTATATAAGAATACAAAAACTTTTTTGTATAGATAATACAAAAATATGAATAAAACTTTGCTTTTAACATGACTTTTTCTACTTCTGATATGTGTATGTATGTATATGTACAGTATATATATATATATATATATATATATATATATATATATATATATATATATATATATATATATATAATTTTGGTATATTACATTCTATTTAAAATTTGAATACTAAACCTTTAAGTTCTTTAACAAATTATTATAATTATCAAAAAATGCATAAATGTCATGATTTTCAAAATACTTATGTTTTTTAACAATTCTATACATAGAAATTTAGAAATAATATAAATAATAATAAATGTAAGAGAAAATTTATAAACATAAAAATATGTGTATGATAAAAATCAATTTTTGTGCCTGGAGCAAAGCTAGGTATTTTTGTCACTTGAACCTTTTTTTTTTTTTTTTTTTTTTGCTGTGTTGTAAAAGAGTGAGAAGTTTAATTCTAAATAATTCAGTACAGAGAGAGAGAGAGACACACAGAGAGAGAGAGAGAAGGAACAGAAAAGCCTTAGAATATTTGCTTAGTAAGGTTGTGCTGGATCAGGAAAAAAAAAAAAAAGGAAGGGTAAAAATAAGAGAGTGAGAAAAAGATTCGCACAAAGGAAACGCCATAAGGGTTACGATATAGAGTAAAAAAAAAAAAAAAAGTAAAGTAAAGTAAGACGCAGAGACGACATTCATGTGCATTTTTCCTTCTAAAGACTTGTGTGTGGACAGGTTAAAAAAAAAGTATGACTTCACGTATATAAAACCATGAATTTCTTCAGTACACCATACTGTCTGATCTATATAAAAAAAAATAACGTAAAGGGCAACGAGAAACGAGTTTTAAGAAGCTATAAACCTTATACTTTCTTCTTACTGTATTTTCATTTTATTTTTTATTGTTGTCGCTCTTTTTACTCTTCGTTTAACATTAAAAATGTTGTCTTATTATATTTATGGATACTTGTGGGTATATATAACTTGTTCTCTTCTGAGTCACAATTTGGAGGGAGGGGGCAGATATGAATTATAAAGTTAAGGTACATAAAAAAACAATGTATTGGGCCCTAGTGATATTTTACACAAGGGACAGTACATAAAATTTATGTATTACAAGAGAAACTTAAAAAAAAAAAAGACTTTTATGCAAAATTTAGTAATATTTAAGTACTTTTTTTAATTAAAAATATATTGTAGGAAATCATATCCAAAAAATGCAGTAAAAATACTATTACACACTAAACCTAAACTAATTTGATTAATTATAAGTTATTATACTTTACTCATTATTTTTAATATATATATATAGTTAAAATATATATTTATTTTTAAATTTACAGAATAATATTATATGAATGAGGAAGACTACAAAAAAATTGAGGGGGTAATTTTATTTCATATTCTAAAAGAGGAAATTGTCTTGAATCGCTATATATGTGAATTTATAATTTTTGAGTTTATTGTGTATTTTAAATTAATTTTTGAAAGTCACAAAATGACGTCACAGGCTGCACCTTATGCATGTGAGCATAAGAAAAAGTTACAGCCTGTGACTTCATTTCATGACTTTCAAAAGTTTATTAAAAATACTGAATGAACTCAGAAATTAAAAATTCACACATGCATCGATTAAGGGCAATGTTCTCTTATAGAATGTGAAATAAAATTATTTCAAAAAAAAAAAAAAAAAAAAAAAAAAGTCTTCCTCATTATAAAATAATAATAATCTAATTATACTTCTGCACACGGATAGTATAAATTATATAGAACTAACTATGTTGTCGGAGCTATATTGAGATGTTGATTACAAAAAAAAAAAATAATAATAACCTTGTTATAGGACGCTAAATATACTTGACACTTAAAAAAACCTAAGATGTATTTTTAAAGTAAATGTAATATAGTTTCACTAGAAAATACCTTTATTGCATAAAATAGCAGTACGTGACCGATCTCAAGAGCAAAACATTCCGATGAGCATGACTATAGAAATATTATTTGTTATATTTTTTCAACATAATAACAGTAACATAATAATATTCACAAGATATTTTTATATGGTTAATTTATATGATAAATTTATTAGAAAAAAGAGTTCAGAAAAGAAAAATACAGAATTCTATGTAGTACATTACCAATGTTATTTCATATGCAATGAGAAGTTACATATAGATGTAAGTCTCTATAGAATAGGATTGACGTACCTGTAACAAAGAACAGAAAATCACATGAGTATAATAAAAAAAAGATTGCAAAACTTTTTACAACAAAGACAATTTTCTCTCTATTTACAAACATTTTAATATAAGTTCAGAGAATCTAAATTTTTTTTTTTTTTTTAATTACGTTGATCAGTAAACATTCAAAACAAAATTGTTTTTCTACAGTATATAAAAGTAAATACACTGCATACTATGTTAATCTCAAGTCATGCAGTACAGAAACTTTAATTATATACGTCATGTCGTATGTAGAAAAATACTGATGTTAATCTTGACATTTTTTAACTTTACAGTATACAATTTTATAGTTGATCGGTAGATATTTTTTTCGTTTTTTTTTTTTTTTTTTTACATTTTTTTTTATTCTATTTTAAACCTTTAGTTATCTTTTTTTAATTGTTGCAACAATCAAAATAACAACTTAACTACGGTTTAACTAGTTAGTTAGCTTCGCAGCTTATAGGGGTATAGTATTATTTTATTATTGTTTATTAATATCACCTTTTTCAATTTTATATCATTTTAATCAACAAAACTTGCAAGTATTTCTTCACTATCTACACTATTATGTTATTTGGAATCAAGGATGAATATTAAAAATAGTATAATTATGCATTTATTTTTATTTTTGTAGTAAGTAAATTATAAAGATGCTCTTTTGAATAATTTTGAAACAAAATTATGCTACGTATATTTCTAGGTATACATGAAATGATGATGATATTTTTGTTACAATGTATACACGATTGTGATAATATTTGAGCATTCAAAATCTTGCATCAATAATTTGCAATGTTATTCTTATGAGGAAAAACACACACTGCATTTAAAGTTAAAGGCGTCAAAAAACATGTCTAATATCCTAACATAACTAAATATCAATTTTGATTTGGCCGGATTCATTGATTTCTAATTTATTTTTCATTTACAAAATGACAGCTCCGGATTTATGACGTCACATCTCACTAGTCTACGTGTGCGGAAACAGTAGAGCTGTGACGTCATATACCCGCAGCTGTCATTTTGTAAATGGAAAATAAATTAGAAATTAATGACTCCAACTAAATCAACATTGATATATAGGTATATTAGGATATTATACTTTTTTTTTTTTGGTTCAAGATGTTCTACGCCTTTAAATTGTGAAATATATTATCACAGTCGTGTGTTTGTACAATACAGTTTCTCTTCATTTATTATTATTATTTTTAAACAAACTTGATTGAAAATGTATAGTCATTAAGTTTTTGCATGATATCACTCGAATGTTTATTTTAAATTGAATCACAGATATATTTATGTATTGAAAATTAATTTCCTTTGCAATTTTTTAAAACTAATTACCTTTTCGTATATATTTATAAAACATTACAGTAAATTGCATCAAATTACTTATAATATTAAAATTTCTTCAATACAAAGTAAAGTGTATTTTCTTTTCTTTCACAATCTATATATTATACTATTTCATATTATAGCATTTTAATAAAATATGACACAAAGTGAAATTCAATTTAATATTTCAATAAAACATTACTGACATGAATGTGTATCGTTGTAACATTATTTTGTCGTACTAGTAAAATAAACAAACCAAAGTTTTACCTTTTATAATAATATATATAACAACAAAAAATAGAGGTATATAACTTGTCAAGAATCACGATACTAAATTCTTAGAAAATTATATTATTTATAAAAAAACAATATATGTACTTGAATTTTGTAATAATATATAAAATAACAAACTAATGTATAAATAATTATTTGTAACTTCACACATTACTTAGTAAAATATTAATATAAAATATTAAAACAAAGTTATTATAAATTGAGTAAAATAATAATATTATTATTAAAAAGAATATATATATATATATATATATATATATCATAGCGTGTACAACATATCAAATTGTATATACATAAAAATAGGTTATACAAGTTTAGTATATCCATGCATGTTGATAATTGGTTTTAAATGAAAGAGAGGTCGTATTTATAAAGATTATCTTAAATAATAAAAAAAGTAACTTAATTTTCATTTATTTCTTGTTTAGTATACTATATACCAAAAATAAGTTTAATATATAATATTGTTTCTTCTTATAACAGAGAGAGAAAAAAAATCTTATAAATTTTTTTATCTAATATTGATGAAAATTCAATAGTAATTTAAAAAAGGTCAATAAAAAAAAATACAATAATAAAACATGATTATGATTTCGTGATTTAAAGTAATAAGAAAATAAATAATAATGAAATAATAATAAAATTCTTGTTGAAATAGAGAGATAGATAATAATACGAAATATAATAAAGTTGCTTGAAATATTATATTATCAAAAAGAAAAACTATATATATATATATATATATATATATATATATATATATATATATATATATATATATATATATATATATATATATATATATATATATATATATATATATATATATATATATATATATATATATATTTTTCAGGTCTGTCATACTGTTATTTCATCATTTATTATTTCATAGAGGTTTTATTTTATTTTTAATATTAAATTTTTTTATCTGTACAATTTAGAAAAAAATGTATTAAGAAAAGAGATTCGATTGTATTATAAAGATGTTACAGAAGAATTCAATTTTGCTGTTTTCATTTTTATACGAATGAAACGTACAAAGAAAAAAATATTAAGTTAATTTTTATATACAGTATATAAATCCAAAACTTTACTGGATTTTGATTTAAACGAGCGAGTTGCATGAAAACGACTGTGGCCCCATGCGGTTATCATGTCTAGGTAAAAACACCCTGTTGCGAGTTTCTTTTTATATTTTTAGCTTTTTCAAGATAATGTCAACTTCTATTGTATAAACTTTCGTATTTTAGTTAATGTTAATATTACTGTATATTCATATATCTCAAGAATTTATGATTTGTACATATCTTTTAAATTTATTAAACAACAAGAAATTATGCATTTCGTTCTATCTTTTGCAAGTATAGAAAATTTATTTAAAAAAAAAATAATAATAAAATGATTTCTGTAATATCATAGGAAAGAAAATCGAGTTAAGCAATAAAAATTGTTTTTAATAGTAAAACTTAAAAAAACAAACAATAACACACTCAAAATCACATTAGTTAAAAAAAAAAATTATAATCTAGATGATAAAAAAATGACACACTACACTGTATATGAATATAACAGCCCAAAGATGTAAGTATAAATATAATTCGTCATACTTCATAGCTGTAAATAAACTTGATGCAAATCTATGTACTTCAATCTTTAAAAAAAAAATAATAATAATAATAAAAATTTAAAAATAAAACAGTGCTCGGTATTTTTTGAAACGAATTAAAATGTAAATCTAACTTGACGTGACATCAGATTCTTAAGGCTACTTCAGTTAAAAAAAATCATTTTTTTTATATATAAATATAAATAAACCTAGCAGAGTTAATATCAAAGTTCACTTGACCCAAAGCTAAAAATCTGCCCACGCTTTATATGAACTTCGTCATAAATCTAATACGACTGAGAAAATATGTATGTAGAACACACATATATTTATGTCAGTAGAATGTTTCACTTTTTAGTTTATATGATTTCCCCAATCTTGTTTAACACTTTTATGTACGTGTTTTGTAATCAAAATATCAATATATTTTTTTGAGCAAATATTCTCTTATTTATTGATAGTATTGTTTCTATTATTCAATATTTATAGGTTTATGTACATAAAGCTTAGAAGCCTTTGTAAAAATATATTATATTCTGTTTGTTTTATTATTATATATTTTTTGATAGTCAATATTTTACTGCCTAATATAATTTACCTGAGAAAAATATATTTTATTTACACAGTTCTTATTTGTAAAATTTGAAAGAAAATATTGCTGATTTACAGAATTATGGTTTACAGTATTCAATTAAATACTTAATGTTAATAAATATAAAATACTTTCCTTTATAGGTATATAACTGATAATATATAATTTTATAGGTACATAGAAGGTAGATAGATTTGCAGATTATTATATTTTCTTGTAGAATGTAATGTTCATTTATATAATATTATCATAATAACTTCTTACTATTGTGTAAAAAAAAAATATAAAGCTTTATATAATAAAAAAGTGTTATCTGCTTTTTTTTTCTCTCCTCTTAATACTTGGTAGCTTAACATATAATTATATTTACATATAACTCTATTAATATGTAATGTAGTACATAAAACTGCTTGTTTAAACAAACATCATAAAATAATTTTTTTTAGAGAGAGAAAAGAGAGAGAGAGAGAGAGAGAGAGAGAGAGAGAGAGAAGGAATTGAAAAAAATAGTATAATAAAAAATGCTTCATGGTCAGCGTACTCTATTCATAAACTGAAAGTAGTTTTGTACAAAAATAAACATGTTTGAAAAAAAAAAAAAAAACTTTTTATTTAAATATGCAATAGTTAACTATAGCCGCTACCTTTTGCAATTGAAATATTTAATATTTATAAAACTGTATGATAGAAATACATACTGTATAATATATATATATATATATATATATATATATATATATATATATATATATATATATATATATAATTATATATATATATATATATATATATATATATATATATATATATATATATATATATATATATATATATATATATATTAAAGGTCTACATGTATGTATGTGAAAAATATAATATATATCATGTATAATATAGAATATTAGTATTTTATTAAAAATAAAAAATAAAATACTATAAATTTTTATTTTTATAAAAATATTACCTTGTAAAAAAAAGCTGTAAGTTACCGAATAGTTAAGTTATAATTTTAAACGGCCCAAATTGTTTGGCTTTTTAATTGATGTTTCCTTTAAAGTCTATATATTTTTTTTACTGTTGCGTAATTAGCTAATTAGTAATCCACCATAATTTGCTAATGAGAAAACATGATTTTTACATACATGAGTCGTGTATGTACTGATAGTACGGAAAACAAAATTTGTAAATGTTTTATTCAGTAATTTTTAACAAAAACTTTACCCCGAATATCATCACATACATTTATTTCTACAAATCTTAGTTTTTTTTTTTTTTTTTTTTTTTTTTTTTTTTTTTTTTTTTTAGGATGCCAAATTTTTTTATACATTTTAACACCACAAAACAAGAGTCTGAATCTAAGTCATTAAAAATACACAGGTACAAACATTCCCCTTTAAAACTCATTAAATAATATTAATTAAATATATTTTATATTATTATATATTGTTCCCCTTTGATTATAATATGTTAATAATTTTATAACCGCAATTCCATTAAATTTTTTCTTTCATAAACATTAATTTATAAAAGTACGTGAAATTTTTTCAATTTATTATTTATCATTAATTAATAAAAGCAAACAACATCCATAGGATTGTTTAAAAAAAGTTCGTAAATATTTAAACAGCGGCCTGATATGAATAATATGGGAATTAATTTTTCTAATATTTTTTTCCCTCTGCATTCTTTGTAATTTGTATTATTATGTGTAAATAAAAAAATAAAAAAAATCTTATGAAAGCAAATTTTTTGTTCAAATCTTTGACTTCCACTTTTAAAATACGACATTTTTTTAACAAAATTTTGTTTACTCTATAAAACAATGACTAAAAATTCAAATAAACGCAACATAATAATAATTAAAAATATTAATTTTCTTTATAAATTGTAAATTAGCATCAGTAGCGGTAAAGAAACAAAATTACATGCAGAGAGTATTATATATATATATATATATATATATATATATATATATATATATATATATATATATATATATTATATATATATATATATATATATATATATATATATATATATATATATATATATATATATATATTATATATATATATATATATATATATATATATATATATATATATACATATATATATATATATATATATATATATATATATATATATATATATATATTATATATATATATATATATATATATCCATAAATTCTAATTTAATTTTACATTTTTAAAATTAAAATCAATAATTCTATCTAAAATTTTGATATAATAAATTTTATTTGTTACAAAAATAAACAATATCGTATTTTTTAATCAAATTAAAAATATATTATAATTAATCAAAGCAAGCTGTTAATAAATTTTAGGTTTTGTAATTATAAAGCTTAACATAAATATTATAAATATATAGTATGATAAAATATTATATATATGTAATATATAATTTTCTCTGTGAAAAATGATTTTTACAACGTATTAAATCGTAATTAAAATAAATGACAACATATTTACGTAAATTGAAAATTTATACAAATATATTATTTTTTTTCTTTTATTATTAATATTTTTACTCATTGAATGAATACCAATGGTTAATTTAGAACGTTGGAATAAAATGTAATTTTCGTTTTTCTATAAGTTTTCAATAATAAAATGACGTATATATAGATAGATACCACAAAGCCACACAGGAGAAAAAAAAAACATTAAAATAATCCAGGTTAGATTTGAAATATTAATAATAAAAAATATATATTTTTATACATTTAAAAATATGAAACCACAAAAAGATATAGGTTTTCAAAAATATATATTACTTTTTTTTTTTTTTTGCGTTAATCAATAAAATATATGACAAAAGTATGAATTACAAAATAATGTGTTCTTTCCACTTTTATAGTCGTAATGGGAAAAAAATTCTCAAGCCTAAGTACTTGTATTAAATAATCCTATTGCTGGTAAAAAGAGTGGAGAGATTAGAGAGAGAGAGAGAGAGAGAGAGAGAGAGAGATTTTCATGGATATTAGCAGCGTTTTAAGTACAAAAAAATAAGAGATTTAAGTTGAATCATACGCTTCGCTAGATTGTGTAACATAAAATAACATGAGTATATATTTTGTACTCTCTCTCTCTCTACATACAAATTTAACTGAATGAAATTTCAAATTCACACACGAGCCTAGGATACTTATCCTCACACCAGTCTTAACAAAAAAAAAAGTTACTTATTTTATTCTGTATTATAGTTTATATAGTTATGTTAGGTTAATTTCCATATCTCATATTGTTTTCACTTATATACCGTTATGCTGATGTTGTCACATAGTACATTATTATTGTTTGTTTACATTATTAGGAAAGACAGCGATGTTATTGAAATGTAGTTGTGATCATTTACCCTCGCTATGATTCAATGCGTGCGTATGAGCGCGTGATCTTCTAATTGTTATCATCCCTTTACCCCTCGCAATTAGTAATGTGTATAATATAAGTGATATCACCTGTACTATCATCATTATTATTAGACTGACCATCGGAGCAGCAAGAAGTCAGTGTCTCTTTCTATTACCAAGTAAGAAAGTTATAATATGTAATTTACAACAATTGTACTTCATGTACTTAATGTCAAGGGAATAATAAAACACGCGTGTTATAATAATGGAACTATATTCTATATCATTTCCTCCCTTCCTTCAAGATATACATTCATAAAAAAATATATTAAATAATTATTATTTTATTTAAAAAGAGGTTACACTTATAGCAAAATAAAATGAAATGCTGCATATTAAAGCATTGAACAGATATCGAGGCTTAGTTACACTATAATTCAAGCTTATTTTAATTGCACTTTGGATGAGTTGCATGTATTAAACTGAAAATATTATTTGATAAAATATATAGTTTGCTTTGTTCTGTGTCTGGGAGATTAAGTTTTATTGATATATATATATGAAAAGAATGAGAGAGAGAGAGAGAGAGAGAGAGAGAGAGAGAGAGAGAGAGATCTAAGTAATAATGGATGGTTATTACTTATTACTACAAAAAATCTATTTAATAAGCTGGCGTAAATATTAAATAATAATAAACCTACATTTAAGCATAAAATGAGCAGATTCAAATATGAATGCAATTTTTAAGCTTATACATTTTTAATCGAGTTAACAAACTATGTTAAACTTAAATAAATAAATAAAACAAGTTCTTCAAAAGAAAAACAAGTTTTGGCAATTTTTCCGTCTGGATTATAATTTTGTATGTTATAGTTGTTCTTGCACTTAATCGTACCTACGTTTTTGTTTTCTTTCTACATTTAGTTGTAAGTTCTACTACGTAAGTCTGTACGTAATGTATCGAAAGGAAATGTATGTATTTCTTGAGGATAGTGTCTGTCAGTCATTCAAGCGAGTTGAAGAGATAAAATAAGAGAGAGAGAGAGAGAGAGAGAGAGAGAGAGAGAGAGAGAGAGAGAGAGAGAGAGAGAGAGAGAGAGAGAGAGAGAGAGAGAGAGAGAGAACAACACTGTTATGTAGTGCTGAATATACGTGACAGGTCACCCACTTGCCCACACACCCACTTTGGTTTGCTGCGTCTTTTTTTACCCAAAACCCCCAACGGTCAAACCGCATAAGTGACTGAATGTTTTTTCACTCTGTGAGTTCTTGAAGGATACTTGCTTAGTATTCCAGTGACTAGTTTCTAACGTTTTGATTGTGTAGTGCACCTTTTTCTCTCTCTCTCTCTCTCTCTCTCTCTCTCTCTCTCTCTCTCTCTCTCTTCTCTTTTTTCCTAGCTCTATCTTTATATATCCACTCAACTTTTTTTATATATAAATATAAGAAAAAATATATAATATATCTAAACATTGCTCAGGGAATAAAAGAAAAAGTTTTGCACTCACGCTGAAATAAAAAAAATATTCATGTTTTTTTATCGTTCTTTTATATCAAATTTCAGTTCATGGTAACTTTCAAAATATTTTTCAAATAAAATTGCAACATCTAATTTGACTTAAGTAATTGATAAAAAATAATTGTTTCTTTCACAAATTATGTAAAACGTATTTATTACTAAAAACTCATTTGATTCAGGTTTCTAAAGTAGAAGAAAAAACGATGTCGAATTTTTCTTCCAAATGCATGTATTCAAAAATGACACGCCATACATATATAATTTGAAATAGTTGAGGATCGAATTTATCTGTCTGTCACCTATAGATTTTACCCTTATGAGAATGTATAGAATACTAGTATTGGAGAGAGAGAGAGAGAGAGAGAGAGAGAGAGAGAGAGAGAGAGAGAGAGAGAGAGAGAGAGAGAGAGAGAGAGAGAGAGAGAGAGAATGGTAAAAGATGGGTTGGAGGTTCTATTTAGTAAACAGTCCACGATTCTATACTAGTCTCGTCCATGGAGGCCAAATCTGATTTTCGAGTGAACCCTTGGCTTGGCCCGTACAGCTTGTTCATCTCTTTTCTTTCTCTCTTTACTGCTTGTGTTCTGCACAAGCCAATGTATGAGCAAGCGTGAGTATGAGTGTGTGTTGGTATAAACCACTACAATCTCTTCTTCTACCAATAACGTGCATGGCTACGAGGGATGACAGAACAGATCTACGCTCTTGTGACTGATTGCCATCGCGTAGCAACTATTGTATACAACGTATTTCATATGCAAAGCTTTAAGTCACAAAATAGTATTTGTCAAAAAGAAAGGACGAGAGAGACAGAGAGAGAGAGAGAGAGAGATGGAGAGATGAATGTATATTATACAATAAGATAAATCTTCTAATTTGATTTTGTGAGGAAAAGAAAATAATAATTTTGACCATATTTTTTAATGTTTATAATGAAAATAAAAGCTATTTACACGGAAAAATTAATCATTTTACAGCTCAATTAATTATTTATGATTCATTTCTGCAAAAACCTCCTCTTTTAAAAAAAGAAAAAAAATATTGATGGATTTTAATAAAAAAAAAAAAAAAAAAACTTGTTACTATATAGCTTATGCGATGAAAATTATGCAAAAGTTAATCCTTTCATGTTACGGTAGTGTTAAAAAGAATTTTTGGCGTATAACTATTTTATCAGAAATTTCATAAACATAACAATAGTTTCAAATTTTGGCATAGAAGGAAGAACAATACAAAAGAAAAAAATAATTAAAAAAAAAATAATAAGAATAAAAAAGGGGGCAAAGAAAGCATTAAAATTTTATGAAAAGGTTATGAATTTATACTGTAACCAAATCATTTCACTCAAAATTGAATGAAAAAAAAAGCTTCATTTTTGTGCGTGTTGTGATGAAAAAACAAAGAAGAGCAAACAAATATATCTACTTTTTTATATTTTTGTATTGAATCAAATATTATTTTCAGGTTTGTGGCGTGTAATCTTGTTACATAATATAACACGCAAAATTGCCTTTCAAAACTCTTAGCGAGAGAGAGAGAGAGAGAGAGAGAGAGAGAGAGAGAGAGAGAGAGAGAGAGAGAGAGAGAGAGAGAGAGAGAGAGAGAGAGAGAACAAGTTTATGTAAAAACATTCTTATAAAAAGTGCAAATATAAAGAAAAAACTTAAAAATCTATTTCCCATTGGAAATGTTGTCATATTTTTTTTTTCGAAATAATAAATTTTGTATATAATAATATTTTTTGTATTATTTTGTTGATATAAGAAGATATAAATAACACTGCAGTAGAGAGAGGTATATAGTGAGAGAGAGAGAGAGAGAGAGAGAGAGAGAGAGAGAGAGAGAGAGAGAGAGAGAAGATATCATAAATCTGTCAGGTGGTGCTTGTTTGGAATTAATCAACAATGTGGAGTGGCCAGCTACAATAGACAACAATGACTCTCAGTATCAGGCATGCCAGGAATCTGGTCTGTTTGTAAACCATCCTTTCTCTCTCTCTCTCTTTCTCTTTCGTGTATACATGGAACGTAGTATATACAGCAAAATCCACTGCTCCTATGGCACACAAAAGCTCGTCATTTCTGTTGCTCAACTTTTTTAAAGTAGAACTATGTACAAAAGACATTTTTTTCATAACATTAAAAAAAATGTGTAATTTTTTTTTTTTTATAATTTATTACTTTTTTTTTTCTTTACAAGAAAAAAAAAATATGACAGGAAGATTTCAATAATCTTGTTTGTCTTAAGATTAATGACTTCAACAGAGAATATAATGACAATAGAATTTTGTTTTCAATTTTATCATAAAACACGTCTTCAATGTGATTTCTTCGATATTCTTTACTAATTTCACAATGTCGACAAGCATTTTTTTTTTTTTTTTTGTATGTTTCTTTAAAACCGCCGATACCAATTTACCACACGTTTATTAAATTATGTATTTAATGCTAACACACAAACAAGGGTAGAATTTAGTGAAATGTCTAGAAAATCTAAGACTTTAGAAGTTTGAACATGAAAAATCATTTAGTGTCATAGATAGTAGAATTTCTAAATATTTATGTGTATGAGTTTAAGTAGAAAATATGATTAGAAATAGTTATTATGTACTGTGAGATATAGGTACAGTAGTGATTTAAAATCTTTATGAATATATAATATTGCAAATTGAATCAGTTGTTATTTATATGTTTTTAAAACATGATTACAAATCATTCAAACTCACAATCAAAGTCAAATTTGACATGAAAACTGTAACAAGATTGAGTATTATAAATTAATCAACACAAAATGACAATAATTTATAATAATAATAAAATCTACATTTAATTTATATTGAATGAAGCGAGATACTTAATTTTGATGTAAATCATTCATTAAAATAACAGAGAGAGAGAGAGAGAGAGAGAGAGAGAGAGAGAGAGAGAGAGAGAGAGAGAGAGAGAGAAAGTAACAAATTCACTTAATTTTCTTCAAACTTAATTATAAAGTTATATCACATATCTTCATTATATAAACAAAACATATAGATAATTGAATTAAAACAAACTAAAATGCAGTACTATAGTAGATTGCAAAGTACATAAAATATTCAAGATATGTTTACACAGTATTTTCAAGTTTTACTTCTAATAGTAAGTTTTGAACTAATTATCACAAACTACTCTCTAAAAATTCATTATTCTTATGTAATATACAGGGTGTTGATAAAGTTTCCACCGATTTCAATGAGCTATTACGACCTATACACTTGGATAAAATTGGATTTCGATAAAATTTCAGATTTCAGGCTACAAAATGGTATATTGAACTATAAATTTACTCCAAGCGGATAGGTCGTAATAGCTCATTGAAATCGGTGGAAACTTTATAAATACCCTGTAATTACACCCTGTAACACCCCGTAATTACTAAACCATCATTTTTCATGGCTAAAATAAATTTATACAAGTTCTTTATTATGTTAAGAATTATAATATATATGAACTTATTAAAGTATTTATTGAAATGAATAAACATTTTCATTTTCAATACTTTTTTTTCTTCTTTTTTTTTTAAATAAACAGTTTATGTATGTCTAATATAAACGAGATCTTTATATTGCATGGAATTTTATTTTACATTAACTTCGGGTATGTTAAAAGTTTTATTATACTAGATTTATATTGTAATATATTATCTTTTTGTCATATTATTTAGAAAATAATGTTATACTAAAGTACATAGAGATCACTACTTTATAGTTAAAAAAAAAGTTTTATATTTACACTTTAATTTTGAGCATTTAATTTATTCTGTTTAATTTAAATTGCAATGATTCATTGTGTTATTAATTTAAAGTTAGAGATATCATGTCTCTGAAATTTAAAGTTTTTTTTTTTTTTTTTTTTTTTTTGCTTAATTGATATCATCTAAAATTCAATACCAAAAACTACCAACTATGCAAATTTGAAATCTTGTATCGTAACCATCAGATAATGTAGCACAAAATTTTGAAATTAATAATAAGTAAGTAATGGCAATCAACATTATTAATTATTCACCTTTTTCTTAAAATCCAAACAAATCTAAGTTTAAAATTTGGTATAGTAACACCCAATTTTGTTTTACATATTTTAAATATATATATATATATATTATAATATATGTGCACAGGTCTGGTATTAGGAGCCCAGAGGAGTGTGGTAGTAAAGGTAGAGCCTGTGGTCTGGTAAGCCACAGATCATTGTAAGCCCTCTTACTAGAAAGGATTCGTCCTGGCCTACCCCGAAAAAAAGGAATATGGCGTCATGATATGTATGTGTATGTAATATATTTTATTAAATTATCTCAGTACTTCAATTTCACTCTTGAATTTATACTTTTATTATAAAATCGTGCTGAATAAATATAAAATAAATTTCAATTAAAATTGTAAGCTAAAAATTGTTTTGCTCTTTTCTCCTTTCCTTTCTTATTTTTCTTCTTTCATATGTGATTCGTATAAATTACTCTTTTTTTTTTGTTTATTTGAGACTCGCCATCAGTTCTGTAGAACCAAATATCCACAATAAATTGTATTGACTTCTTACAATTGAAGAAAAAAAAATGAGAAAGCTCAGATTGAATACAAAAGCTGCACAAGGGAAGTGATATTTGCATAAAGAGGAAATAGGCATGAAACCTAACCTTTTGTACTTTTTACTTTTTTTTTTTCTAGAATAGAATACGATGAAATCTATTCTTCCTGTCCTATTCAATTTTAAATCTTCTATCATATATTTTTTTTCCTTTACCAAAAATTTCTTTCTTACTATAATACCATAGTATTATATAGTATGCTTTATGATCATACGTAGATATACAAAATCTGAATCAGAAAGAAAATAACAGTTCTCAATTTGCGCTCAAATGTAAAATCTAATTATAAAATATATTCAGATACTGTCATTAAGCATAAAATAATTAGTGCTAAAACTATGAGTCTTGTATAATAAATTGTATTAAAAAAAACTCCAGTTTTGCATTTTAAGTATAAAATAGATTTTAAATTACTTTATCAAAAGATATTATTTAGTTCGACGTTTGAAATATTGATTTGCTAGACGTTTCATATTAATGAGACATCTGCCTTCAGAATACTTAAATTTATCACGAAATATCGATTTTAATAAAAAGTATTAAGCAATATAATATAAAATATCAATCATAAGAAGAAGAAAATTACCCACAGTATAAAAATTAATTAATTATGCATTTTAATTTAGTTCAATGTTTGTTTAATAAAAAGAAACTATAAAAGTGAATTGATAAAATTATAAAAACAATAATTCCTTTTTAATCTGTGAATTGATAAAAAAAAAAAAAGAGGATACTGTGGCAAACTTTTTAATTAATTAAAATACAGAATACAAAAGTGAAAAAAGAAAGAAGAAAAGAAATTAAGATATATATATATTATATATATATAATATAAAAAAAAAAAGATTAAGAGAGCTTCTGGGGGTGATTTAATTGAAAATGTAGCAACACAAATTAAAATATTCTTTTGCTCGTTTTTTTTTTCTTTATATTTATGAAATCCTTATTAATTCCCCTTGACGGCTATGCAAATTTAACGTCTTTAGCAGAGAGTCGATTGATTATCTTTATATATAACAAAGTAAGGAAAAGAAGTGGTGGTCTATTTTATACATTAAATGAAGATAGTTAAGGTACGTTACTTTTAAAACTAATTATAAAAAATATTCAGATATCGTCATTAAGCAGGCATAATTAATGTTAAAAAAACACACACAACAAAAAAACACGAGTATTTCATAAAAACTTTTTTAACTCCAGTTAAATTCAAAATTAAATAACCATTTTGATAAAATAAATAAATACACTTTGAAAAAGAAAGGTTGGCACATGTTTATACGTTTGGCTCAACCTTCAAATCCAATTTATATTTTGCTCTTTTTTTCATATACTCTTAATGAAGTAGAAGTGAGTAATAAATATTCAAGACATGGAAATTTCTTTTAAATTTGATATTTTGTTTACTGCTTATTTTAATAAAATAAATATATAAGTCAACGATTATGTTGGATATCTTTGTGCATTTTATTTTTAAATGTATAAAGTATTTTAATTTAAAAAAACTTCTATAATTTATTTTTTTGAAAACAAATTGATTTGAACTTAAAAATGAGAGAGAGAGAGAGAGAGAGAGAGAGAGAGAGAGAGAGAGAGAGAGAGAGAGAGAGAGAGAGAGAGAGAGAGAGAGAATTTCAAACACTTTAAATTGCGTTTATATACTGTATATACAGAGTTCTATGAATTTATTTGTTTATATAAAAAATTAGAATGTATGCATATATTGTACATAATAAACCTTGTGTATGAATCTATCTGTAAAAGCTGGTACGCAATTTTTTATACGGAAACATGAAAAACTCATTTTTGTAGTATTATAAATTTTATTGTAGTTCAAATAATATACCGTATTTGCTGTTATATTTTCATCTTGAATAACACAGTTTTATAGTTATTGTAAGAATTGTAGTAAAATGAAGATAATATAAAACAAAATTTAACATTTATATATATATATATATATATATATATATATATAAACTTCCACCTCTTACACTTATCATCATTATTAAAAATCGTATGAGAAGTAATGAAAAATATTTCTTATTTACACAAATATTCTGTTCACTTTCATTTAAAATTGGAATGAAAAAAAAATTAATTTTTCATTTAGTGTCATCAAAATTATTACTTTTTCTATATTACACGAGAAATATCAATTTTTTGATTAAAGAAAATATGAAAAGTTACCTACGACCCTTTTGTTTGAAAAATGGTGCGAAGTCGACACGCCGACTTTGGTGTGTGAAAGACTTACAAAAAAGAGTATTGGGGGTAGGAGGAAAAAAATAAAAGGAAAGAGAGAGAGAGAGAGAGGTAGAAAGGAGTATAATATACGGCTTTAATATGCCAAGAGTAAGGGCAAAAATAGTGGGAGCAAACATCTAGCTCAATGTTTATGTGTATACAGGTGCAGAAAAATACCTCTTTCTTGTATTAAAAATGGTTTGATATAAAATTCAAGTTGAATATATTAAATATTTATATCAAAAGTAAAAAAAAAAAAAAAAAAAAAAAAAAAAAACTTAAAAACATAAAAATTTATTGCATATCATTACGATACATTAATATGTTTATAATTCAATGAAATAATCCAATAATTTCAAAATTTTAAATACGGTAACAATTTAGCATATCAAAGTTTTTAGTAAATATTTAAATATAACATATTAAATTTAATAAATAAATACATAAATAATTGTTTAAATATTTTAAAAATTGATTTCGCAGTAACAATTATTTAATCAGAATCTTTTCAACATATTATTTTAAATTTCTAATATTAATTTTATAATTGTTATTATTTGTTTTTGTTTATTTCATGTGTGTGTGTGTGTGTGTTTTTTATCGAACAATATTCAATGTTTCATTGTTTTTGTTCACCACTTTTAGCCGCATAAATTTTTAAACAAACGGTGTCACCTGTGCTTTTTTTTTTTTTTTTTACATATATGTAAAAAGTGGGAGTTAGGGAATGAGGAAAAGACTTGCTTTGTTTATTGTTTTAATTGTTTGTTTAAATAATAACATGGCTTAAGGGTTATTGACCGGAAGGAAACCATATTTTATAATTATTTTTTTTTATACTCACATCGGATACGCTTAAAGGTATTACTATAACATACATGAAAATTTTGAAAACAATAAAAATATTAAACAAAATATAAACAATGTATAATATATTTTTTTAAATTTAAATAAAACAAGAACTATATATTAGAAACATTCATGATATTTATTCCACACGAAAAGGAAAAAATGTGTAATTTATGCTGCATTTATAGCATAATTGATGCTAAAATGGAATAGCATAAATAATTATGCTATGATATTAAAATACTAATGCAATGAAAGATAGTTATTATGCAATATATTATAAATTATGTTGTAGTGAGCATGTTGCTGAAAATGGACTAACATAAAATTATTATGTCATATTATATAAAGGCATAGACCAGAAGAAAACATAAGCATTTATATCACACAACATTTGATGGGACTTACATAAATAACATTAGTTTGTCTCACAACCCAACTGTAGCAGTGATTAAAAAAACGTTAACTTTATGCAACCTACACAACATTTTTTTTTTACTAAATTTTGCCTGTTTCTGACGTCATAAATAAATAAATAAATGCATGATACTTCACAGTTTTTTACACTATCTTATGGAGCCACAGTTACAAAAATTGTTATCAGTTTTCTAGATCCCATTTTATGTGTTTAATCATAAAAAAAGGACATTTTGTTTATTGTGGTCTATGGCTTTAAATTTAATACTGTTTCTACAATACTTAAACATTTAATTCCAGCAAAATTATGTAAGCGATAATAAAATCATTTACACGTTATCAAAATTCAAAATAGTTTAATTCCAATCTCATACGGTCAAAAATAGCAACAAAATTGTTTTTAAAAAGTTTTACTTCTATAAAACATATTTTTATTTCAATTGATAATGATAACGACGAGTATAGATAATTATTTGAAACTTACTCGTATTTAGATTGTAATTAGCTATATGAGCTTCTAAATATCCCTTATTATGTTTATGCTTGGTTAATTTCTACGCACAAACAGCTAAGCGTATAATGATGAGATTATGCAATAAATAATAATAATAATACTCACAAGATTGTTACAGTACGCATTACAATTGCATTAAAATAACTTTTATCATCAAGAATTTATTACTATAAAATATGATATCAAGGCAGAGATAGTTGGTATTAAACATTCTTGGGGTGTTCGAGTGCAACTCTTCGAACATTTTTCGAACAGCACATGAACTCGAACATTTCATCTGCGTATTCGTTTTTTTGTTTTTGTTTTTTTTTTAGTTGTTTTTTTAGTGCGTGTTCGACGAACACCCTTTTAACTGCCGAGTGTTTGAAATTTTGATCACCAAATCGAACACTATTGCAATTAAATTTAAGGTGTTAAAAATTCAATTAATTTAGAAATTGGTGTATAAAAGGTGTTTTAACTATTTCCATTATAAAAAATATATATCAATAATAAATAATAATTCTTTGTTTAATATACATATATTTTTTAAAGACATTTTCAAACATTTACAAACAGTTCGATTGAACAGTTGGTGATGTGTTCAAATTTACAAAAAGTTAAAAATGTTCATGTTCGAAGCGTGTTCAAAAGAATTTTAAGTGTTCGTGAGCGGTTCGAGTTTATCGAAAATAAACTATGATCCCAATACTGGTTTTCAATGATTTTGTATCATAAGTTAACAACTATAAATCCTTTATCTACGTATATTTTTCTTTTATATTAATGAAGTATTACCTAGTCATAGTTGTATTGCAGGTCACATGTATAGCACATTTCGTAACACTAACTATTTGTATCATTACTGACAGTTGTAACACACTGCTTACATTTAATCAGTAAATATCATAGAAATATGAATTGCTAAGAAAATATTTTTAATTTTTTATCATTTGATGTCATGTAGTTTTTTTTTAATTATTATTTGTGCATCTTTTTTAAATTAAGTATTTTTTTCTTTATGAAATCTGCTAGCAATTAACGATATATAAATAATTTACAATGTAAACAACCTGTATTTTATAATATGCAACATACCATATCAGATAAGTGCTTTATATAGGATAGTTTGCATATGTTTACCATAAATATAATAAATAAAAGTTTGCACGTTTCATAAATATTAGTCATATTTTTATAGACTTTTTTTTTAAGTATAACGCAAGATATTTTCATAGTTAATTTAAGAATTAATATTGTAATAAACTACTTTTTAAAAGGCAGTAACTATTTTATTATTACTTTTTTTTTTAGTATGCGTATTATAATTTCAGTATAATGCTATAAAATGAAGTCTGTTAACAATTCTGTTAAACTATAGATTAAATGAAAAATAATAATCAATAAAAAAAATATACAACCAGTTTTAATATATGGAAAACAAATTTTATTTTTATAATATAAATTGGAGCTAAAATATTTTATACTCTATATATAAATACTATACTCTATATAAAAATATTTCTATACTGAATTTTTGTAACATGTTTATAGTTTATTTAGCATGGTTTATAATGTAAATTAATAATATAAATTTGAAATTTGAAAAGGTTAAATTTATATGCTAAAATTATTTTAAATTATGTTTTTAATGTAATAGCACAACATGACCATAGAGAGGGAGAGAGAGAGAGAGAGAGAGAGAGAGAGAGAGAGAGAGAGAGAGAGAGAGAGAGAGAATCAACAGATCAAATCCTTGATTTCAAAAACACAAAATTATATTATCTGATAATTGATCTTATCATCATTATTATTTTTCTCTTCTTGTTCTCGTTTTCTCTTTCACAGATATTGCGTGTTTTATACATCAGAGTTAAATAAAAAAAAATATAAAAAATTTATTCATGATAAGCTGTCAAGATTTTAGATGTTTGCACTGGTTTGTGACCTCCATTTTGTGCTGTGTGAACTTTAGCCACAACTTTTTGGAGTCAAAATCTCTTGTGCCTTTATCACTGACAGACAAGCTATCTTCTTTTACTTCTTTTCAAAATATATACGACATGTTCCTATAGGGTGAAACCTCTTTTCTTCTTTCAATTTATAATACGAGTAATATACGGGGAAAAAAAGATGCTAGGTCCTCCAAGAAAAAGAAAAAAAAATGTTACTATATAACAAGGATGTGAGATTAGAAAGCCATTGTCATTCAAGATTTTTGTGAAGTATCAAAAACAGAATTTGTGATGACATTTTTTTTTTACTTATTCTACATTATGTGAGACAATAAAAATTAGATATCTACAGAGAAAAGTGTTAAATTATTATCATGCTGCAATACTATAAGCTGAAGTACTATTATTTGCCCAGAGAGAGTACTTAAGCGCAAAATACTTGCTCTCTCTCATTTACTTATACCCTTTACACTCATTATTGTAACATTTTATGCAATTATAGCACAATTTTTAACATGCATTCAAATTCATTTTATTTTGCCTCGTAAGATTTTTTTTTTTTTTTTTTTTTTTTAATTTCTACTTCATTTTTATTTGCATAAAAGTTATATAAAAATATTATGTATTCACCATCGTGTTAAATTAATTGGTGTTACTTATGCAACTAACTTATTACAAGACCCTACCTTTTTATATATTAGTTTTATTCTTCTTTTATTTCATATATATATATATATATATATATATATATATATATGTATATACACTTTATATGACCTAAATTACTTGTATGTGACTTAACTTATATTCAAAAAAACTGTTTAATGCATTACCATATAATATGTAGTAATTTATTAACTTACTTTTTATTTCCTTTTAAATTTTATGTTTAATATAATATGCAAAAGTACTGTAATTCTATATAGAAAGTCTGACATATATAATACAATATTAAATAAAAGTTGAATTCTTTTCAGTAAAGATAATCTTAAGTAAAAAGTTCTCAAGACGTTACTTCAGAAAAAAAAATCACAACAAATATAGAAAAAAAATATATTTGCATTCAAATGTATTTAATTTGATTGGTATTCAAATTATATATAAAAAGAATTTTAATTTTGTAATGGTAATATTAAGTTTATTCTATAGATGAATAAAATATTTTTATATTGGAAATACTTCATTTTTTTTCTTCTTCTTTTTTTTTTTTATTTTTTTTTTACTGAATTTTTCTTATTGCTTTTTGAAGAATGGAAATATATGCTATGTACTGTACAGTTTCAGCAACCTTTAAACATGTTGCTATTTTGCGCGCCTCAAATTTTATGTGGAAACGTCATTTATTTTATTTATTTATTTTATGTGTTACGTCATAATAATTTTGATGCGCGCTCAGGTGTAGCGTTATCTATCAGGTGAGCTGCTCTAGCCAGCAAGCGAAACACGTTTTGTGATTCACGTGAATATGACGTAATAATATAGTTTATACAATATTGCAGCAAGTTTAAATGGTTACCTTTCATCTGTCTGAAACTGTACACTGAAACCATCAAGAATTGCTAGAACATATTATACTAAAAAAATAGTTTCTCTTCAGATTCATATAAACATTTTTTTATAGGTAAAGTGTATTAAAAAAAAAAAAAAAAAAAAAAAAATTCTGCACAACAGAATTTTTATCAATTAAAAAAATTATATATTTATGAATTCTGTTGACATAGAATTCCACTCAATGAGTAACTTTCTTTGTACTGTTTGTGAGAAAAAAAATTGCAATTAAAATTTTCAACTAAAAATATAATTTCGCAAGATGATGTTATTTATATAAAATAACTATAAATCATTCTCTATAACGTTGAGTATTATTATATAAGATAAAAACATTCTTTAAAAACTTTTATCTAATATTTTTGCATAAAATTATTATTAATAATTTTCTCAAAAGCATTAATACTGAATATTACATTTTTAAATGTGTTATATACGCCTAAAAAAAATTTTTTTTAACCTTATTTTTATATAAAAATTACTTTAAAAAAAACTCTATCAATTTTAAAAGTCATAACCAAAGTGAAGAAAGTTTAAATTATAAAATATCCACCAGTTTTTATAAAAACATTTAAGATTGTGCACATTTACCTTCATGATAGTATCTTATTTGCATGTGCAGCAGATTATGTTAAAAAAAAAAAAAGAAACTAAGCTCGTCTTCAAAGTGTATTTGCAAAGAAGAAAAAGGGTTAAAAAATATAGCTTACTTTTCCATATTATTAAAAAAATAAATTATGATTGAATCTTGTTAGTAATGGGTATTTTTATATATATATATATATTCGTTTCACCAAGAAAGAAAATTAAACCAGTAGCTTATAAAAGATATTTCAACATCTTAGCTCTTTTTTTTTCTCTCCTTCTCCTTTATAAATCCCAAAAGCTATAAAAAATGAGTATAATATATATGTAGGAAATAGGAAATATCATTTACATCCGGGTACAATCTTTCAATAAATAAAGTATGGATATAAATAAAAAAAAATCAAGGCTTAAGGGTAAAGCTATACCGTAACAGAAGCACGTTATTCCATTACAATTCATCTCATTGAAGTTTTCTAGCCTCAGGAATTGAACTCGGTACTATTTCAAATATATTCAGTATTATAGCCCTTATTTTTTTCCATTCTTTTATTATATCCTCGCAGTACTAAAATGTATATTTATTGACAAACATTGTTGCAAAATTGCTTCTATACTTTTTTTACGTTAACTGCGGGTAACATTTGTGTCTGATATTTATATACAAATATATTTTATGAAAACCCTTGAATGAAATGAAATCAATATATGGAAAAAAAAAATAGAAACAGCTACTTTTGTAATTATAACACTTACTATGAGATTTAAATGTGTTATGTAGTCAAAGTATATTCAGACTCTCTTTCCAAATAGAACATAATATTATAAATTTGGTTAATTATTCTATATTTTAAGTTTCATTAAAATTTATTTCCAAGAAGAATTGTATAAGTTATATTTTATTAAAGTCGTGCTTAAAACGTTGTAAATTCAGTTAAAATATCACGTTACGTTGAATTCTACATAGTTCAATATTAAATTGTAATATTCACATAATGCTTCACGGTAACGATTTTATTTAAAAAGTTTCATATCTAAATGCCAGAGAAACTTAACCTTACTTACAATTTTTCTACGTGTACACTATATGATTCAGAAAAAAAAAATCAATCCTTTTTATATGCACAATATAAATAAACATTTTCTTTTATGTCTTCTTTAGCAGTAAATATTTATATTTTTCAATGCAATCTTAAAATATAAAATAATTACCAATCATAAGAAGTGTTATACTTTTTCTTTTGATTTGTTTTATTTAACTCTTAGTTAATGTTTGTAAAATAATAATAATAATGAAAGTGATATTATTTTTTACTTAATAGCTCGCATTTTTAAAACTTGGTTATATTATATATAATTGTTTTACAACTTAAACAAAAAAGTGTAATTTTTACTTTACTGACAAATTATTTAATTTTTAGTTTATTTTACAATAAAGTAGTAAGAGAGAGAGAGAGAGAGAGAGAGAGAGAGAGAGAGAGAGATTTTTTACTAATTTCATCACAGCCAAGGTAAATAATCATAAAAAAGAAAATCAAAAACAAATTATTACTTTGTGTTATTATAACCATATTTCCTGTAAAAAAAAAAAAAAAAAAAAAAAAAAAAAAGTGTACCGGTTAACAAATCCTTGTATGATAAAGAAGGTGAAGGTACAGCAAAAGTGTGAAGAGAAATAGTAAAAATATTCACACATAATATTATCTTATAACAGAAAAATCTAAAAATAAGTGGTAAAGAAATAAGTGAAATAACCCTTATTGCGAAATAAAAATTTAAAAAAAGTGGAATAAAACAACATGGCTACCGCCCCTTGAATGTAGGCTTTTTGTTAATCATATATACCCATATAGTTGCATAACTAACAGGATGCGTTTGATGTGTTTTTTATACAATAAAGCCTATTTTGAATTGAATATTTTATTTTTTTAGAATTATTGTCTGTTTACTATTTTGTAGTATTCTAGATACAAAAATAAGTACATTTTAAAGCTATAGACCACATAAAACAACATGTGCTTTTTAATGAATAATCATGAAATGGGGTCTTTAAAGCTGGTGACAATTTTTACCAGAATGTTAATGTAGCCTCACGAGAGAGCGTGAAAAAACTGTATGCAATTTGCGTGAAAAGTCATGTTTATGACGTCAGAAACATGCAAAAACTAGTATGAAAATGTTGTGCGGGTTGCATAAATCGACTTTTCTGATCACTCCTACGGGGCTACAATTGGGTTTTGAGACAAACTAAAGTTATTTATGTAAATCCCATCAAGTGTTTTATGATATAAATGCTAATGTTTTTCTCTGGTCTATTCCTTTAAATTACCAGTGAACTAGAAATATTTTTATTTATTTGATTTTGTATACATTATAGGTATTGTGTATAAATTATTTCAATACTAAAATAATTTAAGTGCTTAAATACGATTTATTTAGCTTAATACTTAAAGTAATATTTTTAATTATTTATTTATTTTTAAATCCATTAAAATTCACAAACTTATTGTTATTATTACATCTAGGCTGCACCAAAGTTTCACATTTTATATTTAAAAAAAATAAAGCTAACAAAAAAATGTGATCAAAAAAATTTCAGCGTAAAATTTTACTATCATTAAAATTTTATATATTTAAAAAAAAAATGAAACATATAAATTATACCTTAGTAACTCATGTATACATTTTTTTTTTGTTGGAATAATTTAAATTAAACATTAGACCATAATATATTATAGTTTATATATTAGCATATACGCAGTATAATATACGTATACATATTATAATATACATAAAATAGCCTAAGTATCACTACCTACATGACCATCACATACACAAAACACTGCGCACTGTTTATAACCTCAAGCACTATGAATATTTGACAAGCCTTTTCTCATCTCTCTCTCTAGTAATTTCAGGAGCGTACAGTACATTCAAATACCTAAATAAAAATCTATCTATCTAGTAATTAAACACATTTTTTTTAATCATATGCAATGAATTTATTATATAAAAAAATTGATATATTATTAATTTATACCTATTTAATAATTCACTATTATTATTATAGTTTGCTTTACAAAACATTCAAGACCGCTCCTATATAATTTCTGCATGCAAATAAATTTACAATACAAACAGCATGTGTTATCAGAGAGCAACGTTGATATTTTTTTACAAACTTTTTTACCTGTTCTACAGTATTATATATATTTGGATACAAATTATTAATATCATACATTTTATATTAAAATATTAACTCTAAACAATGACCTTTAATGTATAAAAAAATTATCACAAATGCATTTGTAGTTACGTAATATGTATAAAAAAAAGTATTTGAATACAATAAATGTTTTAAAATTATATAATTTAATTTATAAATAGTAGGGTAGTATTTGTACCCCTTGTTATTCACAGTATTATTATTTAATTTTAATATATTTGATTACTATTTTATTTATAAATTTTAATTAAATATTATTTTCATTTTAAAAGGATTGTTAAAATTTTATGAAATAAAAATAATAATATTAAAAAAAAAAAAATTGTAATAAGTTTTATGTTTTGTTAAAAAGCGTTATAATAGTATTTTTATTATTTATTTATTTATTTGATATTTTGTTAGCGAAACACTTTTTAGTGGTTTACATTTTTAGAGTACAATGTTGTTATCTGTTGTTTAAATATAATGTTGTAAAAAAAATGCAATAAAAACTATTTTGTTTCCATTTTAAATAAGCGCGTTTTAATTTGCCATTGTGGGAGTTAATGTTAATGTTGCCATATGGAAGATTTTTTCTTTTCGCTTTTATAAAATTTATAGTGCAAAGTTATAGTTAATGTACGAAATTCATTATACCTGTACTGCATGGTCCAAAATATGGCTTGTTAGAAAGTTTTTAAACTTAAATTGAGAGAGAGAGAGAGAGAAAAAAAACTTAAATGAATATTTCTGTTACATTTTTTTTAAAATATCAAAATCACAATATTTACTTAACTTAAATTCATTTTAAATTATATCACAAATTTATTAAATCAATTAGAAACTCAAATAGTGTATACACAAAGTATATATAAGAAAACATATTCCATATAGTTAAACATTCCACTATCATAAAATATAATGTATAATAGAATATAATTACTATAATTATAAAATTGAAAATAAAACACAAAAAACAAAAACAAAACAAGAAACACATATGTATAATATAATAATTAATTTGTTATTATCATACAAAAAAGATTATACGAAAACATTACGACGAGACTTTCTTATGGGTAATTATAAAATCCTTACAAGCTTATATGTATTAAGTTTTCTAGACTTTTTAGTCTTATACTCAACAAGAATAAGAAATTGTAACATACGTATGTTATACAAAATGTTTTATAACGCACACACAAAAGAGAGAAAGAGAGAGAGAAAAAAAAGTAAGGCGTTATCCTATTTAATTAATTCGAGTTAAGATGTCCCAGGTCTATGTCGGAACATTTCTCAACAATTTTCCCAGCAATTACAGCAGAAACCACCGAGAACCAATTGGCAATGCGTGACTGGACTGCAATATAATCTTATATAAACTTCTCAAACGTTAAACTCTTTCTTTCTTCTTTCTTTCTTTTTTTCTTTTAACGCGGTACTTTTTTTGAAAAATTCTTGTCTTTTAAGATATAAAGAGAGAGAGAAAGAGAGAGAAAAAAAAGTTGTATGAAAGTTTTACTAATTAAACGATATAAATATTATAATATAAAAGAAAAAAATTATAATTAAAATTTTGTTGAATATATATATATATATAATCAAAATTAAATTAGTTTAAATTTTCGTGATTTTAATATTAAAGTTCATTATAAGCTTAACTTTATCAAGTATATAAAGAGAATGATTTTAAACTCTTATGTACTGTACGTATAATATGTTGGTTGGTGCTATAACTATTTATAATTACAAAACTCACTCAGAGAGAGAGAGAGAGAGAGAGGAGAGAGAGAGAGAGAGAGAGAGATTTTGTGTATAAACAAAGTGATCTGTGCCTGTATGATTCTGCACTGAAAGCAATTTCATCAAACAATGCTTGTATATTATATGAGTTACTTTACTTTACTTTCTCATCGCTCATTCCTCCCGCAACCCCAGCCCTATCTACCAGAGAGAGAGAGAGAGAGAGAGAGAGAGAGAGAGAGAGAGAGAGAGAGAGAGAGAGAGAGAGAGAGAGAGAGAGAGAGAGAGAGAGAGAGAGAGAGAGAGAAGAAAGAGAACCATAACCTGAAGGTATTTTTGCTTTTTGATAAAAACTTGCCCTAAAAAAACTTATAAAAGAGTTATTATTCTTCATATATGATGATACTGTTTATTTTATTTTCTGTATATATTTTTTAATGTTTATAGGTATACATATACTGATAAAATTTTCATAAAATATTATTTTAATATACGTATTGAGAATATCGCTATTTAATGTACTTTAAATGTTATAACAATATGTTATCTGTATGTATATTTATTTAAATTTTTTTTAAAAAAACGTGGAATGACAACCTTTAGGAAATTATTTTCATGCATAGGTATAAATTAAACTGACGATTTTGCGTCAGCAAATAAAAATACTGTCAAAAAAAATCTACATTTTAAATATATTCTATATTTAGTCTCAACTTATAATTACATATATATTACATTATTATTATTATTATTTTGTGTATTAATAAGATAAAAAAAAACTAATATAAATATTTACATCAACGCATTATCATAAAATATATTAGTTATTCTCTTTTATACCTCCAAAACTAATATAAAAAAATATTATATTTATATATATATATATATATATATATATATATATATATATATATATATATATATATATATATATATATATATATATATATATATATATATATATATATATTTTATTTTTATACACAAGATTCATAAAAATTTAAATATTTTAAAATTCATGGAAAAGTTGTCATAATAATAATCATAATACAATATTTAAAATCATACAGAATGTAGTAGACTTTCTCTGATAATATATTATTCTACTTGAAAAAACTTCTTATTGTATTATATAATGTCACATGCAAAAAAATATTTTTTTTAACGTAATGTTAAATTAACTTTGAAAGGGAAGATAAAATATTATAGTGTAAAAGAGAGTGAGACAAAAAAAAATGAAGAGAGTTGAGAAATAAATATACATAGGACAGCAGAAGGTCTTATATAACTGTATATGTATAGGGATGTTTTCTGTTGGGTATAATGGTAGTTATGCGAGGCACGTGAGAAGTTGGCTTATAATTGCGTAGAGAGAGAGAGAGAGAGAGAGAGAGAGAGAGAGAGAGAGAGAGAGAGAGAGAGAGAGAGAGAGAGAGAGAGAGAGAGAGAGGAGAGAGAGAGAGAGAGAGAGAGAGAGAGAGAGAATTGGAGAAAAGGAGAGAAAGGATTAGTATGCTCAAAGCATCTTTAGTCACCACACAGCAGCAGCTGCCCTTTTACTTGGGTTTTCCTAAAGTCAGATAAACCAAGAAAATAAGGATTGCTTTGCCTGCCTCCTTTGCGTCTTGCTTGCTTACTTTACTTGATGCTGTTACTCTGCAGATAACACTTAAATGTTAGAATTTAAAGTGAGTGAGTGTCATGTATAGGATACATTAAAAAAAAGACACTGAGAAAGAGAGAGAGAGAGAGAGAGAGAGAGAGAGAGAGAGAGAGAGAGAGAGAGAGAGAGAGAGAGAGAGAGAGAGAGAGAGAGAGAGAGAGAGAGAAATGGAAGGAGGAGAGATATTATATAGAGATATGTATATTGCAGCATGTTAGAGAACTTTTAGCACGTACCGATTTATATTAAAGATAAGATGTGGAACAATATTGTAAGTATGTGTGTGTTTGTATGTGTGTGTGTGAGTGAAATTCTTAACGATACTTTTTGTTTTTACCTTTGTGTTTTCTCTCTCTCTCTCTCTTTCTCTTCTTTTGCAATTCTAGAGAGTAATTAAAGGATTTGTTTGTTATAACGCATTACAAATATCCCAATCAAAATAAATTATCAACTCTTTAACGTATAATACGTAATATGATATGCAGACGCTGCTAAATTACAATTAAAATGCACCAGCTATGTGAAAATAAAAAAGGGAGAGATATTAAAAAGGTTATAATTTTTTTTTTAAAAATGACATTATATTTTGTCCTCATAATTCTGTTTTCTCTCCATTTTTAATTTCTTTATTAATTTTCACTTTTTTTTCTCTTCTTTTCATGCACAACCGCAGTAAAATAAACGCAGTTTTATTTTAGTATTATTGTATTTTTTTTATAATGTACTGCTTGCTATATATATAGTATGTTTGTTTGTTGTTGTTTTATTTAAATAAAAACACAAGCTTTGGATGCCTGCATTTTATTTACTCTACCAAAATAAAATAAAA
This sequence comes from Ecdyonurus torrentis, assembly GCA_949318235.1. NCBI lineage: Eukaryota > Metazoa > Arthropoda > Insecta > Ephemeroptera > Heptageniidae > Ecdyonurus > Ecdyonurus torrentis. The sequence continues at coordinate 24,607,971 of OX439130.1, read as the reverse complement.
AAGTGTTTATCGTGAGGGAAAGGCAGTAAACAAAGAAGAAAAGTTTTATAAAAAGATAAAGATATATATTATGAAGTTGGAATAATATCTGACGTAAAACAAATAATAAAATAACTTATATTTTAAATATAAAAGTAATTTAAAATAACACCTTAATATTATTAATGTCTTTACACGTACTGTAATATACACAAGTTTTAAATAGATTTTATATAAAATATTATTATGATAGGAAAAAAGAGGAAGAAACACAAACAAACAAAAAAGAGACAATGTTCTAAACTGTCATTCTGTATAAATGAAGAAAATATATGAATGTTACGTAAAAACAAAAGTATATAAAATTTTATGTAATAATCGTATATAATAATAATAATAAATACGATGCAGTAAAGAAAATGTCATTATAAACACTCGTATATAGTATTAGTAGTAATAATTTAATGTTATTATACAGTATGTCACGTTTAATCTTTTCTATGTGTAATAACTTTATCTTTTAATCCTACAAAACACCTAGATAGTGTAAAGATAACATCGTCAATCGTATAATGTTTTTTTTTTTTTTTTAATCTTATTTCTATACTAAAATAATGTGTTTTATGCTCAACTTTTTTTTTTCCTATTAGTCTTCATTTTATATATGTAATCATTACAACATAAAATTGAAGTCTCCATATTATGGGTGAAACATAGAATTAAATCGATTACTCGAATATACTTTCCCTTTAGTGTATATTTTACTGGGGTATTCTTGAAATTAAGTGTCCGAGAAATAAAACATCGGGCAGGCAATGTTATAAGACGTTTGTCTCAAAGATTCACAGTTTGGTTTGAAAAAGCTAAGAATAAAATAGTCTGCAAGCTTCTTCTTCTTCTTCTTTTTTTTTTTTTTTTTTTTTTTTGCAGGCAAAGTAAATGTGCAGAAAAAAAATTTTATTGCGGACAATTGTCTCAAGTATTTTTACGCAGTGTAAGTCTATTGAAAAATCATTGTCTAAGGACTTTTGACTTTTTTATGTAAAAAAAAAGTGAATTATTTCCACGTGAGTGATTCATACTATATAATATTGTAGTATATCATCCCTCTTAAAACTTTATGTAGGTTGATTACTAAACAAATAGACAACTTCTATCATTATTGCAGCAAAAGCATACCGTCTATTGCATGTAAGTTTAATAAGAAAAGTTCTGGGAACCCATGTTGTTACATAGTTTAAATATCACAGCAAAACGTTCGGTTATCCATTACAATATGGAAAAAAAAATCAGCTTCTGTATAAAAAACGATATTTCAAACATCTAATGCAGGTTTGATATTATTATTATAATCAAGAGATATCGATAACGCTGATTTCCTTTAAGTTATCTCTGCAAATTATTCATATACAATGACAGAATTTCATTATTAATATTAATAAAATAAATTAATTTCATTTAAATTCCTTACATATGAATTAAATAAACAGTATTAATATATACACAGGGACAAAAATTAGCACGTTTTCAGTACAATTTAAAATAGGTTATGCTATACTTCATAATACACAAGCATAAATATTATGTTGTATAGCAAAATCATTTGTATTGCTTTAATTTAGCATAATTTATGCTATAATGACACAAAAAATGTAACATAAATTACGCAAATTATTCTGTCCGTGTAAATTTATGTATTTGTGTATACAGTATATATATATATATATATATATATATATATATATATATATATATATATATATATATATATATATATATATATATATATATATACATAGACACTGTAAATATGAAAATAGTCAACGATACCAACAACATTTGTTTCATGATAACTGAGAATAATATACTAGTCCAGGTAAAACTAAATCCATCACACATTATATTATATTAAACAAACTTGTTTACCTGACTAATTAGAATAGTATAACTAATTGTACACATGACTAAATAATAATAAATTTAGTAAATTCATACTTGTCCGCAGTATTTATATGTAAATTAATCAAATTATAATTTTCATTTATTTCATTAATTTTCATTAAACACTTATTATTAAAATACTTTACAAGGCAAAAACTATAATAATAATGATAATATGAATTAAATAGTTTTGATGTACAATTTAATGAAATTAATATTTTCATTGTTTTAGTTTATTCAAAATTAAGACTACTTTACTATATCACTATCCGATAATACTTGATATAACCAGTCAAATTTAAAGCATTAAACTTTTAAAGTACAAAATTAACTTTAATAAATGCTTATTTTTTTCTGCTTTGAAATTTCAATAATAATAAAACAGTTTTATATTTATTTATTTTTTTGTATGAAATATTCTTTTCACACCTCTTTTTTTTTTATTATTATAATTTTTTTTTTCAAAGGAACATATTCTATATTATATTATGTATTGATTATTTTTTTTAAACAAAAGCATATCGCATTCTATTGTTATTTTTATATTGTTTACATATATATATATATATATATATATAATATATATATATATATATATATATACACACACTTTGAAACAACTTTCTAGTAAAATTTTATGATATAGAAAAAAAAATGTAAAAATAATCTGACGACCTAGTTCGATTTATATATAAAAAAAATTTCATCCTTTTCTATAGTAATTTGCATATACGACAGTTGTAATAATAAAGGTGTATATAAAAAATAACATTGTGTTATATGATTGTACGTGATCAGTATCTCTTTTTTTTTTTTTTTTTTTTTTTTTTTTTTTTCGTTCTTATTTTTCCAATCCACTTTAGTATCAAGCAGACGCATCATTACAACCAGATCGGGCGTGAGTAGAACACTCAATGATACACATTGTTTGTTGCTATCTTCAAATACAATATAAATAAATATAATAATAAAAAAACATTTATATTCTAGTAAAGCTGTCTTTACATGGTATAAAGTGAATATACGTAATTTATTTCAAATAAAAATAATATCAAATAATCAAATAATATATTGACAAAAAAATACAATACGTAAATCGTAGTAAAAAAAAAAAAAACACACGCAAACATATTTGTTAGTATTCAAGTTGTTAAAATTTGAAATAAAAATACTAACAAGACCACAGTGAAACTATATATAAACTTTATTCTAAAGTATCGCGTATAATCAAAAATGTTCTAACATTGTGAAACCATTAATATTTGGAACTTTCAATTGCTTCAATAAAATCTCATTATTTAAAACATGTTATTTACGAAGTATAAATTTATAAAATGGAATTCATAAAGTAACATTACTTTTTCATTGCATTTTCATGCAATATTTTATTATATTTATTTTAAACAGTTCTATAATTTAAATAAATATAAACGCAAAATAAATAATCACATTAATGCATTTTAAATTTATTATTAAAATTTATAAATTAATTTATTTTAAATTATGAAAATGGAAATTATTTTTCATTAATGGAATATATTATTTAATTATTAAATATTACAAAATACAATTTAATTAAAATTAATATATAATGGATCTATATTTAGAATTAATATGTCTGGAATCCAAGAGCTATATATCATATGTAATAAGAAATTGTTACTGTTAAAAAATTTCTATATCAAAATAGCATTTTCACAATAGTCTCTCTCTCTCTCTCTCTCTCTCTCTCTCTCTCTCTCTCTCTATTGTCAGATAACTTTACAAAAACATTAAGTGTTACGAGTGGGAGTAAACTTTTTTTTTTCTTTTTTTTCTTTTGTGAGAGTAAAAAATAAATGAAATTGTCAGATTTCAATATTTCCAATAGCTATAAGGTTTACAAGGAAAAAGTTATTCATTTTTTAAATTGTGTATTTTTATTCACCATTTATCAGAAAGTTAAACTGGCATATCAAAGCAGATCTTTTTAACATTCGTTTGACTTAAAAAAAAAAAAAAAAATTCATCAATACAAAATACAAAAATTAATCTGATATTCTCACACCACAATTGTCAGTGTAATTATTAATTCTACTCCCCCTTTTTATAAGGATAAAGCGCAATAATATACAAATTTAAAACAGTATTCAGAAGTCTAAGTCGAAAAGAACACAGTAATTTCTATAAAAAGGTATCCTTTATTTTTGTATTATATAAACTTAAGTAAGTGCCTGTTATTGATCTTTTCATTTATACATACATATAATAATATGAACTATATATATAAAAGCTATGAAGTTTTTTTTTTTTTTTTTTTTTTTTTTTTTGTGAGCTATGTTGCTTTTAAATTGCAACTACACACGCATATGTATAAGGCTTTTCAAGTTGACAATAATATCATAAAAAGGGCCGCAGTATAATGTAGTAAAAAAAAAACAGGAAATTATTTTCAACTAAATAATTGATATTTGACATAATCACGATTTTATTACACTTTTCAGGTATTGTGTATACAAATTTCAATTTCCTTTCTACAGTTTTTATTTGTACCTATTTCTATAGTCCCTGTTTGTATATCCATTAATTAAATATATTTTCAAACAATTAATTCTATTAAGTAACTGAAAGAAATATTTTACGTATCATTTTTATAATTTCTAAAATAATTTCTTTTATAAGTTCTAAAATTTAATAGTTAAAGGCATAGAAGACCTTGAAAAAAAAATAAAAAATTGCCTGCCTAATATCCTATCATACCTAGATATTAACTTTAATTTTTCCGGAGTCATTGATTTCTAATTTGTTTTCCAATCACAAAATGACAGATGCGGTTGTATGACGTCACAGCTTGCTTGTTTCCGCGCACGTGGACCAGGCGAGCTGTGACGTCATAAACCCGCCTCTGACATTTCGTAAATTGAAAATAAATTAGAAATCAATAACTCCGGCCAAATTAAAGTTGGTATTTAGGTTTGTTAGGATATTGGGAAAGTTTTTTATTCAAGGTGTTCTACGCCTTTAAAAAAAAAACTACAATACACGTCTGCTATGTAAAAACTACGCAAAATTAAACTTTTCTATAGAAAATTCTTTCCCCTACTCTACAAATTAGGAGAATTGAATGATGATTTCAGTATAAAAATTCTCCGCAGTGTTAAATTTTTATGTATAATAATAAAATGAATGGAATAAAAATTTCTGTTATGGTTATTTACGTTATAATAGTATTAAAAAAAATGTTATAAAACTAGAAAAACTAATTTAAAATAAATTTTACTATAATATTCAAATTATTAAAAGTATAGTGAGAAAATAACAACTAGAAAATGCTTGTATAAAAAGTATAATATAATTCTTATTAACCTGAAATTACACCTTAGTTACATGTACTATAATCAAAATTAGGTAAACTATAAATTTTTATATAATCCATTAAATTAATATAACTTTTTTATATAAAATATTCATTTAAAAAAATATATATATATAAAAAACAAAAATATATACATACATAAAAATGAACAAAACGATAAAATATAATTAAAAATGATGTAGCAAACATCGTGATATATAAAACAACAACTTTTTTTTCCTTTTTAATTGTATCACCCATTTTTGTTCCCCGTAGTAATAAAATTCATAGTCTATCTTTGCTATATTGCATAACGCTATGTATAGTATAATATGTTATATTAGTTAGACATAGAAAATAAAGTGAACATGTTGCTAAATCTAATAGTTTTTTTTTTTTTTTTTCTTTTTTGCTGTTGAATTATTTTTTTGTCATATCTTTTATTATGTTTTAATTCACATCCGCTTGTTCTGATAATTATATTAAACCTGCGTAATAAATAATTTTATTCAATATACTCTTGTGACTGTATAATACCAAAGCGTGGGTTGTTTATAAATTAAAAAAAAAACATACCAAAAATAACCAAAGAATATCAATTTTCATTTATATACCAAACGATCTAAAACCTACGCATTATAGAAACAAGTTAATATGTACCACAAAAATATTCATTGCTATAAGTTTCTTTTATTAAAAATTTTAAGGCAATATAAATCTTTGTTAATTTTTTTTTTTTTTTTTTTTACTCTCTTACGAAATTAAGTAATAAAGTTTTTTAATCCTTCCACTCGGCAAGCTTCTTTATGCATTGATTTTTTTCTTCTTTTTCTTATTTAATTTTAATATTAATGTAGACCTTTCATAATTAAGGAATGCACGAATGCACGGAGAAAATTTAAATATAGGTTTGTTCTTTAAAGTCAACTTTGAGCTGACTTCGATTCAACTTTTTCCAATCACATAAGATTGAACCAATCCTCTTGCACACTCGACTGAAATTGAATTTTTACTATTTAAACTCCAACCGTAAATTTCTCGTAAGAAAAAAAGAAGAAAAAAAAATTGTTGAAATTTTGGCACGAAAATATGTATGGTAAAATTTTGAATATGTTTTGAGTGTACAATTGATGTTTCAATTTTGGTTGTGCTATAGCTTGTGCTCGTCATGATTGAAAGAAATTGATATAGATTTATTATTTGCATTTTATTTTAATTATGTACTGGGAATAGCAATGTCACAATTGACATACGATTTTGTTAATGAAAGTAGTTTCGATGCAGACAATCAAATTACGTTGATTTACACAGAATCTTACATTTATTGTGGGTAATAATAATAATAAGAAGAAGACTTTGACTAGCCTAAATCTCACACTTTCAGTTATGGCACTTTATGAATAAAGAACATTGTTTATTTATTCTAATGTCTCTTAAATGACGTCATATTTTTCCAAAAAATAGAAAAATGCCCATTTTGACGCAATAACCTAAACTAATGCATTTAATTATATTATGAATGTTGAATGAAAGAAATGAATAAAGAAATTTGAATTAGATTTTGATAATCTAAAATTTTGTTACTAGCAGATTAATAAAACTACCCATACGTTTATAATTGAAACTTGAGTTTTACCTATATACTGTAGACTTAAAATTTATATAATTATAATGTATATTAATTTTACATAAAAGTTAATTAAATACTATTTTATTGAACTTTTGCTTTTGTATGAAATTTTAATAGCGACAATAATGTTTCTATAGGGAATTAAAAAATAACCGATTTCAATAATTAAAATTTTAACTTCTCTCTCCCTCTCTCTCTGTTTCGTTTCTACTAGAGGCCATGATTATAGTATAACGTTTTCATTCATTGTATTATAATGTTTTACTGTGAGTGTCTAACAGTAATAATGATAATTGTTATATATGATTATACTTCTACGATACAGAAAATAAAATTTTATTGTAGTATTTATGAAATACAGTTAAATAAAAGTTTAGATTAAAACCTATCTCTAATTTTTGGCTTTTTCTATTTCATTTTAAGTTTTGTTATTAAAGCCTTAGACCACATGTAACGACATGACATGTGCTTTTTAATATTTAAACACAAAATGGGGTCTCCAAAACTGATGAAATTTTTGTACCAGAATGTAAATGTGGCCCTACAAGACAGTGTAAAAATACTGTAAAGTATATACTACTTGCGTGACTATTCCTGTTTTTGACGTCAGAAACAGGCAAAAATTAGTATGAAAATGTTGTACTAAAGTTGAAATTTTCTGATCACTGCTTCAGCGCTACAGTTGGTTTTTAAGACGAACTAAAGTTATTTATGTTCCATCAAGCGTTTTGTGATGTTATTGCTAATATTTTATTCTGGACTATTTCTTTAAAAAAATCTTCTAAGTAGAAATGACAACATAAATATATAGCATCAAACAACAAAATGAAGCAATATAAAATATCACAGATTAATTACAAATAATCCGAAAAAAAGGTAAAATTTTAGAATATTTCTTTGATTAAAACATATTATATACATTTATTCGTATTCTTTATACTTTATATACCTATATAGTATTTTAACATTAATTAAAATATATAAATCATTAAAATATAAACTAAACATTGAATTACTGTGTATAATAAAGTAAAGTTTATACGTAAACATAATATAAACTCTTTCCATCCATACACATTAGAGTCCAAAGCAAAAGCTGTATCATATAATATAGAGAGTATTTTACTATATAGTAACCTAAAATGTCATGTATAACCGTACATCATTTTGTTTGGAATACGTTCATATAGAAGAGAATGTTGTGATGTATTTTCATTGTTAATGTAATTAATAAGATATGAGAGACTATTATTATTATTATTATATATACGTTGTACGTTATATACAATTAAATTGTTATATGTATTATATATATATATATATATATATATATATATATATATATATATATATATACAGTATAATACATAAAAATACCTTACCCATTTAAATACCATTGATACATAAATGATTAACTCCACACTAAAATTTATGTAATATGTATTTGTATATAAAGAGGAAATAGAACGAATTATATGCAGAACATTTAATAGTACAGTTCGATTTCTATAAAGGAAGTTATATAAGATTTACGTTTACTAATTTGTTATATGCAATATTGTGTACTGTACATTATAGAGTACATATATATCCTCATATATATAGTGTATAATATGTATGTATACTCCTGTACTGTACAGCTCTGGCCAAAAGTTTGAGAACGATTTGAAATGCAACCCGCAACACAAATCATGTAAACAAGCAAATTTCCTTTTTCCTGACTATATCACTATAGCGATTACGATTATTTATCACGACAGCTAGCAAGCAGACGTGCGTCTCTCTTGCTTGCATGCTGCATACACCTTTCTAGCTTTTCAATATTTCTGTTGACTACAAAATATTTTAGTTTTGTTATGCATACCTGCTATTTGATATTGTAAAATGTTCTATCTCTTGTGGTTTTTTGTTAAAATGCAAGGTATATTATAATATAATATCAACCTTGGTAAAAATACTATGATGTTATATAGATATAGGCCTATATTTTTATTATATTATTATTATTTTGCATTATTTCAATTTTTTTTCTTTTTTTTTTAATGAATTAATTAATTTCTACAAATAATCGCTTTTATATATAATTTGTTTCATTAAATAGTTTGCTATAATTCATTAACTAATTAGTTATATGAAACAACTTTTATTCTTTAATTAAAAAGACGGAAAGGGATGATTGTTTATGCGGGCAAATAAAACAACAACAAATGATAAAATTAAATATAAAATCAAATTGTTTGTAAATAAATATGTTGATTAATAAATATGTTAATTAAAAAAAAATAGTGAAATAATTTTTTTTTTAAATATAGGCCTATCCCTTAAATATAAAGTGGCATAAATATCATAAGCTGGAATTATTTAATTATTGAATATGTGTAATACTTTATAAAAAAATTAGTTAGCTTAATTATTTAAATGAAACAACTTTTATTCTATAATTCAAATGACGCAATAAAGGGATGATTGTTTATGCGGGAGAAAAAGAAGAACAGAAGATAAAATTAGATATCAAATCAAATTATTTGAAAATTAAATATTATAATTAAAAAATAAGTTAATTAAAAAAAGATAAAATAATGAAATAATTAAACAAAATTATATCCATTAAATATAAAGTAGCATAAACATCGTAAAACTATATTCATATAATTATTGAATGTTTTTAATAATTTATATATTTTTTTTCTTGCTTCATGTAAGGTATAAAAATAAAACTCAAGAAGACAATATTTTGTGAGTTTGATAGGTAAAAATAGAAGTCACCACATTCTGTGTGATTGTTTGATCGAAAAACATGATAACAAAACTGGACACAACAGATAGCCAAACATAGAGGAGGAGGTGAGGGGAAAGATTCACATACTATCGATATAGTCAGGAAAAAAGGAACCTGCATTGATGACTCATCTGTTTTGCCCGATCACTTTCATATCGTTCTCAAACTTTTGGCCAGAGCTGTACATCATACAGGATATCCTCCCCCCCCCCCCCCCCCCCCCCGAGAAATCTATCCGGAACATCCAAGTCTTCTTATGATTTATATAAATTGCAAATGAGTTCTACAGAACACTCAAAAGTGAAGCAAATTTTATCTCATCAAGAAGGGATTGGTATAACTTTCTGGAGTTCAAAATGTTTTTTTCATCCCCGCTATTTTGCCTTTGGAAAATAGAGAATACAAAGCTTACATGTACTAAAGTAATTTTATATTGATTCATAGTTTGTTTTCATTGTTACATTAAATGTTTATTTTTAATTTATGAAGTAATATCGGGTTTATATAAAGTAAAATATTTAATAAAAACATAATTTTAAAATAATAATTTTTAAATATTAATAAAGTTATTGTTATTATTTTTTTATTTATTTATCTATTATATTTTGATTATAAGAAAATTCAAATTTATATTATTATACATCATTTTTATTTTTACCTTCTGGCATTTGTAATAACTGATTGGGAAAATAAAATTTATTTTATAATATACTTACAAAATAACAACAAAAAAGTATTTCTGTATGGAAGTTTATCGTTATATACAAGAGAGAGAGAGAGAGAGAGAGAGAGAGAGAGAGAGAGAGAGAGAGAGAGAGAGAGAGAGAGAGAGAGAGAGAGAGATGATTTGTGAAGTTATAATTAATAATTACAACTATTAACTTGCAAATTAATTATGATACAAATGTAAATAATTTTATATTCAAGCCATTGAACTCTCTGGGTATAATATATATTTATTAATATAAAATACATGATATAAAAATAATACTTATTAATATAAACACTTTTTTTTATAATTAAAATCAATTATTTTACTAATTTTTAATCTTCCATAAGTAATTATTGAAATCATATATTAACGCTGATTTATGTGTATTGATGTAAAAAAATTTATTTTAACTTAAAATTAAATTCTTTTTTAAAATATCATTAAATTTCAATTTATGTTATTAAAAAAAGATCGTTATAATGCTCTTGAAACGTTTGATTTTTCTAAGAAATTGAGATAAAAAATTGATGTTTTTATATTTTTTATATAAAAATTAATTTTAATTTAGGAATGTACCTATAGGGAGATATAATTTTGACATACTATACTTTCAAATTAAATTCTTCTATCAAATTTATATTGCAAGATATTAAATTAAAGACAAAAATTTCTAAATTTTTGGCTATCAATATATAATAAGAATTTCTCATTATATTGTTTTTCATTGAAAATTTGAACAAAAATAATACACACACACACATATATATATATTGGAATAAATTTATCAGAAAAGAGGAGAAATCTATAAAAATCTTGTGCATTAAAGCCTATGTCAACTTACTTTTTTATTATATAGAATACTAGATTGATAATTACCATACCTTATTATCCATGAATTAGACACCAACATGTTGATTTTGTATTTATTTTCATTTTGACTGTTATATCACGTATCTGACGTCACAATTTACAGATGGGGTCATGATAGGAGTAAAGAACTTGAGGGAGGGGCTTAAATTTATCACGTGACCAGAGCGGTGACTGTGATTGGCGGCGGTACATTGTGACGTCAGATACTTGATATACAGTCAAAATGAAAATAAATACAAAATCAACGTGGTAGTGTCTACAGTATCATGGATAATAAGGTATGGTAATTATCAATCTAGTATTCTAAATGATAAAAAAGTAAGTTGACAAGGCTTTTAAATCTTCCAATACCACATGTTATGGATTTTGCATTATAGTATAATTAAACTTACATTTGAATATTACAGTATTAATTATTATATAATACTGTATTGTATGTTACAGTGCATCTTATTGACTACTTTTCATATCATGAAAAATATAAATAGTGTAGCTTTCATGTTGTTTTGTGTCGCACATTCTATATTACTTTTCTTTACTTTTTTTTGCATGTAAAAAAAAAAAAAAAAAAAAAAAGAAGAAGAAGAAGAAGACTACAAACACACTCAGCACTTGGTAATAGCGAGCAAACTTGGTTCCTATTACTATACTACATATTCTGTTGTATAGTCTCACTGTATTAAAGTTAACAATACATACATATATATACACACATATACAGTAGAAAGCAGAAAAATTGTTAAAGAGACACTATTGGTCCACGAAATTACAATAGCAAAGTGTTTCTGTTGCAACAGTTCTCCGCCTTCTCAGGTTGTCTGTCATTGCAGTGACCAATGACATAAATATAAGCACACCTCCTTGACTATGCACGGTGCACACCTTCTCTTTCTCTATGATATTTTACATCCTGTGAAAAGAACAAAATCACATGCAAAAACAAACATGTTTAGAAAATGTATTTTTGTTTGGTCAAGCAGGCAAGCATTATATTTTAGTTCTGCGAGGAGAGAGAGAGAGAGAGAGAGAGAGAGAGAGAGAGAGAGAGAGAGAGAGAGAGAGAGAGAGAGAGAGAGAGAGAGAGAGAGAGAGAGAGAGAGAGAGAGAGAGAGAGAGAGAGAGAGAGAGAGAGAGAGAGAGAGAGAGATGTTGTGCACCAGACGGGTGGACGGCGGGCAAGCAAGCATCATACTCTGATTCTGAGAGAGAGAGAGGAGAGAGAGAGAGAGAGAGAGAGAGAGAGAGAGAGAGAGAGAGAGAGAGAGAGAGAAGGTGTTTACCGTGCATAACTCAAGGAGGTGTGCTTATATTTATGTCATTGGCCACTGCAATGACAGACAACCTGAGAAGGCGGAGAACTGTTGCAACAGAAACACTTTGCTATTGTAATTTCGTGGACCAATAGTGTCTCTTTAACAATTTTTCTGCTTTCTACTGTACATGGTTGGTTCTTCTATAATATAGAATAAAACTCTCCAGTCTTTTTAAGTTTAATAAAAAAACAACAATATTATTACATACATCTAAAGCCAGCTGTACTATATTTTCTAGACGATAATAATTTAAAATAAAAAAATGAAACAAAAGAAAAACATTGAGTATTATTATTTTTCACCTGTCCTCTTCAAACAATTTTTTTTTTGTCTTTGTTCTGGAATTTAATCAATTTTTCTGTTCATTCTTCTTGTTGTTTTTTTATATAATAATATACAGTGAGTTATAAATTTATAACTTTATTATTATATAAAGAGAAATATTCATTTTTTCCCCAAAAAATAAAAAATAATATAATAAAGTTTACCAAATCAATTCATTTTAAATTTCTTATACATTATAATGTTTTTTCATTTTATTTAATACAAAAACAGAATACATGCAAAATACAAAATATATCCAATGTCATTCAATTTAATTGTTTAAAATGTATTGATTAAAAAATATCAACTTTTTTTTTACTAATGACCTTGGAATGCTCTTTTTTTTATTTATTTTTTTTAGTAACGCTTAATCTATTTAATTAGCTCATAAAAATGTGTGCTGATTTTATAAAAAGAGCAAAAAAGCGGTAACATTCAGTCACGCACACCGTTTCTTATCGAACGTATTTTTTTCTTTCTATTTCTTTTTAAACTTTATAAAAAAAAATGTTAATGTTCCACTTGGGGATATTTTGCTTTCAAAACGAATACCTACTTAACAATATCTTAGAATGATTTTTAATTTTCTTTATACATTTAAAGCAACTATTAAAAAGAAATATTTAAATAATATGCATATGTTTATAATTATGTATGTGTGAAATTTTGTTGATTTTGTTATATTTATTTTTTATTATAATAATACGATATATTTTTTTTTTTACGCCTGCGTTTTGTAAAAGATCTGCAACCATTTCAACACAAGTGTTGTGCGGTTACTCTGAGGTACATACTTTAGAGGCGCTTTACTCGCCTTCTCTCTTATTTTAGTAACAGAAAATTCATGCAATATTCACGAACTAGAGTAATTAAAAAAAAAGTCAATTGTAATAATAATAAAAAAAAAGATACAAAAACGTGGGTTGTGGTTTTCATTTTCTTCCACTATTGTATTTCGTTCCTGTGCACTGTTGTAAAATAAATAATATATTTATTCAGTCTCATCAAAAATAATAATACGGAACTTATATTTATGTGCAATTATTTACCTATGTGAACTCCACAAAATCTGTAGTTAATTTTGTGAAAATATTATTTAAGTATATTGCAATAATTTCTTTGTATATATCTTCTTCAAAACTGGCATTCAAGCATTAAAGTGCATTAAAACTCTTATTTAGTATATCTACCTTATTTTTTTGATCTATCTTTTTCACTATTAGATTCCATATATTACATAAACATAACAATTACTGAGTCATATAGATGAATTTCAAAATGTTAGCAACAAAGTTATTTGTTATAGCACAATATTATTGTTATAAAAATCGAGTCCATAAATATGTATATAGTTTTGATTTATAAATTATTAATACTTACGTCGGTATATCTATAAAAATGTATTTAACAAATAGTTCAATAGCAAATAAACTTTGCTGTAAATAAATATGTGTTCTGATATAACCACTCAGTAAAAAAAAAAAAAGAAAAAAAAAAAAAAAAAAAGAAAAGCTAATCTGACATATTTTTGGCAAGAAAACTGTAAAACTTGGTTGTATAAAGGTCAGCACAGAATGAAGGTAAACAATATGTGTCCGCAAGAAAATAAAAAGTATAAAAATAAATAAGTATAAAAAAATAGGAAGATAGTAAGTATAGAAATGAAAGCCTTTCTTATGCTTTGTGGCAGTCAGGATAAAATGAAAAACTATACGACATGTCATAGATTTATTTTTGTAATAAAAGAATCTATATATGACAACAGAACAAAAAATTGTAACAAAATAATAATAAAAACGTCTTTAATGAAAATGTCTGGTTAATTATTTTTATAATAAAATTAAAAGATAATTTTTAAATAATCTTTTTATTAACTTGATTTTTTTTTGTTGCGTAAATTAGTGATGCGTATAGATCATTAAAAAAAATGTGACGATTTAATTTAATTTTTTATTTTATTTATATTTCAAAATCATTTCAGTTGAACTTTCAATTAGCTATATATATTAATTATATACAAATCTATTGAAATTATTCAAGTGTACTTCACTTTTTAACACGATATAATATTTTTATATACATAAATGCTAAATTTTGCTAATTAATGATGAAATACAAAACTCCAACGGATTTTTTTTTATAAATATATAATGATTCTTTATTATTAACATTTCTCTCATTGTACATCAAAAAATATTATAAAATTCTTATAAATCTTTGCAATCATTTGAGTATTATTTTTTTTTTTTTTGCTAATTATTAATAAAAAAAAGTTTTAAAAAAATTCTCATAACACCTAATTAAATTTTTAAAATGTACATACATATATTTTTCATGAGTGAAAAGTTAATTAAAGAAATTTTTATATATAGTTAAAGCTACTTGTATAAAATGTTCTTACGCAGTAAAAAAAGAACATGTATCGAATTAAAAGATCATTACACTTCCCTTATTAGTCGTAAGATGTGAACAAAAACAGATGAGATTTTTTTTTTATTTAATTACTAAGCAAGATAATTTAATTTGTATGTACTTTACCCATACACAGTTTTCCTAAAGAAGCGTTGATATGATATTCAAAAACATACCTGAAACAAAGATAAAATATTAATTAATATAGCAGAATAATTACATATATAATTAATTTTAATGAAATAGAAAATATTATAAAATTACGATAGAATATATTGAAAAAAATAAGGTTTTTTAATCTACAACATAATTATAAGATTAATAGACAATTTATTTTATTTCATTGCTATTTTTATGGAAATAATACTTATTTACATGAAGAATTGTATTTTAGTAGTTATACATGTTTTGTATAAAAACAAATAAAGTAACTAATTATTTATGCTAACCCATTTTCAGCAACATTTGTTCCATACAACATAATTTATGCTAACAAATTAATTGTTTCAATAATGCTGAACTCTGTTCTCTGTTACTAAAATGACGATCAACTTTGGTTATTCAAATGGAATGCGCATTTTTAGTGCAAGAAATCAGGGTTTACGAACAACACTAATAGCATAAGTTGTTGTTAAGCTTTATTATTTATGTTGTTCTAATTTAGAATCATATGACATAAATGCAACATAAATTATGTAATTCATTCGTTACCTCTGTATAATATACTATGCACTTCTCCAAGATGATTTTTTTTATCATTTAAATATCAAGCTACTCAATTTACTTCTATGTGCAAAATACGAGCGTGTCGAATTTATAACAAAAAACGTCATTCCTTGTAGTATGTTACACTTAAATTAACAAGGTTCTTTCACATGTATTACTTAAGTTTATTAGTAATGTTCGTAAACCCTGTTTTTTGTGCTCCATACCACAAAAAAATGACGATCACCTAATGCCTTTTCAATGGAATTGCGCATTTTTTGGAGCAGTGTTTACGAACAATTATTATATTAAATGGTAGAATAAAGGAGCGCAAAAGATTTTAAAATCAAATAAAAAATTAATATAGCTTACTTACACACCTTATTAAATAATATACACAATTTTCTGTTATAAAGCATTATAGTTGAATAATTAAATAGAAATAAAAATATAAAAAGCATTTATGAAAGAGATTTTAAGAAAGAAGATTAAAATACATTAAATTTTTTTTTAATACAATTGTTAATGTGGTTTATTGTAATAGTTAAATTTAAAATTATATCATTACATTATATTAACATCAGAATGAGATGAAGAAGAGAGAGAGAGAGAGAGAGAGAGAGAGAGAGAGAGAGAGAGAGAGAGAGAGAGAGAGAGAGAGAGAGAGAGAACGAGAGAGAAAACGAAAAGCTTTTACATCATGTTAGATTATATAAAATTCACTTTGTATTGCAGTAAAGTTGGCACAAAGGCTTTTCAGTTTCGTCTTTAAGCCTGGCTGACCTGCAATATGTTCAACAAGGATGCTCAGATGGTTGCATAGAATACAGGCAGGCACACACATATAATACATACTGTACTACACACATTGTATATTTATATATAATAGTCAGTCATGTTGATTTAACGCACTAGGTATTCAGGAAAGTCAAAAGATTTCATTTAACAATCTGTATAAAGTCACATTAACCTTTTAAACGAAATTTCTACACTGGTTACATAAATTTAACTATGTAATTTAAATTTAAAATATTTTACCTTTTTATAGTGAAGTATTTTTGTAATTTTTTTTTATTTGATGATCTCTATACTGCAGTGCTATAGAGAGTGCAGAGAGTGCAGAAAGAGAGAGAGAGAGAGAGCAGAGAGAGAGAGAGAGAGTGCAGAGAGAGAGAGAGAGAGAGAGAGACATAATTTCTGCTGCTAAAATTTTTAATTTGTTTTAATTTTTAAACATTTCTCTTCACACTTTCATTAAGTCTAATAGAGTAAAACACGTAATCGCTTTTCATAATCCAATTTAAAAAAAAACGTAGTTTTGATTAAAATTTCATATTCTTACAAAATCACAATTTATAAACACATAAAAGATAATATAAGCATTAAAAATCAGAAAATAAAAAAGTAAAAATTATTAAATCAAAGTTAAATCATTCATTTTTTTTTCAAGTTTATGACTTTTATTATAAAACGAGAACTTACACGTTATACTTATCTCTTCAAATAATAATGATAACGTAAAAGTAACATAAAGTATTATTATAAGTAGGATTCTTTATTACTTTATACCTTTAAAATGACATATTATAAGTATAGCTCACCTATTTCAAGTGTCATACTGTGTACGTACTATACGTACTGTAAGCTCTCTCATCATCTTTATGTTATAACGTGCATAGAACGGACGTGTTAGCAAAGTAAGTGCGATGAGAGAAAGAGAAAGCTTTTTGCTTTCAAAAACGACTCAACAAGTTATGGTAAAGCGTAGACAAGTGTTCATTTTTATTATATATATATATATATATATATATATATATATATATATATATATACTTTCTAGCTTCATTTATACTTACAAATTTTCATAAATTTTGTACCAAAATTAGACTAAAAATCATAAAGAAGGGTAGAAATTTCATTCATATTACAACCTGTAGTCTTTCTATCAAAAAGCTTTTTTTTTTTTTTTTTTTTTTTTTTTTTTTTTTTTTTTTTTTTTTTTTTTTTTTTTCTTGACAATTTGCTTTTATTTAAAGAATAAACAAACATTATTTCTAGTAAAGTCCTTATTCTCACTTCTTTTGAAAGCGTAAAGTACGAAAAAGAGGTTGTTTGTTATTATTATACACAACGATGTCACAACTTTAAAGAGCTTCTTTGTTTATTATTTGGCTGAACACTCATCAAGACGTTTTGTATCTTTCTACTAAACAAAAACTTATTTGAACTGTTATATATCTATATAAAACAGTTCAAATAAGGTAAAAGGTGAACAAGATTTTATTTTAAAAAAATGAAGAATGTTGAATAAACAAAAACCGTTTAATAACATATAGTCAATTTAATTCTCATTATTTTCAAAGATGGTCAGCTACAAACCAACATGCTGAACATGATGTAGGAGGTAGAACCGCAACTGATACCCGGGAGACACGGTTTGAAATTAATGAACTAGTTATAAACCAACACAATAATAATTTTACTATATATTTTTGGCAAATTTAATTTAGTTAAGGTGTAAACAATTAACAAGACTTCAAATTTAATTAATGTTTATATTAGATACAAAAAAAAATACAATAATAATAACGGAATTCCGTTAATGAACTGTTTTTTTTTTTTTTTTTTTTCAAAAGACAAGTGTCATAAGAGTGTTATTATTATTGTTATAATTAATAAAGGTCAAATTGAATTAAATTGCTCTATAAAAAAAATAATAAAACAAATAATAACAAAGAAAATTTTATGACAGCTGTGCAAAAATTGCTGAATTCATTATGTTTTAACAAAAAAATAAAGTTTGGCATTTTTACTGAAAAAAGAAGAAGAGGAAGAAAAGCAAATATTATTATATAGTTTGTTGCAAAAAATATTGGAAGTTTTACCATTTTATTCTAAATAACTCTACATTTTTTCAAGATTTATTAACAACTCATGAATATTTTTTGGTATAATATTATTTACCACAGACGGTACATAGTGTATATATATATATATATATATATATATATATATATATATATATATATATATATATATATATATATATATATATATATATATATATATATATATATATATATATATATATATATATATATATGTGTGTGTGTGTGTGTGTTGTTTCTTAAAAAATGAAAAATATATAAAGTTGAAACATAGAAGAAAGAGAGGACGACGCTCGATATTTTCCCCAATGTGACACTCAGCAAACATTGCTTCAAACATTTGCTGGCAGATGAGAAATGTAAGCCAACCATGCCATATACTTTTATATACCAACCAACCAAGTAAGCTAAGCTATGACTAAAAAAAAAACTAAAGCAAAAGGTCCAAGCTAAAAAAAAAAAAAAAAAAAAAAAAAAAAAAAAAAAAAAATTAGTCCACTACTTGTATACAGTATGTGCTTGTAACCTATTTCACATTTTATTACACTTCTTTTAATATAACTATACAAGTAGTACTCTCTATTTGTACATAGAAAAAAATTACTCTATTTTTAAAATTACATACCCTACTACATATTTTTTTATATTAATACACAACGTACTTTTGCATTTTATTATCAAGTTCAAATATTATGTTCAAAATGAAATAAATTCTATACATTTTATCAGCTGGAATTTTTGTATCAAAATTATTTTCGTAAAAGAAAAAAAAATGTAAAAGAAAATCGTTATATTGATTAAAATGTCATAGTATAATACAGCTTACTCGATCTGTTTTATGACAAGAACTTATTTCAATAGTTTTTTTTTTCCAGTACAATAAACATAGAAAACATCTTTATTTTGTATACATATAAGAAGCTTTTCATAATATTATATAATATATAAAATAGTTACAATTTCTATTTGAAAGGTATTTGAATTCAACAATAAACCATTAAGAATGTAACATTTTGTATGGCTGATATTCAGGTCACAATCATTTATAACAAGTATATATGAACTCTACTTAATTTAAAACTTAATTCTATTGATATATAAGGTGAGGTATTGAATTTCATTACACACTTATACAAGTTAGTTCATTTTGAACTTAATGTTTGTGTGAAAGGTATCACTTATATAGAAATAGTACTTGATGACATTATCTTTAAACTATTTTATAGTGGAATAAAAGGAAACGTTTAGGTTTTTTTTTTTTTTTTTTTTTTTTTTTTTGCTTGCCATATTGTGTTATCGTGCTATACACCAATCCCAGTCCCAGTCAAGACATTGTCTTATCGACAGGTGCCATTCCCGTACTTCACAATTCAACTTTAAAATTAGTTGGTACATTTTTTTTTCTTTTGAAATACGAAGAACATATTATAATTATATACATTTCTTTTTACAGATAAGCTTTTGAAATCAGCAAATTAAGAGTCACCATATAGAATTTAAAATATGTAATCAAATAATTTAAAAAAAAAGGGATAGTATTAAATTTAAAAAATTACTATTATTCAAAATGTGATAGCTGAGAGAAACCAAGCCCATATTATATAATAATAATATTAATGGGCATATACGTATCTCATTTAGCTAGTTTGCAAAATTATAACAAAAGTTTACTGGTTGATAATACAAAAACACTGAAACTCAAACGTAGACATAAAGTAAACACATGCGTATAAATTTTGAATACTTTGCATTAAAAAAACTTTATACTGTATATAACGAAATTATTTTTACATTATAATAAAACAAAAATGAGTTTTTAAAAACGTTGAGTTTGATATTACGATATTACCCTATAAGGTATATAGAAATTCATTTTTAAAATATACAAATTCTCTTCTTTTTTTATTTTTTTTTTTTAAATACAGGTATTATTTAAATTTTAAAAGTATATATACATATACGCAAAGAATATTTTTCATCTAAGTAATAACGAAAAAAGAAGAAAAAAAACTGTCTACGAAAGTAATTAATCTCTTCCGATAAAAAAAAACTCCCGCTATAGCTTATATTACATAATATTTTTTGAAATTAATGTACAGAGTAGAACCATGTTAATATATAACAATGGTAGAAAAAAAATTATAAGTCTTGTTAAAAATATTTTTTTAAAATATATATAATGAAAAATTTTATGTATAATATTTTTTAATGTTGTTAATTTTGTAAGTAAAGCTTTATATTTAAAAAAAAAAAAAAAAAAAAAAACGTTGTAAGTCATTTATATTAATTTTCACCTAGGAGCTTCCAAGTTAATCCTTATAAATGACTCAATTTTATTTAGAGTTTAAATAAAAAAAAAGTTTGCCTTTTATTACCTTTTTGATTGAAAAGAAAAGAAAAAAAAATCATCCCAAGAAAAAGAAAAAAAGATGGGGTTGAATATTTTAAGTCTTTTATTGATTAAATTGAAATTTTTGTCTTATACAAAATGATTTATTATTTTATATAGTTGTTTATTGCTTAAACTTATTATCCGTAAAGTTCTATAAATATGTTAGAGAAATCTATAATTTTGATATAATATCTTATCTGTCAGCAAAGTAAGATTCCATAGGAAATAAAATTTCCTTTTCAAACATCAATTAATCTTCATTCTCTTTTTAGCTTTCAAATTAAATAAATTGATTTAAATTAAAAAATGTAATAATGTTTCATTAATTATACATGGTATAATTTAATTACTTTTAATTAATAAAGTACAATACAATTATTATAGTATAAATTATGTATTAAATGAATTTTCAAAGTAACTGTGCATGAATAGAATATTTCACTAATTTAAAATTAATACATACGAGGACGAGCATATCATTGCACTGTGTAATAATAAAGTACTTATAGCCCTATTCAAACGGAGCAATGTTTTTAATGTACAATAAAGTCAATGACATGTGCAATTGTTATTTGAAACCATTAAATTTACGTGTAACCAAATTTATTATTTCACAATGCAAATATATAATGCTCTGCGTGGACAAATCATTATTGTTACTTTTTACTTTAAAAAATATATCAATAAGTTGTATGGCAAAGAGACTTTATGGGAGAATTAAGTAAAACTACAACAATCATTTTGAGCATGCTATACGCTTGATTTTAACTTGAAACTATAAAAAAAAAATATGAAAAGTAACAAGTCTATTTACATTACATTTTACTTATGATTTTAATCTTCAAAATACTATATTGTATATTTTTAAAAGGGAAGAGAGAGAGGGAGAGAGAGAGAGAGAGAGAGCATAATTTACCACCAATATGATGAAAAGGTATTATGCATTATTTTTATTATATACATATCACCTTTTTCATGTTAAGCAGAATAAAATGATATTATTCTAAAATAAAATATATCCACAAAAAATAAATAAATAAAAGGAAAAAAAAAAAGAAAAGAAAAGAAAAGAAAAGAAAAGAAAAGAAAAGAAAAGAAAAGAAAAGAAAAGAAAAGAAAAGAAAAGAAAAGAAAAGAAAAGAAAAGAAAAGAAAAGAAAAGAAAAAGTGACAAATCTATTTCCATAACATTTTACTCATGATTTCAATCACAATAATCCAACTGTATTGTATATTCTTAAAAAGGAGAAAGGGGTGAAACAAACAAAGAAAATAAGAAATATAGAAAATTTACCATAAATATGATGAATAAATATTATGCCTTAATATGAATCGTCTTCATCATGTTAAGCAGGATAAAATGACATTATTCTTTATCTCAAAAGTTTGTGATAATATGAGTATCGTGTATATGTGATGTGATGCATACAAAGCGTGCTGCTCTCATGTGCTTTTGTTGAGTTACACCGCTGGACTTTCGAAATCACAGATCGCCTGACCAGTGATATACAAAAGGAAGTCAAGTATAGCACTTTTGTCGCCATATTTTATTATTATAATACTGCTCCACATTTACTCGAACAAAAAAAAAAAAAAAAAAAAAAAAAATATATATATATATATATATATATATATATATATATATATATATATATATATATATATATATATATATATATATATATATACATATATATATATATATATATATACATATATATATATATATATATATATATATATATATATATATATATATATATATATATATATACATATATATATATACATATATATTATATAATACTGTATATCATGTAATATTATAACACTGAACTTAAAAAATATATTAATAAACATGTAAATATATAAAAAATTATATCATAATAAAGATAAGATAATTTTTCTCTTTACAAAATTAGTTTTATAATTTCAGTTTAACATGAAATGACATAATAATTCTCATATTAAAATAAATGTAATAAAAATATCCCTTAAACTACAATGAATGATTTTAAAGAATTTTTTTTAGATGCTTTTATAACCATTAGATTTTTTTTTTTTTGCTATTTATTTTTATGCTATTATAAAGAAAAAAAGTTTTGAATATAGCAGTGTTGTATGAAATAATAATATAATATATTTCCTTATAAAAATAGTAAAATAAAAAAGAATATAACCTGTGGTACACTGTATATATAACGTGTGTGTAGCGTGTGTGTGTGTGTGTGTGTGTGAGAGAGAGAGAGAGAGAGAGAGAGAGAGAGAGAGAGAGAGAGAGAGAGAGAGAGAGAGAGAGAGAGAGAGAGAGAGAGAGAGAGAGAGAGAGAGAGAGAGAGAGAGAGAGAGAGAGAGAGAAAGTTAAGAAATAGATCAGCCACGAAGCGGGCCGCAGGTTATAGGGTATTTGCAGTAAAGCCCTATGGCAGAATAGTGAGCTTGCTTTTACTCCTACTGTGTTCAGTAGAAGGCAACCCGCTACGCAAGTTATACGCCCCACATTACAGCAGGGACACGAGAAAAAGAATACCAGTCTCTCTATTTAGAGCCACAAGCAGATATATTGGATTCCGATGGCTCGCGCGACTCTAAAGCTAAGGCATACTTACTTATAGCTTTAAGCACAATATATACACGCTTTACTTATACACTATATTCATATATAAAATGCTAACGTAACATACAATGTTATAGTATACTGTATAGTATTAATTTAAATTTATAATACTATTTTTTATATCTAATCCATTATAAAATATATTTTATATAAAGAATGCATATTTTTTTCAATATATCACACATCTATATTACATTATTTCATAACATTTATATTCAATTATTGATTTTTTTAATAAAGTTTTTAATTACTGCATTAATTTTTTATACTTTACTTCATTTTCGTTTCAGCTGCGCAGTATAATTATAAATTTATTCATTTTTTTTTTGTTACTCTAAATCAATATCACGCCATATTAATACATCTATTTATGAAATCAATATTAAATCATACATCACAAGTTACAATACATTATTCCACAAAAATGTTTAATGTAAAATAATTATGATGGAATTTAATATTCTTACACAGTTTTTTTTTTAATTATTAATTTTTACATACAATAAAATAATTAATCATATTTTTATAATATATTATATTAAATTACATTACATTCATTTTTTTTGTATACATATCATTAAAAAAAGTTTGAAATTTCTTGCAGGTAAAACGATTCATCATATTCTTAATAATATATGCCCTGAAAGAGACAGTAGAAGAGAGAGAGAGAGAGAGAGAGAGAGAGAGAGAGAGAGAGAGAGAGAGTTGAAGACGGTAATGTTAAGTAAACATCATTACGATGTAATAAAAGATTGCAATTTCAGAAACTCATCTCTCTCTCTCTCTCTCTCTCTGTCACTCTATATACACTTGGCAAAGTCTTATACTTTGCTATATACTGTACAATATATATATATATATATATATATATATATATATATATATATATATATGATTGTAAAATCGATAAACTAAAACTTAGTTATCGTTATATATATATTTTATTAGTTTACTGTCACTTCTCCTTGTGTTGCTGTCTTTTTCATTACCTTAATTACAAATCATATCATTTGTTTACTCAAACAACGTTGCAAAAAATATACAAATGACTTAAAACTAAAAATTAATCATTAATAAGAATAAGTAACCTTTTTTTTTTTTGTATGTATATAGAGATAAGAAGGTTATCATTTTGTTTACTCATTTTAAATATTTACATTTTATATATTATTGATTTTAGTTTTCAGTTCTCTATTGCGTATAAAATTCCTTAAAAAAATAATAAAAAAAAAGCATAATAAAAAGGGAATACTGGGGTTTTTGTTTTCAGCTTGATCTAGTGTTATTGCATATAATTATTGTAAATAATGCTCTCTCTCTCTCTCTCTCTCTCTCTCTCTAGTCAAATAATTAAAACAATTGCAATATTAATACTTAAACCTATCTCTTTTTGCATACTGTGTAAGTTGTATATAAAAATGAATATTTTTTAATTAATAAAAATGTAAATTCATTTTTGCAACGCAATTGAGCTAATATATTTGTTTTATACTTTTTATTTTATTAGAGACCATATATATTATATATTTTTTTTTTCACAGGTATAGCATTTGTTATAATTTATCGAGTTAGAGGTATATGACTTTATTGTGTTACATCAATTGATATTATGTGCTTTATTTAGCACGTAACTAAAAAAAAAAAAAAAAAAAAAAAAAGCATTCAGAATAAAATGAATTTTCGAGAGAGTATAGTCAAATAATAGCAATTTAAAAAAATTAATATCAATAATAATTTTTTCCCACAACGATGTACAGTATTATAACATATATACGTAGATTAAAAATGATGGTTTAAATTTTTTTTTCAGATATATGAAAGGTATAACAATGAATATATAACCATTATTTATGATTACCGATTGTACAACTAGACATTGGGATGAACATTATATATTGTTGAATACAATTATCTTTTTTCCCCTTTGCTCCAAAAGTATAGAATCAATGAAGGATGAAAAGAAGTATTACTTTTTTTTTTGGTCCAAAAATCAATATATTGATGATAATATTGATACTGTAAATTTTATTTTAAATCTACGTAAAAATGGAAAAAGTATTATTTTTTCAAACAAGAATAAAATTTATTAATGTCATTATGAAACACAAGGAAAGTAAATTGTGTTTTATGACAATCGAAAATCAATTTCACATATTGAATTGAAAACTGATTTTACTTTTTATTATTTGAAATTCAAAATTTTATTATCAATATGTCACTGTCACCTTTTTTTTTATCTCTCTAATAAAAAAGGAACAATGAAATCGCTTGTTGATTTACATTTTTTTTTCATATCAAACAATTTATAATTGGAATTTAATTTTTTTTTCCAAGAGAAGCATAGTTTTTATCATTATTTATTTTGCTGAATCTTTAGCTATTTTTGCATGTAATCATGCTCAAAAGCAACTGATTGTAAATACGTGAATTAAATTTTTATTAATTATTATGTATTCGTAGAATTTGATTTTAGAACATCAGAATAAGCAAGAAATAGTGGTCACCAATATTTAAACCATATTTCTTAACTGAGTTGTTACGCCTGAGTGGTGAAGGTAGCTGACTCTATATGGTATGGTAAGGTGCGCACTTTACCAAGTGCAGGTTTTAGTCCCTGCTGGGTACATACATTACGCAACACGCGTTATAACGATGCTTGTTTACAAGCATTCTACGATGACGTACATCTTAAAGGCGTAGAACACCTTGAACAAAAAAGTTGTGTAATAAGCCTGAAAATCAACATTGATTTGTCCGGAGTCATTGATTTCTAATTTATTTTCCATTCACAAAATGGCACGAGCGGTCAATGACGTCACAGCTCGCCTGGTCTACGTGCGCGTAAACCGGGCGAGCTGTGACGTCAGTGACCGGCAGCGGCATTTTGAGAATGAAAAATAAATTAGAAATCAATGACTCTGGCGAAATCAACGTTGATTTTCAGGTTTGTTAGGATATTACACAACTTTTTTTGTTCAAGGTGTTCTACGCCTTTAAGGGGTGCATGATTGATGTGAATGCACTGACCGGCTGCCTATACATTCCACAGATCTCTAGGGAGACAATGCAAATGCCAGGCTGTGTATTAAGGCCCGTGAGGCTGGTCCGTTTGTACAATTCTATTGCCAATCTCAATGAGACTCTGTCTTGACGAGAGTGCAAGGACTTAATATGGGACAAAAATACAAACATTAAAATTCTTTGTATATCGTTACGATTTTATTATTATTATTTTAGGAAACAGCTAAAAAATAATTGCCATTATTTTTATTTCATTTGAAAACAAACGTCCATGCTTACAGGGTAAAATTATTTTAAGTTTCAATCAAACACTTCAGTCCAAAAGAAACATGAATCTATATTTTTATATATAATAACTCCAAATGGAAAAATATTGACTGTTTTCTTATCATGTTATAATATTTTTTTGGTATTATTCTAACGAGATTTCAATTTTTTTTCCATTCAGTCTTTTAAAAACATTAAATGCACTTAAAGTTTTAAAAGTAAAAAAAATAAAATAATAATAATAATAGAAAAAAATGTTTTGGATGCTAGTACGATAAGCACAAGTTAGGGAATTATTTGTAAGTTAGGATAAAGTGAGGTAAAACTCGCGAGGGAATCGCGGGCTTGAAAAACACTTCGACCTAAATTTAACAGCAAACTCTTCTACTTTTTCTTCTTCTTCTTCTATACACTGTGCTATATATATATATAGTGCTAAAAGTTAAAAACCACGTTAGTGCTGATTTTAATCTGCTCACTTCAGTCCTCTTTTTTTTTTTTTTTTTTTTTTTTTTTTTTTTGTACCTTATATGGCAAAAAAGTTTGTAAAATCATTTTTTCAATATTTTATATAAAATACTGTACTGTGTTGTTTTATAAAGTTTAAATTTGCATTCAGTTGTCAAATATTTTATATTTGATATTCAATATGTATTTTTTACTATATTATATAGTAAAAATATTCATATATATATATGAAGCTACCAAATACAATGAATATACAATTTATAGTACGTATGTATGAAGTACAGTATATTATGATTATTATACAATTGAAGGTTTATTCAAACACAGGAGGTAAATTGTAAAATAATAATAATAAAAAAAATTCTATTTTACAAAATGTAAATTTAATATAAAAAGATCTTTGAGTAAAGGGTCAATGCACTTACTAGAGCAAAATATACTGTAGTATTATACAGCTAGTATACTCTTTTAAACATTTTATTATTGCAATTTCAAAATGATATTACGATATATTAAAAATCTGTTTTGCGTTATATAATATTTTGCAAATTGCAAGCACTATAAGAGCGAGAAAAATATATATATAACATAAACAAAATTGGAAACTGATAGAAAATGAGAAAAGTGCGTGCAGAAAAGCTTTTTATGATCATCTCTTTTTCCATTTTATATATGTAACACGATTCCATAGCTATATAATTGCTAAAAAGATTTATTCGACAGAAATATACAATACTATATGGTTCTTCATCGTTTTTTTCCGCACATTTCTCATGTTTTGTACGTATAAATAAATAAATCTTTCTTTCTCTCTCTTGTATTTGTTTGCTAAAATATCAAACTAATTTAAGTGAAATGATTCACCAAAAGGTTAACAGTTGAACTTTTAAAATAAGTTTTTGAACAAAGCTTTGGAACTAAGGTAAAATATTTATATTATCTTGCACTTATTATTGTACTTTATCTATAAATACAATCCTTATTATACAAAATATAAGCACGGTGTCACAAGTGTGTTTTAATATTTTCTAAACGAACGTGACTTAGATGTGGTGTACGCATTATTGTACCGGAGGAATGTAATAATTCTTTGTTTCTAATAATTTCAAAATATTGCTTTCTCTTTCTCTCTTTATTTTTATTCTTTTCTCGTACACTACTCACATTGTCATCTGTATAATGTTATGCAATGAATTTGCCTCAGCAAAGAGCAAATAGTCACGTATCTGTATATATGTGTCACAAACAATAACACAAACGTACTTGCTTACTCATTTGAAATAAAAGTAAAAATCTAATGTACTTTTGTTGTTTTTTCATAAAATATACAAGGAGTTTTTATTATTTTGTTAAAAATGTTTTTTATAATATACTTTACATATATAATATGTATATATATATATATATATATATATATATATATATATATATATATATATATATATATATATATATATATATATATATATATATATATATATATATATATATATATATATATATATATATATATATATATATATTATACAGTAAAAAAAAAAAAAAGGTATAATGTATAATGTATGTAAAAAGAAAAATGGTTTAGAAAATGTGAAAATTCTTATTTAAACATTAGTTAAAAGTTCAAAACATTGGATATGACTAAACTATATTGAACGTTTGCCAATAATATATATAAAAAAAAGCAAACTTTACATATTATAGTATAAGTTTTTTTATGGTATACCACTTTCCATGTTTTGTTACAAAAATAACAGAGAGAAAAAAAAAGAGTTTCAGATAGTGAAAATATTGTAACGCAACGACATTCTAAACTATAAAAAGATTCATTCTTACTGAATAGTATAAATTTTCAAATAACATATTTCACTATAATTTTTTTTATATATCTTAAATATAACAGTAATTTGAAATGAAATAGGGCGAAGTTAAAGTTCTTTTAACATAAATCTTCTTGCCACATTTAATTAGAACCAAATGTGTGTATTATATATAATAATTTACATTGCTATAATATAGAGAGAAATATGAATAATTTGCATACCATTTAAATCAAGATTAAAGCTTTATTATATAATATTTCATACATATATAATATTATATTAACTACTATACTTATTCTTTATTATATCAAGTAAATCAAATATATTTCTTTTCAGATCAAAATAGAATAACAAAAAGAAATAAAATATATTTTGAGTGTGTCAATTTTTTATAGGAAATAAAATGTGTCCACTATATAAAAGTATGATATTCATTGTTAAATACCAATAAGTAATTTTAAACACTAAATATATTTTAACTATAGAAAGAACTTAAAACTTTTTATTTCTCTCTCTCTCTCTCTCTCTCTCTCTTTAATTTCTATCAAGAAAATGGCATTTGGTCACGCCATCTGTATCGCGTTTCTTCCTTTTTCTTTCCCCCTTAACATAATGCCTGCTTTACAAATTAACTCAAACTCGTGTAAACTAAAACTAACTCAATGAGCTTTTTTTTTTTTTTTTTTTTTTTTACTTTTGCAGAAAAAAAAATGCATTCTTTCTATATTATATACCTTTTGGTACGTGCTGTAACTTTTATTCTTACTTTACTAGTCTCTTCCTTAAACCAAAATACAAACAAACACAGCAAAACTTTTATTTCATTTTTTTTTTAACTTCTTATATTATGTTCTTTGTCAAATATCAACTTCTAAAAAAAACATTTTTTTTTTGTTCTGTTTTTTTTTTTTTCCTTTTATTTTTGTTATATATGTATACGTGTATATAAAAAAAGGAAACAAAATACTTTTAAATAAAATTATGTTTGAAAAAAAAAACTTAGTTTTTTACATAAAGTTTTCAGTAACTTGTATATTAAAAAAAAACTATTTTTTTTCTTTTTTTTTTTTTTTTAACTCATTATATTTGTATTTGTTATTTGTATAAAAACATATTTAAATTTATAATACCTTAGTCCCTAGAGTTTCAAGGTGATACGAGTGTAAATTATAATTCCACTAATGGTGATGGAAAAAAATAAATAAATAACCATAATTAATAATAAAAAAAAAAAAAAAAAAAAAAAAAAAAACACGAATGATTTAGTTAGTAAGATAAGCAATCAAAAATTCTAAAAATAATAATAATTAGCTACAGTTATTTATTCATGTATGATGTCATGTTTATATGTTTTAAAACTATCATTTATTATGTGGGAAAAATAATTAGTATTTTTGCATGAAAGTATGTTATAACATTTAAAAATATATATTTGTTTTAATTGCACTAAAAAAGGAACTATTACATTAAAATAAATTTCATATTTTAAAAGTAACATGTTTTTTCATATACACATACTAAAATTTTATAAAATAATTTAGATAACGTTTCATAACTTTTACATTTAAACTTTTTACTAAAATGAAGTATTCCAATTTCTAAATTAGTCTCTCATAGTAAAATAATACTTTATTAAAAATTTGCCCACTAATTTTTTTACAAGAAAAAAGGGAAATGAAAGGAATTGAAATTTTAAAAAACTCGATATAGGATAAAGTTTTAATATCTCTCTCGTTCCTTCTCTCTCTCTCTCTCTCTCTCTCTCTCTCTCTCTCTCTCTCTCTCTCTCTCTCTCTCTCTCTCTCTCTCTCTCTACCCGAAAATACTTTTTAGCTTTGTGATTATATATAAATGATTAAAAGTTTAGTGTAAAATTTTCTATTAATTTTTGTTTTAAAATTCTCACATTTAGAAAAAAAAAATGATATAAAAATGATTTATTTATTTAAGCTTATAATTAGTCAACCCATTCATTATACTAATTACCTATGACCAGATTATCAGCTTTTAATTAGCTCTTAATTCTTTGTCAACAACGACATTAATGATAACATAAACTGTATCTATTTTAATGTTTCTATCCATACACATAGTATTATTTAGTAGGTGACATTTTGAACGAATACGATTTAAATTTAAAAGCTCTTTTTTTCTCTCTCTCTCTATCTCTCTTGTTGTTAATTTTATATAAACGTGGCTTGTAATTATTTAAAGTGAACTTACGGTCAATTAATTGTTCAAAAATATATAAAAAAAACAATTAAAATAAATTTAAAAACAATAATAATATATTATTTATATATAATGCACAGTCGAGTAAATGGAATAAGTAAGGCTTATAGTTTTAAATATTATTATTATTTAATGTTTTGTGTAAGCTAATAATTTATTTAAATAAAATAAATATTTAATGAAATATGTATTGTAACAAAGAATTTAAATTAAAGTTAAACATTTTTTTTCACTTTTTTTTTTCAAAAAAAAAAAAAAAAAAAAAAAAGGCTGATATTTTGAATGTAACAATGTTATTATGTTATTAAATAACATGCTTCGTAATTGTAAAGGTACATGCTTACTAATTTTAATCTCTCTCTCTCTCTCTCTCTCTCTCTCTCTTCTCTATCTCTATTTCTCTAATAATTCCAAGAAATCAAGATGGTACATCATTTTTATTTTTACTGCTGAAATAAAATAAATTTTACATTCAGTCGGAAGTATAAATTGTACTAAAATGTAAGGTGTGTTAATATTTTTAAGACAAAACATTGAAAAATCTTTAAAAAGAAAGAAAATATAGATGGAGAAAAAGAAATATTTTTGATGATATTATTATTGCTGTACGTGATGAAATTTTATCACTATAGAAGTTTTGTTGTTGTTAGAATCTTTGACATCAGGATCACGTCACTTTTTATTTGATATTCTCTTGGCGATGTTTCTCAATGCAATTTACAACATCACACAACGGAATATTTTAATGATATGTACAAATCTCGCCAGCACTGAAAATATTGCTATATGTAATATTATTATTTAGAATTGTTTTTACCGTATTTATAATATTTCTTTTAAAAATAGCAATATTTGAATAAATATTTAACTAAAACTAACTAACTAACTAACTAACTAACTAACTAACTAACTAACTAAATTTAATATTATATTATATTGAATAATCGATTCCAATCGAATTTTTTTGTTTGAAATCTAGAATAAAGCATTAATAAAGATTTTTGTTCTTTAATATTCACGTTATTATTATTATTATTTAAATATGACGTCATATTTATTTTTGACGATAACAATAATGATGATGATGATGAAAATACTGAACTACCCACACAAAATAAAGTAAAGATTGAGCAAGGTTTTACCATATCACATGATATTAAATACACGTTGTTGATTTAAAAACCATTATGTATAGTGACATTATATGTATGATGACTATACAACCCTATATTTTGCTTTCTCCCTATGTATATTTTTTGGATTATATATATATATATATATATATATATATATATATATATATATATATATATATATATATAATATTTATTATAAACCCTCTCTGTATCACGCATCAAGACACAAAAATAATATACTTAATATCAAAAGTTGCGGCTCGTTACATATATAGATATCATTATTACATGATATGTGAAATTATAATGATGTATATATAATATTGTGACCCTAACACTTGCAAACTAACTAACCATAGTTTTCATTGTTATATAATTATAATTCAATTTTGGTGATTTTATTTCGTATATAGTGTTATCAAAATAATATATATATGTAATATTATTAGTATACTTAAAAAAAAATCACTTAAATAACAATTTTATGTACTTCTCCTACTCCTTTGAAATATAAATTTGAAACTGATACATCAATTTATTGATATACATACAAATAACTTTCAATTTGCATTATGAAGATTATATTGTATTTGTGTATATATAAAGGCCTTAAAATCATTATTTATTTAAGCATGAACAACTTTATTTAATCTATGATTATAATAGTACCGTAATAATAATAATAATAATAATGTTATATATGTACATATATTTTTTTCTCATGGTAAATCATTTTAATAGAGAAACAATAGTAAATTTAACTGTATTTAAATTACTCAAACTAAACATTAAATATACAGTACTACATACATAAATATATTATGAGCTATATAACATGAATATCCTGCCAATAATAATAACATAGAGAGAACATCGATGATGATATAATAGAACAAAGCCAAAAGTAATATAAAGTAATTGCCGGTCAAAACATTGGCTAAGCATCATGGACAGGCAATAAAATCTCAAGGACGGTAAGAAAGAGAGAGAGAGAGAGAGAGAGAGAGAGAGAGAGAGAGAGAGAGAGAGAGAGAGAGAGAGAGATGTAATAGTAACACCCAAAGACACTATAATATAGCCTAGCCATACTATAAGTGTTCAAAAGCAACATTACGAAAGTGGTAAGAAGTAAGTAAGTAAGGATCATTAAGTTTTCTCACCAATTGTATCTCATAAAATAAAACTAGACTGTCACTTTAACTCCCTTGATTTACGTCACTTAACTATGTAAATTTATCATTATAAGATTATAAAGTACTTTGTATATATATACGCCATTATCATAATTGTTGTTCACTCAGGAGTTTTCAAATTTTAAACCATTTATTTTCTTATTTAAAATTTTCTCTTTTCAATGTAATACAGTAAAGTGACCATGTGAAGCAAACGAGCAGAAGAACTTTCTATGGTTGGATAATTATTTCTTTAATTCAATTATTTCAACTTTATACTTTTTTTTGTATAATCTAAAATTGCTATTTTTTTTTATTACTTTTCATTAAATTTACAGACAATTTTATTTGATATCTTTTATGAGATCTTTTCTTTCTTGAATTTCTTGCAATCAGTAACTCTAAAACTGCGGGTATTTTATTTCCCTATACTCCTTTTTCAGTAAGAAGTTGAAAATTGCTTTTCTATATTGTAAGATGACCCTTATGGGACCAGTGAAGTTCTTTTTTTTTTATTCAATGCACTAGACGGCAATTGCATTTTTTTCTTTTCTACAGTAGTAAATGTTCATCGGTATAGTAAAAATTAATGTCCATATTATATTTACTGTAGCTATTTCGTAAATTGTTTACAAAATGGAAAATCAAATGTAACTTCATATATTTTTTCCATTGATTAAATTTTGTTATATAACAATTTCTTTCAAACATAGAAATTAAGCTCTAGTGAGCTGCTCTCTGCTATGTAGTAATACACATGTTTTTGATAATATATTTTACCATTCAAAATCTAGGGTTAAATTTGCAATGCTATTCATATAAAGAAAACACGTGCTAAATTTGAATAGTAAAATATTTCATCATAATCGTGTGTACTTTATGTTTATAAAGATTAATATAAAGTTAATACAATCATTATAGTTGTCTAAGAATCATAAAACTGTCCTTTGATATGAGTTATAAATATTACATTCAAGTACGTGAATTGCTAAATAACACGAGATAAAAATATGATTTGAATAAATGTGCTTTTTAAATTCCATTTTTATATATAATTTAAAAGCAAAATGTATGAATAAAAGTTCCAACTTTTATCGATATTCTATTAAAAATAACCTGAAATTTTCACATATGACTAAAATAGCTTTACTATATATAAGAATCGTACACAATTTTATTTCCGTAAATTAATGTTGTATTATGCTTATCGGTTTCTTTTTTCACGTTTAAAAAAAGTTTAAGGTAAAGAAAATCTTTCTTAAACGAATCAATAACAATTATTATGCTTTATTATTTTACCTAATTTTAATATTCAGGACCCTTTTCTGAAAATACAAATTTACTTTTCAATAAACAAATTGATTTAAATGAAATGACATCTTCAGAAATCCATTATCAACGTTAAAAAAAAAAAAAAAGTAAGACAACCCATTTTTTCTAATATATTTTCTCGTATAAAATATTCTCATCATCCCCTTTATATATTTTGGCTTCACACCCTTGAATAATAATAATAAAAAAAAAATTTGCATTATAACAGTCTTTTCTTATCTAAAAAAATTAAGATAAGATATTTTTTAATAATAATATTTTTGGAAAGATTCCAAAAAAAAATTAATATAATATTTCATTTTTTTCAAGAACAGATGATTTTTTTTTCGTAAATATATTTTCCTAAAGGAATTTTGAGAACAAACATTATATAAAATAATAATAAGAAAGAAGGCTAAGAAAAATTCTTTTATATTTTTAGTATGTTATGCAATAATATAAAGTTAATTTTCTTTTAATTAAAATAAACGATTTGTTTGAAAGAAATCTATATAATATGTACGTACTTCAAATATATATAATACGTTATAAATTTTATGTGAAGTTGTTTGTTATATTTGAGCCTCTTGAAAAGACAAGAGTATACCTTCAATAGTGCCCTGTCTCCATCATTACAAAACACATTAAATAAAACCTCAATTAACCATCTCTCTCTCTCTCTCTCTCTCTCTCTCTCTCTCTCTCTCTCTCTCTCTCTCTCTCTCTCTTCTCCTTGTGACATGAAACGATCGTAAAGAACTTAACAAAACTGCGTTCAGTTCTATAAAATAACCATTTATTGCTTTTTTTTACGTTACATTTCTAGGGATGTTCTACTATAATAATAATAAAAAGAGCTCTCAATTTTATTATTATTTTTTACTTTATAATAATATAATGCCTTATTTTAAAATTTATTAAGCATATTTTTTTTTTATTAATTTTTAATAAAACTTATAATTATGCTCAAATTAATATCGTATGTGAGTTTATTACTTTGAGAATTTTCGTGACTTATTTAATATGTCTTCATCTATCAGTTCTTTGATATAAAATAACAACAAGAAAAGCATTCTCTTTCTCTCAATAAAAGAAAAAAATATGTATACGTATCCAAAGTGATTCCGGAAGTAGAATTTTTTTTATGGGATTCTTGCATGATTAAACGTATTTTATTTTTATTTTTTTTATGATAAATCATGGTTACAGAAGAAATAAAATTCAATGTTATAGGTTCGTGTTCTATAGAAAAATTATACAAGAAAAAAATATATTTGAGTATAAATATTATAGAAAACACCAAAATAAACTTAACATCCGGTTTTGTCCAAGCATGGTCTTTTGATTGTCATTCTTTATATTTTAAACTTGAAAATTCAAAGCAGTTTCACACTTTCACGGAACGTTAACTTTTTCCTGCCTGAATATGACTCCCATAAATATATTTTTATTATTTTATTTAAAAAAAAAAGTTTTTTTTTATATAATTTTATGTGTGATAAATTGTTATGGTTGGCAATTTTTAGCAAATTATACATTTTTTACTTACATTTTGAATACAATGGTAAGACAATTTATGTATACTTTCTAGTGTGGTACATACCTATAACAGAAGAAATAATAATTAAATTAGTAATCATTTTAGCATGTTTAAATTGATATATATAATTGTATAAGCATAAAATGTCGTCACCATTTCCTAGAAAATCAAAATATATTCTTATATATATATACAGCAAAATATCCTAAACTACAACTATGAGTGTAACTTGTATGGCTGAAAAAGTAGAAAGCTCCCCAGAAATTTACTTTAGTAAAGTTCTTTTTTTAGTAATAAAAAAAGTAAATATTTCTATAAGAATAAAATACAAGCTGAAAAAAAATCTATTCATATTTTTCCTTCTTTCTCTCTGAAATAAGCAAAAAGAGAATTTTACGATTGCATTTTACTTTGTGAATAGACTGTATATGTTATTATTTAAAATATAAGATGAGATATGTATATAATAAAAAATATATATATGTGGAATAATAGAACGGGATGAAAAATAGTTTTTTTTTATTCATGGAAACTGTGATGATTGAAGTAGATAATATAAGAGAAGGCACTCGTCTTGGAGGGCAGTGGGAGGGGAGGTGGGCAATGTTATAGGAGAACACGTGGGGGGTAAAAGAAGGTTATATGATATAAAAATTCTCTCTATGGATGATAAAATTGAGAAGAAAAGGGTGCGAATGAGAAGAATTCAACGTGACTAGAACCACAAGAACAAAAAAAGACGTAAAAAAAAAAAATGTCAATTTTTGCTTCTTTCACTTCTTTATATATTTTTTCTTTCTCCTTTACACTATACCATATTATTCCTTTCTCATGTTGGACCTTATATATTTTTACTAGACTCCAGTTTTTAAAGGTCTTAATATACTTCATATACATGACTTGAATATTTTTATATATGAATATATATATTATATTATGCTCTATCATTTTTATTTTTATAATACTTAATTTTTTCTTTCTTTTTCTCACTGTTGAAATATAAATGTAAAAAATTCAAAATATATAATGTCAGTTCGATACGTGAAAATTCTATACTTGTAAGTGAGAAAAGAGAGGGGAAAAAAATAACATTAATTTTTAATGTTATTTCAATGTCATTCAAAAAGCAATCATTTTGTCAGTCTGTCTATAAAATTGCATACAAATGACAAGCTTATCCTCTCTCTCTCTCTCTCTCTCTCTCTCTCTCTCTCTCTCTCTCTCTCTCTCTCTCTCTCTCTCTCTCTCTCTGTTACAATTTTAAAACAAAACAAAATTTTACATGAATTAATAATTTGTATCTTATTACCTCTGTATAAAAAAAATTGATTTTATTAATAAAAAATTTATAAATTTGCTTTTTTTGAAAATCCTAATCATTATTATTCCTAACAATTGTCGATTTGATAAACAGTATTTTATGTAAAGTATAAAATTAGTAAAGCAAAATCTAAAATCATATTATCATCGCATTTTTCAACTGAGCGCACTCATATATTAACATTACAGTGATCCAGTGATCCTTAAAAAAAATCGTATAATACTCTTTTACTGAAATGTAACTCTTTTTATATAACAACGTTTAATTTGTGGAGGAAAAAAGAGAATCAGCGGCAACATTGCACCTCATGTTTTACAAAAATGAAATAAATTTCAAACAGTGTAACTAATTGTTATTAGTGTAAAAATGGGTGTATACATGTTACCATATCTAATTGAAAACCTTCCTAGAAAAATATATAGTTTAATTCTTTTTATACTAATAATAAAATAATAATAATAATAAAAACTTTTATGATCTATTAAAAAACATAAAAGTTTACGTTTTATAGTAATTTTTTTTTCTATCTGCCTCTTTTTACTTAAACATTTGTAACTTTTACAAATGAATAAAAAAAAAAAATACTACTCATCACTCAGGGTGGACCTTCAAAAACAATGAAAAGTTAACGCAACAATTGTTCTGATTGTTGTAAATATATCCGGCGGAAGTAAAGTGATTAGTCGGTCACTGGAGCTTATCTTAATAATAATTCTATATGATGAAGAGAAAAAAGTAAAGTATTAAACATAATAATAATCTCTCTATATGAAAACTGACGTTTGATGACGTCATTTTTTTACATTAAGTAATAATATCTTATTAAAATATATTGAAATTTTCTTTATACTTATAAACAATAAGAATTTTATTATTCTTTAAAAAAGAAAAAAAAAATGGTGATAACTTTATAATTAAATTTTTTTCTTCTTTTTGTTACATGGTATTAATTATATATATATGAAAGGAAAATGTAATACATTTATATTATTATACTTAACATAGATAATTATTTTAAATTATTTTCAATTACGTTGTCTGATGTCTGTATTTCAAATGATGGAAGGTTATATGTAATTTAAATAATAATTTCTGTATACTGCATTGCATTCTTCTTGATATATTATACAATATAAAGACTTTGCTGTTTCTCTTTTAATTTATTAATATATAACATATACCATGTTTGAAGTCCTCAAAGTATGTTATACACTAAGGAAACACTTAGGTAATGAAAATGGAGTCTTTAGGTTAAAACAGTTGCTATATATACGTTGTGAGAACAAAGGTTATTCTTATATATATATATATATATATATATATATATATATATATAAATTATGACTATACAGATGAAGTAGCTATCAAGGTTTAGAATAATATACACCATTTGTTTCTTGGAAGTCGATGTTATGCATTTTCTACCATTAAATTAATAAATATAGAGTCACTAGATACGTATTTTCTTGGTGTATGTATATATATACGAAAGAAAGACAATTTAAATTATGTTGCATCTTATAATTGTTAAAGGCATAGAACACCTTAAAAAAACAAAAAAACATGTCACATATGTCTAATATCCTAACATATAGCTAAATATTAATGTTAATTTGGCCGGAGTCATTGATTTCAAATTTATTTTCCATGCATTTACAAATTGGTAGCTGTAGGTTTATGCTTGCCTGTTTCCTCGCACTTGGACTATAGTGAGCTGTGACGTCACAAACCCGCAGCTGTCATTTTGTGAATGGAAAATAAATTAGAAATCAATGACTCTGGTCAAATCAACGTTGATATTTAGGTATGTTAGAATATTACACAAGTATTTTGTTCAAGGTGTTCTACGTCTCTAACTTTTACCTCAAAACACTATGCGCTTATTAATGGACGTTTCATAAGTTTTTATCCTGTAAAATAAAGCGAACAATTTTACAGTCTACTTTTACTTCTTCGGTGGCAAAAAAGTATAATAAATACATATTTTTCTGTACAGCATAACTGAGCTAGAACATAGGAAATTGTTCAGTCTCTTTTTATACTTGGATCTCACCATTAAAAAATAGCATTATTCAGCTAAAAAAAAAAAAAAAAAAAAAAAAGCTTAAATCATGTATTTTAATCCTCATATTATTTAAATTGCTTACTATTGAAACACACACACACACACAAAATGGATCTAAGAACACTGCAGTTCTAGTATATAAAATACATAATGCATTATCAGAGGTGCTATTCATCGCAAAACATTTCGTTCACTTAAGGCCTTAGGCCCCTTAGGAATCCTAAAACCTTAGGATTTTTATGTATAGTTAGGAATTTTAAGCCCTTTAGGTGATCTGTAAGTGTATTGATGAATCGCAACCGCAGATTTATTTAAAAAAAAATCCTCAAAGAGATACATTTCTAATCAAAACCCAAGGGTTTAAACTTTTTCTTACGATGATATAGGTTTATCATTTACTTAATGATATTTATAGAGTTTTGTAAACAAATTATCGTAAAGAAAAAAAATTGGAGTTTGTTTGCTTTTTTCAAGCATGTCTTCAGGTTTTATCGGTAATTACCTATGTACATTTAATGATAAAGTTAATTTTAAAAAGAACCTAATCATAATAAAATATAAGTTTATGTTAATAATTTTTTTCTTAACATAGTAATTTAAAAGTCATGATAGAAAAAAAATTAACAATGCAGGTATCATATCATATAAAATACGACATTAAACATTGCGTACCAACATTTTTGTTGACATTTATTGCTTCCTCATTAGATCAATACAGATTTTGTTGTCAGAAAAGAAATATATATATATATATATATATATATATATATATATATATATATATATATATATATATATATATATATATATATATATATATATATATATATATATATATATATATAATATACAGTATACTATATATTAAAATAATATCTATTTTATTTTAACCCTCGTCAATCAAAACAACAATAATAAAAAATATTGATTTTTTTCCATCCTGTAGATGGGTAACTTCAGGAAAAGGTAGAGAAATACAAGTCACATATACGTTGATCGTGTTTTATTTTTTCAACAAACAATATAGAAGTTAGTTCGTGCTTAGCAAGAAAGTAGTGCGATTGTCACGAGGAAAGATGAGGAGGGTAGAAGGGGGTTAAGTTAATGTGGTAAAGGTCACCAAGCAGCAAAAGCGTGATCTTACTTAAGTTACTGGTCAGGAGCGACCATATACACATATTTCCACTAACTTGACGGGGCACGTATATATATAAGAGACTTGTTTTAAAAACCAACATGCTTTACGGTGCACGGAACCAAAAATATAAAATTACATACAAAAATAAGAAAGGGGAAAAAAAATGACACGCATAAAATATAAATTCACGTATATAATATAAGGTCACAATGGAAGGTATATAGAATTTTGATTTTAAACGTAATTTGAACACGAGTGTTCTAGAACGAAAAAAAGAAGATTTAGTAAAATATAATACTCTCGCAACTTTTAATATTTAGTACATATTTCCCTATTACACATCTATCGCTATTTTTTTTGTAAATGCTTTTTTTTATGGATAAATCAAAAACAAAGGATTTATTCTTAATCATATGATATTCAATTTGATTTTTATGCTGTATAAATATATTGCAAAGAGTTATATCATATAATATTTTTTTTCTTTTGTGAAAGAAAACTATATAGAATTCTTCTCTGAAAACAATGTTTTTAGCATTACAATTTTGAATGTGAAACATATACATAGTAAAATATGTGAGTGTAAATTATCACTGAAGCACATACATTACATTCGTATTTAACAACGTTAGTGTATATATGTATAATACAGGGACACAATACGTTGTATAATAAAGCAAAACACAATCACAAGATGTAACAATGAATCTCTTAATCCATATATATATATAATATATAATATTATATATATATATATATATATATATATATATATATATATATATATATATATATATATATATATATATATATATATATATATATATATATATATATATATATATATATATATATATATGTATATATATAATATTCCTTTTATTGTATATAACTTCAGGATAATGAGATTAAAATGTTATATTATTTTTGTTCCATATTATATTAGAATTGTTCATCTTTTAACATAAATTTTATAAAATTAACTTTATAAACTTCAAAAGTTAATTTAATTTTCAAAAAAGCTTGAACTCTCAACTTCGTTTATATGGTATAACTTTTGTCCACAACACAGTTTTTTTTTTTTTTTTTTTT
Organism: Ecdyonurus torrentis; assembly: GCA_949318235.1. Lineage (NCBI taxonomy): Eukaryota > Metazoa > Arthropoda > Insecta > Ephemeroptera > Heptageniidae > Ecdyonurus > Ecdyonurus torrentis. The sequence goes on along the minus strand of OX439130.1, from coordinate 24,565,490 downwards.
TTTTTTTTTTTTTTCTTTTTGCTTCATGCTTTACTTTTCTTGCGTCAATTGCACGTGGCTTGGAAAAACTTTTAGATTAGCTTAAACTGATTTTCTTTCTCCCTATTTCCTTTACAGCACTTTTTTTTATACTTTTCTTTATGTATAAAACCACTGGGATCTGTATCTTTTTTATGCACACAAAAAACTTGATAGTTTATAAAAAATAAAAAAAAAATAAACAGAAAAAAAATCTATCTACTTTGACTTTAAAGCTTATATAATCATGTAAAGTTAGAGAAAAAAAAGTAATCGATTTTGTTAAGTAAGTGAGGCTTTTGATAATATTATTACCTACCAATATCTTGATCAGCAACCTGTTAAGCTTTTATAGACAGCTTTCGATCTTTTAAACTTATCAATAAAATTTGAATAGTAAATTAAGGATTTAGGTAATCTATATTTTCTTCTCAATATATGATCAATTTAGCAAGAAGTTCGAAATGATGCGTTTTTACTTTGACAAGTGAATAATGAAAATGTATACTTTTTTTTTTAAATTTATCTAAAATGAACTCAAAATATTTAGTTTTTATTTATTTCACTTAAGTACAACGAATATTTGTTTTAAATTCTCATACACAGAAATAAAAGCTGAAAATTATGCTTCCAAAGGAGGTGAAAAAAGATAAGGAATATATATATATATATATATATATATATATATATATGAATTAAACATTTAAGAAATTAATTCTAAAGCCTTACATCGTCTGAAATTATATATTTGGTATATAACACATCGAAAGCAACGTGAAAAAGTTCGCCATGCTTGGGAATCGAACCCAGGGCCTGCCAGCCACATCCAATTCACGCTCGGATGCCCAAACCATCGGGCTATATTGGCTAACACTCTCTCACACCTTCAACATATTATATACCAAACACTCCTATAGAGTAAACAGTTGTTACACTATCACTCACTGGCGCCTAAAGGCACCTTTGCGCTGCTTGTCCTCGCTTACCGCGAAGATTCAAACACAGCTAAGCCTCGAGAGGCTAATTACACCCGGCTTAAGGGGAAATAATTATGGACGGGAAATTAATCCCAATATTACGAGACGAGAATTTTTATATGAATTAAACATTTAAGAAATTAATTCTAAAGCCTTACATCGTCTGAAATTATATATTTGGTATATAACACATCGAAAGCAACGTGAAAAAGTTCGCCATGCTTGGGAATCGAACCCAGGGCCTGCCAGCCACATCCAATTCACGCTCGGATGCCCAAACCATCGGGCTATATTGGCTAACACTCTCTCACACCTTCAACATATTATATACCAAACACTCCTATAGAGTAAACAGTTGTTACACTATCACTCACTGGCGCCTAAAGGCACCTTTGCGCTGCTTGTCCTCGCTTACCGCGAAGATTCAAACACAGCTAAGCCTCGAGAGGCTAATTACACCCGGCTTAAGGGGAAATAATTATGGACGGGAAATTAATCCCAATATTACGAGACGAGAATTTTTATATGAATTAAACATTTAAGAAATTAATTCTAAAGCCTTACATCGTCTGAAATTATATATTTGGTATATAACACATCGAAAGCAACGTGAAAAAGTTCGCCATGCTTGGGAATCGAACCCAGGGCCTGCCAGCCACATCCAATTCACGCTCGGATGCCCAAACCATCGGGCTATATTGGCTAACACTCTCTCACACCTTCAACATATTATATACCAAACACTCCTATAGAGTAAACAGTTGTTACACTATCACTCACTGGCGCCTAAAGGCACCTTTGCGCTGCTTGTCCTCGCTTACCGCGAAGATTCAAACACAGCTAAGCCTCGAGAGGCTAATTACACCCGGCTTAAGGGGAAATAATTATGGACGGGAAATTAATCCCAATATTACGAGACGAGAATTTTTATATGAATTAAACATTTAAGAAATTAATTCTAAAGCCTTACATCGTCTGAAATTATATATTTGGTATATAACACATCGAAAGCAACGTGAAAAAGTTCGCCATGCTTGGGAATCGAACCCAGGGCCTGCCAGCCACATCCAATTCACGCTCGGATGCCCAAACCATCGGGCTATATTGGCTAACACTCTCTCACACCTTCAACATATTATATACCAAACACTCCTATAGAGTAAACAGTTGTTACACTATCACTCACTGGCGCCTAAAGGCACCTTTGCGCTGCTTGTCCTCGCTTACCGCGAAGATTCAAACACAGCTAAGCCTCGAGAGGCTAATTACACCCGGCTTAAGGGGAAATAATTATGGACGGGAAATTAATCCCAATATTACGAGACGAGAATTTTTATATGAATTAAACATTTAAGAAATTAATTCTAAAGCCTTACATCGTCTGAAATTATATATTTGGTATATAACACATCGAAAGCAACGTGAAAAAGTTCGCCATGCTTGGGAATCGAACCCAGGGCCTGCCAGCCACATCCAATTCACGCTCGGATGCCCAAACCATCGGGCTATATTGGCTAACACTCTCTCACACCTTCAACATATTATATACCAAACACTCCTATAGAGTAAACAGTTGTTACACTATCACTCACTGGCGCCTAAAGGCACCTTTGCGCTGCTTGTCCTCGCTTACCGCGAAGATTCAAACACAGCTAAGCCTCGAGAGGCTAATTACACCCGGCTTAAGGGGAAATAATTATGGACGGGAAATTAATCCCAATATTACGAGACGAGAATTTTTATATGAATTAAACATTTAAGAAATTAATTCTAAAGCCTTACATCGTCTGAAATTATATATTTGGTATATAACACATCGAAAGCAACGTGAAAAAGTTCGCCATGCTTGGGAATCGAACCCAGGGCCTGCCAGCCACATCCATGGCGAACTTTTTCACGTTGCTTTCGATGTGTTATATACCAAATATATAATTTCAGACGATGTAAGGCTTTAGAATTAATTTCTTAAATGTTTAATTCATATAAAAATTCTCGTCTCGTAATATTGGGATTAATTTCCCGTCCATAATTATTTCCCCTTAAGCCGGGTGTAATTAGCCTCTCGAGGCTTAGCTGTGTTTGAATCTTCGCGGTAAGCGAGGACAAGCAGCGCAAAGGTGCCTTTAGGCGCCAGTGAGTGATAGTGTAACAACTGTTTACTCTATAGGAGTGTTTGGTATATAATATGTTGAAGGTGTGAGAGAGTGTTAGCCAATATAGCCCGATGGTTTGGGCATCCGAGCGTGAATTGGATGTGGCTGGCAGGCCCTGGGTTCGATTCCCAAGCATGGCGAACTTTTTCACGTTGCTTTCGATGTGTTATATACCAAATATATAATTTCAGACGATGTAAGGCTTTAGAATTAATTTCTTAAATGTTTAATTCATATAAAAATTCTCGTCTCGTAATATTGGGATTAATTTCCCGTCCATAATTATTTCCCCTTAAGCCGGGTGTAATTAGCCTCTCGAGGCTTAGCTGTGTTTGAATCTTCGCGGTAAGCGAGGACAAGCAGCGCAAAGGTGCCTTTAGGCGCCAGTGAGTGATAGTGTAACAACTGTTTACTCTATAGGAGTGTTTGGTATATAATATGTTGAAGGTGTGAGAGAGTGTTAGCCAATATAGCCCGATGGTTTGGGCATCCGAGCGTGAATTGGATGTGGCTGGCAGGCCCTGGGTTCGATTCCCAAGCATGGCGAACTTTTTCACGTTGCTTTCGATGTGTTATATACCAAATATATAATTTCAGACGATGTAAGGCTTTAGAATTAATTTCTTAAATGTTTAATTCATATAAAAATTCTCGTCTCGTAATATTGGGATTAATTTCCCGTCCATAATTATTTCCCCTTAAGCCGGGTGTAATTAGCCTCTCGAGGCTTAGCTGTGTTTGAATCTTCGCGGTAAGCGAGGACAAGCAGCGCAAAGGTGCCTTTAGGCGCCAGTGAGTGATAGTGTAACAACTGTTTACTCTATAGGAGTGTTTGGTATATAATATGTTGAAGGTGTGAGAGAGTGTTAGCCAATATAGCCCGATGGTTTGGGCATCCGAGCGTGAATTGGATGTGGCTGGCAGGCCCTGGGTTCGATTCCCAAGCATGGCGAACTTTTTCACGTTGCTTTCGATGTGTTATATACCAAATATATAATTTCAGACGATGTAAGGCTTTAGAATTAATTTCTTAAATGTTTAATTCATATAAAAATTCTCGTCTCGTAATATTGGGATTAATTTCCCGTCCATAATTATTTCCCCTTAAGCCGGGTGTAATTAGCCTCTCGAGGCTTAGCTGTGTTTGAATCTTCGCGGTAAGCGAGGACAAGCAGCGCAAAGGTGCCTTTAGGCGCCAGTGAGTGATAGTGTAACAACTGTTTACTCTATAGGAGTGTTTGGTATATAATATGTTGAAGGTGTGAGAGAGTGTTAGCCAATATAGCCCGATGGTTTGGGCATCCGAGCGTGAATTGGATGTGGCTGGCAGGCCCTGGGTTCGATTCCCAAGCATGGCGAACTTTTTCACGTTGCTTTCGATGTGTTATATACCAAATATATAATTTCAGACGATGTAAGGCTTTAGAATTAATTTCTTAAATGTTTAATTCATATAAAAATTCTCGTCTCGTAATATTGGGATTAATTTCCCGTCCATAATTATTTCCCCTTAAGCCGGGTGTAATTAGCCTCTCGAGGCTTAGCTGTGTTTGAATCTTCGCGGTAAGCGAGGACAAGCAGCGCAAAGGTGCCTTTAGGCGCCAGTGAGTGATAGTGTAACAACTGTTTACTCTATAGGAGTGTTTGGTATATAATATGTTGAAGGTGTGAGAGAGTGTTAGCCAATATAGCCCGATGGTTTGGGCATCCGAGCGTGAATTGGATGTGGCTGGCAGGCCCTGGGTTCGATTCCCAAGCATGGCGAACTTTTTCACGTTGCTTTCGATGTGTTATATACCAAATATATAATTTCAGACGATGTAAGGCTTTAGAATTAATTTCTTAAATGTTTAATTCATATAAAAATTCTCGTCTCGTAATATTGGGATTAATTTCCCGTCCATAATTATTTCCCCTTAAGCCGGGTGTAATTAGCCTCTCGAGGCTTAGCTGTGTTTGAATCTTCGCGGTAAGCGAGGACAAGCAGCGCAAAGGTGCCTTTAGGCGCCAGTGAGTGATAGTGTAACAACTGTTTACTCTATAGGAGTGTTTGGTATATAATATGTTGAAGGTGTGAGAGAGTGTTAGCCAATATAGCCCGATGGTTTGGGCATCCGAGCGTGAATTGGATGTGGCTGGCAGGCCCTGGGTTCGATTCCCAAGCATGGCGAACTTTTTCACGTTGCTTTCGATGTGTTATATACCAAATATATAATTTCAGACGATGTAAGGCTTTAGAATTAATTTCTTAAATGTTTAATTCATATAAAAATTCTCGTCTCGTAATATTGGGATTAATTTCCCGTCCATAATTATTTCCCCTTAAGCCGGGTGTAATTAGCCTCTCGAGGCTTAGCTGTGTTTGAATCTTCGCGGTAAGCGAGGACAAGCAGCGCAAAGGTGCCTTTAGGCGCCAGTGAGTGATAGTGTAACAACTGTTTACTCTATAGGAGTGTTTGGTATATAATATGTTGAAGGTGTGAGAGAGTGTTAGCCAATATAGCCCGATGGTTTGGGCATCCGAGCGTGAATTGGATGTGGCTGGCAGGCCCTGGGTTCGATTCCCAAGCATGGCGAACTTTTTCACGTTGCTTTCGATGTGTTATATACCAAATATATAATTTCAGACGATGTAAGGCTTTAGAATTAATTTCTTAAATGTTTAATTCATATAAAAATTCTCGTCTCGTAATATTGGGATTAATTTCCCGTCCATAATATATATATATATATATATATATATATATATATATATATATATATATATATATATATATATATATATTATAAACACACACACACACACACACACACACACACACACACACACACACACACACACACACACACACACACACACACACACAGATAGACAGACTCGCACACACTTTTAAGTATTCAGACTTGTATGAAATTTTTTTTCCTTTCTCTTTTTTATGGCATAAAAGTAAGAAAAGGAGGTATGATGAGTATAAAGTATAACAGTCTGTTTTGATGGTAACTGTGAACATTTACAAAAAAAAAAAAAGTATAAAGGTGTGTATAAAACATATACAATGAGGAGAGAGAGAGAGACGGTGGTTTTTATACAAGCGCCAGGGCGGAAGGCACGGATTTTATGTGTTGTAAGAGAGAAAAAGAAGAAGAAGCAAAAGAAGAAGAAGACGAAAAGAAGAGTAGGAGAGATGAAAGGAGCGAGAGATGTTACAAGTGAAGCTGACACATGTCAACTCTATAAGACGTAGACATACAAGACTGACTATACTATAGCTGTGTATGTATATGTATATACAGTATACTATACACTGTATACAGTATACACTGACTTGTGACTTTGCTTTTCTTTCCATCGTTTCCTTTTCTCTAAACTTTCTTTTAAATTTTATATCTTCTTAAAATATTATACATACTTGCGTGCATGGAGTCACATTGTTTTTCTAAAAAAGAATACAGATACTTAAAATATATATTATTTTTTTCCACAATATCAAGTGTACAGAGTGACATGTTTAAAGTTTCTAAACTATTATGTATACATTTTATCGTGATTGTATTATTTCGTATTAGCTCGTGGCACCAAACTATAAATTGTCCTTATTGAAATTTTTTGGCCATGATATATATATATATATATATATAATATATAACTTCACCTGTCATTAGTAATAGGTTATAATTACTTAGAAAAAATATTCACAAGAAAACATAATAAAAACTTTTGTGTAATGAAATATAATATAGGTAGAAGAAAAAATAATAAAACAACATTTGAAAAAGATAATAACTATTGAACACAACTATTATATAATATATATTATAGTGATGCCATAGACTTATGTATAAGTCTATGAATAAGTCTATGAGTGATGCATTACATATAAAATTTTGAGTTAAAAAAAATAAAGTGAAGTCGATAACTTTAACCAGAAAACAATTACCTTCCATATTGCATTGTAATAAAACTTTATAACTTTTTATGGAGTTTCTTACTATAAAAAAATAAAATAACATTATACAAAAAGTATAATTAACTATTATACAGAATTAATGTATGCATAAAAATAATAATATGCAGCATGACATATATATATATACATACATACATACATATATATATATATATATATATATATATATATATATATATATATATATATATATATATATATATATATATATATATTATATATATATTAATGAGTATACTATTATATTATAACGTTCTTGAATATATAAAAAAATATTATAACAACAATATACTGAAAATAAAGAAAAATATGGATTTAGAGTACATCCGCACGTACCAAGTTTGCACTGGTACACATACAATATAGGTTGACAATATACTGAATAACATATTTTATCTTTTTGTATAACAACAAACTGCGAAATGTCTCTTTTTTATTTCTTTTTATAGACTATAATACTGTCTTCTTCTTCTTCTTCTTCTTCTTTTTTTTTTTTTTTTTTTTTTTTCAGATTGATACTCTCTACTAAAAAGAATGATAATATAATATTCATGAAATATTATTTCAATTTTACGTATACACATAATAAAATTCATAAAAATTTTGTTTTGTGCTAAATTGAGACTTAAAAAAAGGATTTATTCCATTTATAGTATTGTTATTATTATTATTTATAAAACTTTTTCTTTTAGCATAATACAAACGAACTTAAATCTCAATGTTCAGATTTAAACATAAATCCATTATATTCATTAATTGAAAATAATTATAATACTTTAATTAATATGATTCATTAGATTAAAATTAGTCAATTCAATTTATACGTAAACAATATTGAAGAAAAAAATCTGCTTAAAAATTTAAATTGACAAAATTATTTTAATTGTTATTAAGAAAAGATTAAATATTTGCAATTTTTAAACTAATTAAGAACATATCCAAATAAAAAAAAAATTATTCATTAAAGAATATTATTAGAAAAAGCTTATAACCATCTTAATGGCTTTATACTTTTTTTTACTCACTTTAATGATAGAAATAATAATAAAATCAATATTTCAAGAGTAGCAATGCGTACAAAAAAATATCAATTCTCATATGATATCAATTCCTTTCGTACTACTCTTCATTAAATTTTACCATCCAATAAAACCGTACATTTTAAATTTTATTCCCTTTATTTAACATGTAGATTTTTTGTGTGATATATCATGAATCTACAAAATTGTTATAAAGTAGTGATTTTTTTTTCTCATCTCTTCGCAAAAAAAAAAGTGAAGAAAAAAAGAAAGAAGTAATTGCATAAAAAAAAATTATCCGAATGTATAATATGTATCTATCGTTTTATACTGTTATGCGGGTTATATAGGCTTCTAAACTAAAACTGATGATATCAATATAGATCGGGGCATTTATAATATATAAGTTTTGAATGACATATTGGATACCCGCATAAATGTTTAACATGAAGCGAAACTTCGGTCCATACAATATGATGACAATACCATATTATATAGGAAACAAACCCATACTATATGTATATTATATACTATACTATTTTATAAAAAATGTAGATTTTTTTTCTTTTTTCAAACTCAACTGTATTTTTTTTCGGATGTAACATAAAACTTTTTCATATACTTTTTTTTTTTTTACTTAGTGTATGTCATCATCAAAAAACAAATAGAAATCAAAGGGCTCTGTAACTGTACACATTTTTTTCTTTTTTACAAAAATATACATAAAATATATTTTTATGTGACATTCCTCTTGTTTTGATAAAAGAAATGTTTGTTTAAAAAAAAGTGTATATGAATAATATAAAGAGACAAAATATAAAAGTTAAGTATTAAATATAATGAGTTCTTGTGTATCTTAACCCTCTAATTTATATCAAAATAATATTTTCAGATCTTTATATATATATATATATATATATATATATATATATATATATATATATATATATATATATATATATATATATATATTATGTGTGTGTGTGTGTGTGTGTATAGTATATTCATATATTTTAAATATTAATATTTTGGGAAGGTTAAACCTTTTTGTAAATGCAAGGATAAAAGTTATTTTTTATTCATTTTATCACAATGCTTTATACTGTATATTATGTATTCGTTTAACAGTATAGATTAACATCATTGCTAATTACTAATTACATTCTTTTGATATCAAATCTGCATTTTTTATAATTAAATTGCATTCAGTTTAAAAGAAACAATAACCTAAGCTAATGCATAATTGTTTATATTATGATTGTATAGGATGAATGAAATGGATAAAGGAATGTAGTTTTTTTTTTTTTTTTTTTTAAATTTAGGATTAAATTCTTATTTACCTTTTTTTTCTGACTTCTATATGATCCACGAAGTAATTGCCAACTTCTTTTTTTTATTATTTTTTTGCGGTTATTTGGCACTGTTTTTGATAGTATAACGTCACAAAGCACAATATTCAAAGTCAATCAAAAATAATAATATAAAATAATATACTCATTAGATATAAAATAATATGAATGCTGTCTCGGCTCCTCACAACTATAGTATTTAAACTGAACACTGCGATGACAGCGTGAACCTCGATAGAAGAAGTTGGTCTACCTGCCTGCTTATCTATAACTCAGCTTCATATAATAATATGTAGGTTTGAGTCAAATTGGACACTGGATGTAACGTACCATTTTAACTCGAGTCGTTTGCTGGACAAGAGTCGTTCTTATTCTGAGAAATTTTCAACTTATGCAATATTATTATACTATGTTCTGCCCTGACTGCAACATTTATGAATAATTAACTCGATGGGCTTTGCCTTTTTAATTATCCTTTAGAGCAATTGCATCATTGTACATGTAACTTTGACTATTATGTTTGTAAAATCTTTCTTGCTCAGTAAATGTATATTATTATTATTGGCCTATTTTTTTGCAATAAAGATTATTATTTGTTTATTATCTAACATAATTTTTTTTTAAGTTTACAAAAAAAAAAAAAACATGTAAATAATTAGAGAGAAAAAAAAGCGATAAGAATATAATCAAATTGTAGCAAAGTGTTAAATAATTACTGTTATTATTAATTTTGTGAAAAGAATCTTAATATTTAAAATGTTAATATTTATTTGCTTAATACCGTATGTATATATTAGTTTAAATTATTGTAATATATGCTTGTACACAGTAAATATTATAATATATTTGTATAGAGTATAAATAATATTATACATAATATAATCACATATATACGTATATATAGGCACTTACAGTACAGTACATGAATATATCAAGATATTATGCAATTTAAATGACAAGTATAATACCTTAATTTCAATAAACATTGTCAACAAAATTTAACATAATCTGAATTATGATATTATTCTTAAAGATATAAAAAAAAGTATCCAGCTAAATAGTATAGTGATAAAACGACTAAATTGGCACAAAAAAAATTCTCCCCCTCATATATTGTTGGAATGTGATGTGAGGGAATTCGGCCAAAGTTGTGATTGTTGCTTGTAGCGTGGTTTATATAAATGTGTGTGTGGGAGGGAGAAAGAGATAGAGAACAGAAGCAAAGAGAAATAAGCCTGAAAAGAACATCAAGTCGAGTATCACGCACTAAACTTACAGCAATATCGCGCAGAATGTGGTATACCAAATAACAACAACAACATAGAAGCTCGCTTATATCATATAATATAAAGAGAAGCAACAACTCAAAAACTACAATTCAACATTTTTCTTATATGTTATTATAACTTCTTGAGTTTCATCTAATGATACAAATTACAAAACTTTACAAAGTTTCAAGCTTGAAGATTTCTTCAATTTTTATCCTTCTCTCTGTTTGTATAAGCATAATTTATTTAATGATTAATAAAAGTTATAACATTATTGCATAATTAATTTTTCTATCTATATTTTATGCTTACAGGTTTCATAAAGGATTATTATTCTTATGGATAATTATATATAAAATATATATATATAATATAATTTTTTTTTAACTTCTGGAAATATTCTAAAGGCAAAGGAAAGAAAGAAAAAAAACTCAATATGTATACATAAATTTTTAGATTAAATGCATGTAATCTTGAGTACCTTAGAACACAAGCTTGGCGTGATTTGACAAAAACAACAACGCGAAGCTCTGTTTAATATTATCGTAAGCCTAAACAAAGTTTCCACTTTAAAAACATGAAAATTTGCTGGAAAAAAAATATGGGGGAACTAAAAAGAAAAAATGTTTGCACAGAGATTTAGTAAACCTTTACGCAAAGAGTTTAAGATCAACATGCTTTTTTTTAGTTCAGTAAATATAATTTGACTTAAGTTATTAATTTTATATACAGTAATGGATGGATGAATGAATGAATGAATGAATGAATGAATGAATGAATGAATGAATGAATGAATGAATGAATGAATGAATGAATGAATGAATGAATGAATGAATGAATGAATGAATGAATGAATGAATGAATGAATGAATGAATGAATGAATGAATGAATGAATGAATGAATGAATGAATGAATGAATGAATGAATGAATGAATGAATGAATGAATGAATGAATGAATGAATGAATGAATGAATGAATGAATGAATGAATGAATGAATGAATGAATGAATGAATGAATGAATGAATGAATGAATGAATGAATATTTAATCAATAAATTTTAACACACCACAGACAGTAAACATTATATTAAAAAAATGAAAAGTACTTGTATTTCCTTCATAAAAACAACTGCTATTTAAAAATAGTTTTTCTATATAAAAAAGGAGTTGCAACTCCTTTGAAAGTATGTTGATGAACTTTTAATAAATTCCTTCCATATCTTGAAGAATAGTTCATGACAAAAATTATTATCCTTTTTATTTATTATTATTTTTATATAATTTTTTCTATCTGTTCCATGCAATCTTTTGTTGTTTCATGTTTATAGAATACATGCAATAATATTTGCGTAATACTTCTATATTATATATTAATAAAATGCATTATACTTTTAATATGATTAATATTACGTAATTTTATAGTACATTACAACATGATTAATTAAAGTAAACGATTGTAATAAAATCATTACATGAATGCTGTATTATAATATAGTACAATGCAATGCAGACTATGTATATTCTGTACAGTACAGTACAATAAAAATTATCATTAAACCTTGACCTATATTTACATATGAGAAAAAAGAAACGCGAGTCATCTTATCAATTAACATTCATTGACTTTGTTCGCAGCTGTTCTCGCGCCTACATCAATAAAATAACTTGCATATTATTCTTATTCTTATTATTCACTCTCTGTCCATCTTCACTAAAATCATCATCATAATAAATAACATACAAGAGGGGAGATTTCTTCATTACATAATCATGTTTTTTTGATAGTTAAATTGATTTCCGCTAGCCTATTATAGAATAGTTTATTGCCAATATATAAATATTTGGCTTCTCTTTCTTTCGTAAATAAAGTTTATTTATAATAATAAAATAAATAGACGTAACGTGCAAAACATTATTTTATAATGAAATTTAATAGTGATGAACCTAAAAACCTATATTTTATGCCTAGAAATTGTTTCAGCTTTTTTTCCTGCCTACATGTTTCCAATAACTAAAATTACTAACAATTTTGTTTTATGCTTCAGAGAAATGACAACTGATTTGCAAGTTGAATGAACTTGCGTACATACGTACATTTTTATTTTGTTTTTCTGAATCTAAAATAACCTTGCTATATTTTATTATTCTTTGTACTATATCTGTTCATAAAAGAAGTTGAGTTTTGCATAAATCTCAATTTTCAAACGACGATATACCACGACATACGTGCATGAAAATAATAAATAAATACATGACAGAGAGAGAGAGAGAGAGTTAGTGTAATATTTCAGATGAAAGTTAAAGAAGAATTTTTAGGTACCGAAATGAAATCTAAATCTTGCAATACATTAGGCTTATGGAAATATTGTAAATATGGCAACATTGCCATATATATTACACAGGTCAAGATATAGAGCGCGTACGGTGGGTGGTAAAGAATGCATTGAAATGTTGGCATTTACTCCTATTGAAGTGCAAGTTTTTCATTTCCATCAGGTACTGTACAAGATAAATATTAGTAATAAAAAAATAAAAAATAAAATTAATAAAAAAAAATCATTTTAGCTTTTTTGTAGTACTTTTTGAGAGTTTTATATAAACAATTTTTTATAATATAATATTTTAATTAACTGTAAATGTATTTAAGAAAATTAATATTTACAAAATATCAAATAAATTCTATAACATTGGGTTATTTAAAGATGTTTTTATTTATTTACTTATATACCTTTCACGTCATCAAAGAAAATAATACAAATAACATTTAAAAGTTAGGGTTATTTAACTCTCCCCCGCGTATATAGAAAATTAAATGAAAAGTAGCATTCGTATATAGTATCAACACTATTATATCATTTATATATATATATAAAAAACAACAAAACAATTAGTATATTATAATTTTCTCTCGTGTTTTTAAGTACATAATATTCCATTTCTAAAATTACTTGGAACATTAATTAATCAAGTTGAAACAAGAATCTTGCTTATATATATTTTTTTTCAATGCCTGACTGGTACGAAACATTTTCTTATTCTTCTTCTTATTTTTTTTCTTTTCTTTTTTGTTATATACAATTTTCTCTCTCTCTTTTATATCTTAACGAGACTAATAAATAAACTACTGTGTAAATTAAAGACTTCTTGGTGAATGTCATGTAAATTTAGCCTTTCCAAGCATGCAAGAAAAGAATATTCTTTGTAATATTAACCTCTATCTTCCCTTATAAGTTTTTTTTTCCTTCTTCTTTTGTTCTCTTTTTTTATTTTCTCTTATATAATGTAATACTGTTTTAGAATTATAATAAAAGCTATTTAAGAAATGACTCACTGGTGTTTCTATTTTTATATTATTACTTTTTTAAAAATGAATAATAATGATGATTAATATATATGTAAATAATAATAAAAAAAATAATAAGAACTATATTATACAATGTTTTAATGTAGTTTTTTTATCTCTTAATTTTTTTAGGAAGAACATAATATCCGTCATGATATGAAATATTAAAATAAAATTTTCTTTTTTTACTTTTATGTGTGTATTGTGTATATATATAGTATAGTTTAACTAATTGTTTTGATATTTTTGTATACATTTTTTACTAAGAAATTTTAATAAGTGTTATATTATATGGCTTATATTTATAATACCCCATTATGGGTTATATATATATATATATATATATATATATATATATATATATATATATATATATATATATATATATATATATATATATAATATATATATATATATATATATATATATATATATATATATATATATATATATATATATATATATATATTCTCACGTCAAGATGAAGCTTCTACACTTTACAAATTTCCAAAGAATGAACGTTCTACACACTTTACAAAGTTGCGGCTACCTGGAGCTTCTGCTAAATAAACACAGATGTGAATTCGCCAGGTAGCCGCAAATTTGTAAAGTGTAGATCGGTCATTCTTTTGGAATTTGTAAATTGTAGAAGTGTAAAGTGAAATCATTACATTATTATCATCAAAGCCATAGACCACATAAAACAACATATGCACGAAATAAACACGAATAAACAGCAAATGGGATCTTCAAAACTGATGACAATTTTTACCAGAATGTTGATGTAGCCCCACGAGAGAGCGTTAAAAAACTGTAAAGTATGCAATTTGCGTAAAAATTTATGTTTATGACGTCAGAAGCATGCAAAAATTAGTATGAAAGTGTTGTGCGAGTTACATAAATCGAATTTTCGGATCACTGTTACGGGGCTACTGTTGGGTTTTGAGACAACTAATGTTATTTACATAAATCCCATCAAGTGTTTTGTGATATAAATGGTAATGTTTTTCTCTAGTCTATTCCTTTAAATGAAAAATTTGCCAATTTTTTAACATTAAATTTCCTTTACAAAATATGAAAACTATATTTAACTAGTAGCTAAATAAAAAAAAAATGCAAAAACTTTCCAAATTTTATCATATAACTTGGAAATGTTATATAAATCATATATTTATTCGTAACAATGTATGGCTTTAAATATCACCATGTTTTAACCACAATGCCAATAGGAAGTAACAAATATAGTATTGTAAAAATGCCATTTAGTACCATTTTTTTTCCTCTGCTGGTGCAGAGCCAAAAAGAAAGAAAAAAAAAGTCGACAACAAAGCATCTATATAAAGTTAAAAGTTTGTTTTAGAGAGAGCAAGCATATTATGCATACAAGCTTGACCACGAAAAACGTACACAGTGAATTTTTTTTTCTGTAAGATAGATGGTCATTCTTTCTTTTTCTCTCACACATACCCGGTATACATTTTTTTTGCGGTGTTATGACGTCACACTAATTTACTAAAGCAAAGAGGCGTATTCCGGGGGTTAAAAACCACCACCTACTCTTTTCTCTCTAATCCTTACTTGGCACGCTATATATATACAGCTAAAACTGACCTATACAGAAGTATGAAATTAAGTTCTATTTACATGAAAAACAAAAGTGCATAATAACTACTTTAGGCTATATTGCGTATTAGAAAAGTTAAAAAAAGAAAAATATGAAAGAAAATTATTATACATGAGAGTGACAGAAATATAAATAATAAAAAATTGGCTTAATATAATTGCTTTTTTTTTTTTATCTTTACTTACATAGCTTTTAAACATGTAAATGTAGCTTACAAAAGAGAGAAAATGTGAAGAGGCCGAGACATTTCTTTGTTATTTCCATATTACTGCACACCTTACACTCGACTTTTACTCTCTTTTTCACGCCTTCTCTCTCTCTCTCTCTCTTTCTCTTTTTATATTTGTTAGCTAGCAGCTTTCAGTAACTGTTACCAAAAGCTTTAACCCTCACCAACAAATATACACCAAAACCATCCTTTTTTTTAACACACATACGTTTTATTAACCACATATTGTATGTAAAAAAAAAAGTATAAAAGTATAAAAGAAAAAGAAAAGTTTTGTATGTGTGTGTATATAATATATATATATATATATTTACTAAAATAACAATAGAAATTCAAATATTGGCTTTATTCATGTAAACTTAAATTTATAGTAAAGAAAAACAAGCAGTGAAGAGCTTTTTTCTAACATGAAAATCTGTTGAATATAATATTAGACAACACGCACTGCGGGTTGCGTTTTTCCTGCCTTATAAATTGCACGCGAACTTATTTATTTGCCTTTTTAACAAGAAAACATGCATGAAAAATATAATTTTATCATTATTTTGACGTTAATTTTTAACTATATGAAAAGAAAGAAAAAAAGTGACTAATTTAATTATTAGACATTGACAAAATAATACTTAAATTATATATTATATCACTTTGTTTTTACTATTATTTTAATACTACAGTATTCTAAGAGACGACATAATAATAAATCTTTATTAAATTTATTACTTTTTTTTTTCAACCAATTCTTCCATTTATATATAGCATTTTACTGACAATGCTAAACTGTAATTGCAAAAATAGTAAAATATTATTGCAAAAGTATTCTAATGTATTTTATTACAGATTACGTGTAAAAAATATGTGATAAAATTTATGTTCTTTCTTTTGTAAGTTTTTTTTTTTTTTTTTTTTTTTTTTACAGAACTATATCTCATCCGAAGTGTAAGGAAGATGGATTTTCATTGTTAGAGACATCAAGAACTCTCTTTTGCTCAACAATATGCAGTGTAGTTTAGCTTCTATACATTGCACCAATGTGCAACAGAATAAAGGCGTGTTTCACTTTTTTTTTTTTTTTTTTTTTTTTTTTTTTTGTTCTCTATATTTTCTTTTATATATATGATACACTGTGTGTTGTAAAAACTTTATTTATGTTGCTCTCTGTTGCAATGTCTGTTATAATAAAAAATTATACCATGATAATGATACACCAAGCTAAGTATATAATAGTACACACATACTGTTAAAAGTATAACATATAAGAAAATAATATCACCAAGTTTTATGCAACCAGTACAACAAATAAAATTTATCTTTAATACTTTTACTACAATATTATGGATTTTTTTTTCTTTCTCCTATACTATCGTAATTTAATTTAATCGTCACATTTAAAACTTATGCATTTAAAAAAAAAGAAGTTTCTCGATGCAGTTTATAGATTAAAACATAAACAAATACACAAATAAAAATAAAAAAAACATTTAATATCTCTTATTATGTACATCTGTGCTATTTCCCATTGGTTTTGAAAGCGTTACAATGCAACCAACAGGTGAAAAAAACAGTATAAAAAGACGTGGAGAAAAAAAGTGTCTGTATAAGCCTTAAGCTATGACCGACACCTATCTTTTTGTTCAATGGTGAAAAACAAATAAAATTTTATAGTTACTCAAATGGATACGAAAAAGAAGAAGTAGAAAGACAGAAAAAAAAGTGAGACAAGAAAAGCGAAAAAAAGACATGGATCTTTATTATTTTTTTTCTTGCTCTACTGTTTTGCTGCAAACGTAGATAAATTATCAACGTATATTTTTCTGACCTAGATTATGCTAACCATTTATTACTTAGTTGTCAAATTACCTGTCATTTTTGTCTCAGATTAAGATTAGTGTTTTAATTTAAGATTACGAAGAAAAAAAATCATAAAAAAAAACAAAGAGAGAGAGAGAGAGAGAGAGAGAGAGAGAAAATTATTAAAATTCTCATCATTTATCATAAATCACTAATATGTTTAAACGTACATTTTATAATAAAAATAAATTGTTTAAAAAAATATAATTAACTTTTATGTATACGTAACGCACTACACCACTTGTTTTATGAAAGACAAGCTTAAAGATATTGTTTGAGAAAGCAAGTAGGAAAGTTAGAGTAGATCGTAGAAACTTTGTTCAACGAAATATTATTAAATTAAACTAAAATTAAAACAACTTTTCATAACTTTTTTTATCTGTTTTTAGAATTCATTTTGAACTTTTAATTTTAATGTGCGTTTGTATTAGATTTCTATGAAAAAAAATAATAACTTTTAATTAAAAATGAACAAAAATCATAATATCACAAATTTAAAAAAATAATAATAATAAAAAACAACTAATAATACACGAAATTGTTTTCTTGAAAATCTTATCTACTGTAAAAACATTTTAATTACATTTCTGGTTAAAATAGATGACATGATGCAAAAATTTATAGTAATTCTTAAAATTAAATTATTAGATCAATATATTATATATATATATATTCAATATTAATTTTGTAATTCATTACAGAAGGTGTGGACATAAAGTTTGTTGTGCTGTGAAAATAAGGGTAAACGGGAGAGAAAAGTAAAGTTTATTGCTAAAGGGGGAAAAGGAAATGAAAAGGGATGCTTTTTAGATGGGTCAGTGGAAGAAAGCTGAGAAAATGTACCCAGGGAAGTTGAAGCTTATTACTTTCTACGATTGAATCAATTACTTTCACACAAATATATATTAGCTTAATAGATGTAACAAGAAACTGTTTATATAAATAACAATAAAACTTATTTAGTATTTTAAAAAATGTAATGGAAGATAACAGTTTTTTTTTTCTTTCTTCTTTATGAAGATTTCCAATAAGCATTTTTACTACATTTTACTAAAAATTTAAGTATACAGTATGTGCAGCAAATATTTTATGTTTTTAAGTCCTTTTTATTATTATTAACAAAAAACACGATTAAAGAGTTTATAATGTAAATATTTTAAATTGATTTTCCTACTTTGAACTTAATTAAAAATATTTGTGGTTTTAATTTTAAAGTAATATATAAGATTATCTTTATATATAATAATATACTTTTACACTTTATATTATTTTGTAACTTTTGTTTCAAAAGTGTATAGATGTACACAAAGAAAAGTTTTGTATATACTATACACTCAGTATAATGTAAGTGTATAAAACAGGAAGTAATGTCCGGTATATTGTGAAGTGGTTGTTCTTCTTGTGTGTTTGGAAAAGTTTTTGCAACCAAGACCACAAGAAGTGTCTGTAAGTTAAGGTAAAGAGGGTAAAACTTCATCAAAACAATTGGCTTCTCTCTCTCTCTCTCTCTCTCTCTCTCTCTCTCTCTCTCTCTCTCTCTCTCTCTCTCTCTCTCTCTCTCTCTCTCTCTCTCTCTCTCTCTCTCTCTCTCTTCCTCTTTCATCTTCATCTCTTTAACTACTTACAGTCAACTAGCTAACAAGGCAAAATGAAAAGAAAAAAAATTAAATAAGACATTATTATTATTTTACATTAAAAGTGCTTAGAATTAATTTTATTGTTATTATATCGTTTTTAAACTTTCCGAAAAAAAAAGTGTTAATATTTTTCTCTTTTTTTTTTATATAATATACAAACAACATAAGAATATATAAATTATATATTTTTTTATACATTTAATGATTGTATAATAAGAATTAATGGGTAGAAAAAGTTTAAGTATTATAATAATAAATTATTCACTCTACTTTAATTTGTATGTAATATAAAATTAAGAAATAAACGTAAGATATAATAAATTTTAGGTGTAATAAAATACTTCAAATTGTTTGTATATATTATAATTATAAAGTGTATTGTTTTAGTTACTTATTTATTGGGTCTAATTGTAAATAATATGTACGAATATATATTTTTTTTACAGAATTTAATATTATGTTGAGAAAAGAAAAGAAATAGATGGAGAAAGAGATGAAAGAAATATACTTTTTATTTCGTTTCTTAAGAAAGTTATAAGTGAATTTACCCCATTTTTGTGGCTTCTATTTGTGTCATGGTAAAATAAAAAATTGTAGTTTTTAAGATATAAGAAAGGAGAAAATATATACTATTATATAATATTGCGAAACTCGACTTTTAACATCTTTTGCTTCGTTCTCTGTCTACAAATTACATTAGTGTAGAAAAAAGAAGTAAGAGAGAGAGAGAGAGAGAGAGAGAGAGAGAGAGAGAGAGAGAGAGAGAGAGAGAGAGAGAGAGAGAGAGAGAGAGAGAGACAAAGGCAGAAGTAAATTGGGCTTTGAGATCAGGTAGGGAATGAGAGAAATAAGAAAGGGGAGCGAGGTTTTGCTTGCTTCTTTCTTGTGTCAAGATAAGAGTTTATATGCTAAGGTGAGGAGTTACATTATTCAGCAGAATCAGCAATGAGTGTGGAACATAGGAAGAAAGCAAAAAGCAACAAAACTCTTTTCAAAAAAAGAAAAAAAAAGTATAGCTTAATACAATTTGTTTCCTTTTTTTCTGTTATAAACATGAATTTCAAAACATTGCTTTTAAATTTTACATTTTCTTGTCATCAGCAAAATTATGTTAGTTTTATTTTTTTATTTTTATGTAAGATGTAATTAACAGAAGTTAATTGAATTTACAGTTTTATACTTCATCAGCAGACACAACATGCAAAATTTTAATCTCCTATACTTTGCATGAATAAAAAACTTGAAACTAATTATTAAATTTTTATAATATTTTTTACACATAAATTGTTTTCAACATCTATAATATAATATAGTAATTTCGTATTTAATTGTGTTAAATTTATATTTCAATTCGTATTCTTCAATGCAAATCTTAATATAGTTATATAACGTGTACTTAAATCTATTGTATTGTAATTATAAAAAAATATATAAAAAAAATGTAGAATAAGGGTAAAAATTTTATGAATAAATTATAATGTTGAAATAACATTATAATATATTATAATAGGAAAATAAAACAAAATGAATATTAAATCATGTTGTAAATAATGTAAAAAGATAAAACTTCTTGTAATAAAGTTACAATTAATGTCATATGAATGTCAGAATATAGAAGAAAATGAATTAAAACATATCTTTTCATGCTGCTTTCTTTTTACTTATGTTTGAGATAATATACATTATTATAAACCTCTGGTAATGTTTTATGTTAATTATTTTTGGAACTTTTTGAGGGTTAAATTTGGTTTAAATTGTTACTAAATACTTTGATTTATAAAGCTAAAAATCAATAATCTAAATTTTGAATAATTGTATAATATTTGTTTCTCAGGTTTTTGAAAAAAAAAAAATGTAAAAGCTTGTATTTTACAAACTATTTCACACCTAATTATAATTTACTGAACTTTAATTTAAGTTTTAAAGTCAAAGCAAATTAATAATAATACTTAATTTAAGTTTTAAAAATAATTACCTTGATTTAAAAAAAAAAAAAAAAAAAAAAAAACTTTTTGAACTTTTTAAGCGTTTAATAAATAAACATTTTTTAAGTTCATATGAAACTTTTTAAGTGGTTTAATTTTTAGTTCATTTCAGTAAGAAAAACAAAAGAACCTTAATGACGTTTTAAAGAAGAAAAAACAAGTATAAGATTGCGTAAAATAAGTTTTTTAAAAGGTTTACTACTCAATTTGTAATAATTTAGATAAATTTATCATAATACTGTAAAATAAATTGTTAAAAATTTACTGTTACTTGCTTTTATTTCAATTTATTACTCCTACACAAGGGTTTCATATTATATAAAAAGTATATATTTTATTTTTACGTTTGAATAATTAATTTGTGATTTCAAAAATTAAATTATTTTTTCTAAATAATTCATAATAAAAAGTTAATTAGTACAAATTGGCTACTATGTTTATGATATATTGATGAATTAATAGTATAAAAAAATATATATTACCTTGATTGTATAATTTATATTATTACTTTGAAACGTTGGTTTACAATTTTTTGTACTTTTAACAAAAATAAATTATATTTAATGTGATTAGTATTGATTATTTACAAAAATTATAAAATAAAAATAATAATAAAAATGCTGGAACAATAAAAATATATTACCTATTGTGTATTTTATAATATGTATGGAAAAAAATCATTTATCAATTATATGTCAAAAGATATTAAAAATAATAAATCAAATTTGTTACTGAACAATGTATTATTTTATAAATCCTATTATACAAATGTTTTTTAATATATATATATATATATATATTTTTTTTTAAATGTATGTTTCAAAAATTTTAACACATTTTTACTCATCAAATCATCATAATAATTGATGGGATAATTTTTTTTTTTTTTTTTTTTTTTACAGTTTGTTTGATAAATTTATGATTACTTAAAAGTGTAAGAAGAGAGAGAGAGAGAGAGAGAGAGAGAGAGAGAGAGAGAGAGAGTATTGATATAAAAGATTGCTTGGCTTGACTGTGTATATATTTTAAAGGCTCTAACCTAGTAGAAAGAAGAAAAAGGTTTTTACTCATGTTGCTGGAAGCGTCTCTAATTGGACGTCGAGCTTGGACCCAGAAACATTACTTTACTCAGCTTTTGCAAATCTCATTTAACCCAACAGAGAGAAAGAGAAAGAGAGAGAGAGAGAAGAAAAAAAGAAAAAATAATAATGACATGAACTAGTTCCGACACTGGTGTTACTCTACTAGAAAATAATTATCATAGACAATTTCACGCCAATAAATTCGGAACCTTTGACTACTATACATGTAACCATTAAATTACTTAAAATTACCAATTATGCATGCGCGGTGAAACGTCTACTACTCCTTTGAACTCTATTCATAAAAAAAAATATATATAATTTCTGATCTTTGATGAAAGTTATGATACTTTTTAAATAACGTAATTTTTTATATTCTTTATTATATATATATATAGAATAATTCCCTTGTGTAGTAAAAAATTAAATATTAAAAACTTTGCAAATTATAAAGAAATAATTAACTCTTTTTTTTTCTTTTCTTTTCTTTTATATATTATAAAATACACCACCTTCTTTTTATTATTGATTAAATAACTTTTACAATCATGAAACCATTTTTGATATATCAATTTTCAATTAAAAGTATATGCGTCTTTATATTATATAAATATATATTATATTACAAAAAAAGAGTGTATATTAAAGCTTTTAAAAAAGTTTTTAGTAAAATAAAAACATAGAAGAAAATTTATAAAGGCTGCCCCTTTTTTTTCCAATATCGAAAGGAAAAATAATACAGATATATATTTTTTAATATCGAAGCATTATAAATATATATAATAACTTATCAAAAGATATTTTAATTTTTGATAGAAAAAATTCCTTTATAAAATATTTTGAAAAAAAAAAAAGTTTAAAAAATAATAGAATTTTCATTAAAAACTGTCTCATTAATAGTTTCAGTAAAATTGGTAATTTATTTTTTAATTAACTTTCTATATAGAGTTTATATAAGCTCATCAATATATTTTTTTAAGAAGCTTATTATTTTTTTATATATAAAGTTATTTTTCAAACCAAAAAAGAAAAGGCTTACATATTTTCTTTTCCATCTCAATATATCAAGAATAGTGTCTGCATATTTCAATATGTTGAATAGTAATATTGACATTGAAATATGAGTTTCCAATAATAATATGTAGCACACCTGCTGTATTATATTATACTTTCACCCTTATCTTCAACAAAAAAATTTATTTTCGAGATTTTTTTTTTTTTTTTTTTTTTTTTTAAAGAAAAAATTATATAAAATATTCTGTTTGGACATAATAAGTTATAAACACATATATTAAACTTATCAACATAAAGATTGTTCATAAAACTTAAAGCCATAAAAAATAGGGAAAAAAAGTGTTTTAACATGCAGTTTTCTGCATTGCAGTATTTCTTATTATTTCCTTCAATTGCACGCATACAAAATACAATTTACCTGTACACTCTGTTAATTACACGATGATGACAGTATTTCTTTTGATACACTATTTTACTATGAAGTATGTATAAGAAATTATTATTATATATCATAAATATAATTAACATGTCACCACCATAAAATTAATAGTAATTTAAAGTCATAACTAAATCCTAGAAAGAAAATTAATTACTATACATATTAGAGGTAATGATAAACTTATAATTATTTATTATAAATGTTATTTTATATTTCTTATACTACGTATATTATATTATAGAAAGTTTGCTAAAAAGTTATATGGTATAAAATTAGACATACGTTACAGAATTGTTATATTATGACTATGACATTTTCCTGTAAAGTAAGAAAAAAAAGTTACATTATTTGAATAAGGTTTTACAATAATATACTCTATACCTTTGAAAAAAAAAAAAAAAAAAAAAACTTTTCTATAACTTGTTTGTTGCGTCTGTAATGTTTTTAATGATTGTATTTCTATTCATGTTTGGATAAATATTTAATGATTTGAATGTGATTTAAACCCATACCCACACTCAGAAATACATTTTATAGATAAGTATATACAAATAAAAAAAAAGTGTATGTGTGGTTGAGTGTGTACGTATTATAAGATAAAATAATTGTTATAAATATTTTTACACCTCATTCAGTTTAAATATATATAGTTAATTGATATTTTTGTACAATATTCTAATGAAAACTTATAAATATGTGTATATTGTATAAAACTAAAATGATGAAATACTCTGACAAGTGATTATTGTTAAACTAAATAAAATAAAAAAGAGCCAGGGGACAATGTAAGTTGGTGTTGGTATGTACCTTTTTTGGCCTCTATAAATAAAAATCATTTATTATTATATTTAACACACAATAATCTGTAAAATGTTGAAATATTGCGTTGGTTAAAGTATCCATATGAATTATAATGTCATAAGGCAATGTATTAAAATTTTATATCACAGTCTGTATTACATATACTGCACAATATTTAGACCATTGAGTAAAATTGTGTGAATATACATATACAAAGTGAAATGGAAAATGTGTAATGCCAATTAACAAAAAGTGTTTTTTTTTTTTTTTTTTTTTTTTTTTACATTTAGACATTGTAAAAATGTAATTTTTAACTATAAAAATATGACTATATTTTTGATATCATGAACAATATAATAAAACAATAGTCTTTATAACAATATAACCATCTTTTTTTAAATTTGATTGTTACTTGTTGTATATAATATTGAATTTACGTACGTACAATATTTAGTATTATACACATCAAGTAAAACAATGAGTCTAATTAAATATTCATATCCAATTTAGGTACTTTGTATTTTACATAGGAAATAAAAAAAATATACGTCGTATTAAAAAAAAAAAAAAAAAAAAACGAAACATGTATATATAATCAAGTTACACTATTGAATTACATTGACCTATTGTAAAGTAGAGAAGAAAGACAAGGAAAGTGTTAAATGTCAACCATGGGGTTTATGTTAATAAGTCAGGTGTTACCTTGACAACAAAATCCCAAAAGCTCTTTAATCAATTTATGAGAACTTTTTTTTTTTTTTTTTTACTTTCTCATTATTATGCTATTTTGTGTACCCTCAATAATCAATATCAAAAATATTATTATTCTATTGTATTGCATTCAATCAATTTGTTATGTATACAAAATACAAAAAAAAAAAAAAAAAGAAAAAGAAAAGTTTTTTCATATCTACATTTTTAAAGCAAATTTACATTTCTTATTTTTAACAGATTACATCACAAATTTCTTTGATAAAGGTTTTTATCACCAAAAAAAATTCCTTTTATAAGTATATAAACTATGGGTATTTTACAAAAAAGGGTATAAAGGAAAGAATTCATCGCATCAATTCCTTTCTTTATTTTCATTGATTGGCTTTGATAACCCACAAAGTAATGCAGCTCATCAGTTTTATAAGCATCAGAGAAAGTGGGAACCGAAAGAAGAAAAAAAATCCAATTGTTGGTGTTCAATACTGATTGGTGAAAAGTGATTGCATTCCTGACCCTTGAGAAAGCAAAGGAATAGGGTCGATAAGTCTCTCTCTGATGTACATCCCCTATCCATATACCATTCTATATACTATCTCTTATATAAAAACGTATAAGAAATGTATAATATTTTTCCCTGTGCTATTCTCTTTACTTTCGTTTCATTTTTTTATTATATTATGATGATAAAAAGTATATCATCCATATCAAATACATTATTAATGATAAAATCATTTCTTCTAGCTTTATGCCAATGTATTTTCATCATATATATACGTGTATATATATATATATATAATATATATATATATATATATATATATATATATATATATATATATATATATATATATATATATATATATATATATATATATTATGACAAAGAATAGAGATTTGTATTTTAAAATCATAGGGGAATATAAGAAATATGTCATGAGAAAGAGAGAGAGAGAGAGAGAGAGAGAGAGAGCAAAGTTACAAGTTATTTAAATAAAAAAAGGAAAAAGAAAATTATATACATACATTTTGGTCCATATTCCATGCTATATTTTAATGGATTTTGGTGAACAGTGCAAAAAAAAAAAAAAAAAAAAAAAAGCAGCCTACAAGGGTTAATCGATATTTTTCAGTGTAAAAAGATATTAAAAGCTCTATATAGTATTTTTTTTATGTATATTGAAAATGTGCCTTTTTTTTAAATTTATCGTATATACAACATGCAAGAAAGAAAAAGTATTTTATACTCATTGAGCATTAAAACTAAGTATTTTGCTTCTCTGATCTATAAAGTATTACAAACCTCTCTCTCTCTCTCTCTCTCTCTCTCTCTCTCTCTCTCTCTCTCTCTCTCTCTCTTAATACTTTTAAAGGGAAAAATAAAATGATGCACTTCAAAATGTTTTTACTATCACCGCAATATAAATAAAAAAAAAGGGTTGCATTTTATGACGATGCATCAGTCAAACAGAAATCCATTATAGAATATTTAAAACCACTTTTATGGTATTACTGTGTACTGCTGTATTATATAAAATTATTTTTAATATTTAAAATTTATTTCTATATGTGTGTCATTTATGCTGTTAAACATATGTAAAGTATTAAATATAAAATAACAGAAATCTTGAAGTGTATACGATAAAATAAAGGTTGCAGTCTTACTATAATAATTTTTATTAAAATAACAAAGCAAAATAAAGTAGAAGCTTAAAAATTAAATATTTTTCAAGTGAATTTTTAGTTCTTTCACAAATTTTAACTTCGAAGTATGTATATGCAGAGAGTTAAAGCAAAATTTCATAATAATACTAAAAAAAGTTGCATAATTTTTCATTTCTGCAGGCGTTCAACTTCATTTATGGACACTCTTTTTTAAGATGTAAAGTTTAAAAAGAAGTTCTTATACTTAAGACATTACCATAACCTTAAAACATAAAAACTTTCAACGATTTTTTTTTCAAAAAATATAATGAGTTATAATTTTTTATACATATACATAACAGTTTAAAAGGCAATTTTACTCTTTTCAACTTTTTTTTTTCTCCCAAAAAAAGATTAATCTCTTTATAATATCATTCATAAATTCTATATTTATAATTTTATAGTACTTTTTAGTTTTTCGTGTTCTTAAAGTAATCGTTCTTCCTAAAAATATTTTTTGATAAAAGTTAGAGAATATAATAACCTACTTATTTTTATATAATATTATATTAAAGAAAAAAAAAGCATTAAAGCACTTTATAACATAAAATTCTAAATTATTTTATGAATGAATTTTGTCATTATTTATTAAAAAAAAAACTTCATGAAATGTATAAAAATAATTATATATAATGGCATTTTTTAAGTTTTATTATAAAACATGCATCATTTTTTTTTTTTTTTTTTTTACAAGATAAGAAGGGTTTGAAAACGTGTTACAGATTTATGGTTTTCCATGTAAATTATTTGGTTGCAAAGTATTT
Organism: Ecdyonurus torrentis; assembly: GCA_949318235.1. Classification (NCBI taxonomy): domain Eukaryota; kingdom Metazoa; phylum Arthropoda; class Insecta; order Ephemeroptera; family Heptageniidae; genus Ecdyonurus; species Ecdyonurus torrentis. Next base: position 24,537,555 of record OX439130.1, on the reverse strand, counting down.
TTACTACATATCGTTGTTATACATAAATATATTTCTATGCTGTGCGTGCATGTGAATTTAGTCAGGTGGTAGCAATGACGTGAAAATTATTCTGTGTGTAGAAAAAAGAAAGAAAAAAGAAAAAAGAGAGAGAGAGAGAGGAAAAAATACTTCCCTGTAAGAATATAAATGTTTACTGTATACAGTACCATGGCACTGCATGGTTATACACTAGCTTTGTATGTATATAGCATATAACTACTACTAAACCCCCTTAGCCACCTTCTCTCACCACTACCCTACTCCCCATATCCCACCCCATATATACCCCCACCAACTTCAACGCACTACTCCCTTGAGAAATTAAATAACCTTATTCCGTCCGTCAAAGAGAAAAACAAAAATATAAATTACTTTTTTTCTTTCTCTTATTCTTTTCTCTCTTTTATTTTTTAACTATATAAATACCGCAATGCAAAAATTACAACTCATATATTGCTGTCAAAATATATATATTTTTTTAAATATAATGAAGAAAAAAAAATAATAAAAAGGTAACTTAATATTCGTAATATTGAGTAATTTTTATTATAGTAAAAAATATTGCTTTAAGAGTTTCCAAGTTACAAATATCTATATATATATATATTATCACAAAAGAAATTAAAATTCAATCATTATACTCGTAATCATCAAAATTTAATGTGTTAAAAATGAATGATCAGTTGTCAGCTGATAATAAATATAATCATTATCACGTGAACTCAAACCGAACACAATTTTAACGGGAACTACATAATGCAATGCATAAATGCATTTTGAAGAATGTAGCTGAAATTCATAGAAAATAATAATAATATTGATTAAAGAAATAGACCAGAGAAAAACATAAGCATTTATACCACAAAACACTTGATGGGATTTACATAAATAGCTTTAGTTTGTCTCAAAACCCTACTGTAGCTCCGTAGCAGTGATCAGAAATTTCAATTTATGCAACCCACATAACAATTTTTTACTAATTTTTGCATGTTTCTGACGTCAGAAACATGAATAGTCACGCAAATTGCATACTTTACAGTATTTTCACTTTCTCTCGTGGGGCCACATTAACATTCTGGAAAAAATTGTCAATAGTTTTGTGAAGATCCTATTTCGTGTTTATTCATTAAAAAGCACATGTTGTTTTATGTGGTCTATGGCTTTAATAATATAGCTAATGATATTGTTGTAATACATTCAATGAATTGCATTGTTTTCTATTTATCTTAGAATATAAAACAGCCCTTCAGGAAGATAAGAGAATAACATAAGATATATTTTTAGTCATACAAACAGAACACTGATACAATACATAATATATTCTATAATTTTAAACTTTAATTATTTATTAGTCATAAAAATTGATAATTATATCTTCATAAAACAATGAATGGTATTTATAATATACAGAGATTATATTATGTCTAATCTATTTCACTTTTGAATTACTATAAATGTTAGGGTCTTTTTTTTATATTATATTATACAAGAAGAACCATATTATATAATAGTGAGCAAGACCATGAAGCTATACAGCAGTGATCTTGAAACTTCACCACTTTAGTACTTACTTTGATGTGGCTCATGTCGGCAAGTTTCGTGTTAATATGCATTTCATTTCAAACATTCTCTCCGCTTTTCTTTCTTCTTTTTTTTTACTTCTTTATTTGTCATTGCATAACACGAGAGAAAGAGAGAGAGATAGAGAGAGAGAGAGAGAGGAAAAATGATAAAGCATGGGGCTCTACTTTTTATTAAGAATTTTTTAATATAAAAAGAAAAGCAGCTCTTTTTTTTTTTTTTTTTTTTTTTTTTTACACTGACATAAACATAAAATTTTAATGTTTAAAAAGTTAAAGTAGAAAGTACAGAAAAAAATATACATCATACAAAAAATTAATGAAATTATCTAATTATCTAAATTTAATTTAAAATGTCAGAGGAAATTTACATTTTATTGTAAGATTTTTTTATGAATTTAAAGATATGAACATCACAACTAAAAAAAAAAAAGGGAATTGTAGTAGTTCGTATATCCAATTATAAAGAGGTTTTTGAGTTGCCAAATGCTATACTGCTGTTGCTACCATATACTTTTGTTTGCTATTGTAATCGCATTGCAGTCAAGCCAACGACATGACTGCAGAAAATTTACTGTCCTAATCTCTAGGACCAAAATGTTACTAAAACTTAATTGTATTGCCTAAATAGAATAATTTAGAAAAAAAAATAATAATAAGGAGAAAAAAGTATTAATTGCGCTGCATTTTTTTTTAATGTTAATCTCATGCAAATTTATAATAAAATAAAAATACCTTTTTAATTTATATATTAAAATTCTAATTAAATAAAAGTCAAGTTATATTGATGATAATTATTTTCACCCTTACAAATCTGACATGAAGTGGTGACCTTAATAATAAAAAAATCGTATTTAAAAAGTGAATAACTTGATCTCCTTCCCCCTCTATCTATATTTTTTTTATGCTTATGACATCTTTATAAATCTATGGATATCAAAAAACTTTAAAAAAAAAAGTCAATTTAAATTATTTTGGTTTTCATTCATATTTCATATTATTCTCTTATTCTAAAGTATTGTACCATATAATAATCTGCATATGACAGGAAATATTATTAAATAGTTCCCTTTTCATGCTATTCTACATTATATTTCTAAATCATTTTATATTGTAGTTAAAATAATAAAGTAGTATAAATTAAAATTATAAATTGAAAGTAAAATTTTCTCTGACTATATTATATGAAATGTCATGTTTTATTTTGAAATATTTACAAAATATTATATTATTATAATTATTAATTATTGTTATATGGAGGTTGCATGTGTGCAAAGAGCTCTCTCTCTCTCTCTCTCTCTCTCTCTCTCTCTCTCTCTCTCTCTCTCTCTCTCTCTCTCTCATGACGTTAAACATGGTACCAAAACAAATAATCTGTAATAATAATAATAAATAATTTATAATGAACCATAACTTGACATTTTCTACCCTATCTCATATAAATTTCCAGTTGATGTTGTTCTCTAAAATACGTATCAATTTTGATTTGAATAATTATTATAAAATATCAAACTAATAAATAATAATATATAATAATTAATAATATTTAAATAATAAAAAGGGGAATCCTGTATTATTGGACTGATATGTATGTTCAGATGTTCAGTTATATACGTTAAAAAATGCAATATATGTATATATATATAACAACTGGTTATTACACTTTAATTTACTTTCATACTTTGTAACACACAAACAAATAATTAGGGTAACGAGAGAACAGAAGCTTTTTAAGACGTGTGTGCGCACTAATTACCAAATTACATACTTCATATGAACTCAATGTAATAATTTTTTTTTTAATTTTTTTATAGTAAACGCACAACTGCCCTAACATGACAGAAATTTTGCTAATTAATTAGTTTTCCCCTCTTTTTTTATATGTATAAAAGTCAATATTTGATTTTTATAACGATTCTTTTTATTCGAAAAAAAATTAAGCGATACTTATAGTTGCCTCTCTCTCTCTCTCTTGCTCTGTCTCTCTTACTCTCAAAAAGCTGTTCATTTTAATACCTTCCTTCCACTTAATATGCACTATGACATTTAAACACAAAGAAAAAGAAAAAATATATTAACACAGTTTTATATTCATTACACTTGCAGAAAGAGAAAAAGTTATATAAACATTTAAAAAATAAAGTTTTATTTTATATATTTAAAAAAAGGAAAAATATATTTATATTTTTTAAAACTTTTTTCGCGGTTCTTTTTGCGCTAACTTGATATAATTATCGCATGCTATCACTAACTTTAATCTTCATTATATGGTCTTAAGCTTTTATATAATATAGTAAGAATAATAATAATAATGGCGTATATACTTCTCTCTGTATATTATAACAAGCAAGATTTTTCATTAAAAATATAAAATGTCATGCGCAGTATTTTATGCGACACGCAACGTTTTTATATACATAAAAAAAAATCTTATTTTTATAAAAAAAAAAACAAAATGTATAGAATTTAATTATACAATAATTTTGTAAAATTTATCGTACCATACATCTATATAGTATAAGCAGCTAATATATATTATAGAAGTAATAATAACAAATAAAAATTTGAATTTATATGAATATTTAATTACTATATGATATAAATTATCACATAATATTATAATTTATTTTGTATATATATTTATATTTATATAATGTACCATTTTAAAATTTACGGTTGAAATACGATATAATTTGCGCGCATGTTGCATATTATAAAAATAATACCTCGACCAGTTACAAATAATTATGTAAACAGAGTTTTTTTTATTATTATTGCATCATACGACTCAGATGTCACAGTAAAAATAACTACTTTTTTTTCCATTATTTATTTATGTTTGTGACAAAATTGCATCCATTTATTTTTTTATTCATAAAATATGTAAATCATTGTATTTTTTTTCCCATGCATGATATGTATATCACTATAAATACGACGGAGTATGCGGACATGTTTATGTTATTTTCTATTTATTATCTTCATTTTTTTTTCCTCAACTGTAATATTTTTCTGGTGCAATTTTAACATAAACATAAATAATACTTTATGCACATTTTTTTTATACAAAGTTAATTACATTATAATATTATAACATACTGTATTCAACTGTTATATTTATAAAATATACTTATTATTTTTTTTTTATCACTGATGAAAGTCAGCAAAGGTATTCCGTTTCGTTTATTAAATAATTACTGTGCAAATAAGAAGATATTTTTATGTAAATAAAGTTGATTATTGTTTTTATTATTATTATTTATATTATATACTTTTTTTTACACACAATACTTTTCTTTATTCTACTAATTAAATTTAAATAAAATTATGATATGAAAGTAGCGTAATAGTTAAGTTCAAAATCAATATACTGTATATATATATGGCTAATAAAAAAAAATACATTGTCTTCATGGTTTTCTATTATATACTGTAGTCTGTTAGTAAATAAGTCATGTACAGTACTCTTACAATGTAAGTGCTAAAATCGCAGTAGAAAATCTTATTTATTACACAAGTAATTACATTATTACGTTGTTGGTAAATAAAAATTTCTTATTTAATACTTTTATATATATATACTAGAAAAGTAATTATACTTTTTCTTAACTAAATAAAAATCAAATTTAATTTTTATCTTGTGAAAATAATAATCAAACTTTGTTTAAAAAATAAATTACACAACAAAAGTACACGTAATGCATGTTGAAATGAACTTTATAAGAATAAAAATTAATTACCTATATTGTATAAAATACCTTATTGTTATTAAAATAACAAATGATACAAAAATATATATATATATTATATATTCAATACAATAATAATGTCTTTGTTTATTATTGCATACTAAGACAACGTAACCAAGCATTAAAAAAATATATATTTTACGTAATAGATATAATAATAATATTATTGCTGTAATGCATATACCTGATTAAAGAGAATATTATAAATATAATCTTTTATTCTCTAACGTGATAATATTTTGTTCTTTTTATAATTACATAATAATATATCATTTAAAATTAATAGTATTAATAAAATTTTGTAAATTAATCAGTATACCGGTAAAGGAGCTTATATCTCGACAAATGAACTAAAAGGTATAGGGAGGAGAGATAGGTGTGTCCGTATAACATCAGCACCATAGCTCTCTCTCTCTCTCTCTCTCTCTCTCTCTCTCTCTCTCTCTCTCTCTGCAGTATATTTAAGCCTGTTGGGGTTAATTAGTTCTGCAACTTGCTAACGTTAGGGACCTTATAACAGAACAGAGCTTTGGAGTTAAAGAGAGATTTTCAGTATAATATGAAATGGTCAGAATAACATAAACCTGATTATCGTCATTATCTCTCTCTCTCTCTCTCTCTCTCTCTCTCTCTCTCTCTCTCTCTCTCTCTCTCTCTCTCTCTCTCTCTCTCTCTCTCTCTCTCTCTCTCTCTCTCTCTCTCTCTTACATCGTCCCAGTTCTATACTTCTAATTCTAATTGTAAAAAGTGATGCTTTTAAAATACCTATACTCTTATCTAATCATTTTATACAATTGAATACATATATACATAATAGGAATTTTTTAAAATTTATAATTTAACTATCATGAAATATGATAAGTTTTATTTAACCAAACTTTTAAATACTATTTTATTCATTCAGTTCATTCATGCTAAAAAAAGATTTGTATTTATATTATTTGTACATAAAATGCATTTCATTTAAAATAATAAATAACGGTAATTGAATTTTACACTATACGTGTCAAATAAACAATTTTATTATTAAATGCAGTATTGTTTATATAATATAAATTGCATTATTTTACATTTTATCAAATCAACACATTCACACTTATGTATGTAAAAAAGAAATATTTATATTTATATATGTCATCATAAATAATATGTGATGTTTTTTTTATTAATATTGTTATAAATTAATTATGAAAATTGTAATTGATTTTTTTTTGTTTACAGCCTTTCCCATTAATGAATTTATTTTTTGTATCATCTTTTTAATTATTATTTTTTTCTATCATAAAATAGTACATCAAATGTTTCCTATACGTTTTATTCTTTAATGTTATTTGAAGAGTTCTTTCATGATATTTAAACTATGTTTTACATATATTGGTAAATAATGTTTAATTGTAAAGAAAAAAAAATAATAAAAAAATAAAGAGTTTCATATAACAAGTTATGTAAAATCATTCATGAAACATGGTTTTCCTTCCTCTCTCCCCAGCTATTTGACTGATAAAAAATTGTAAATATTTTATTTATACTAAAAGTTATGTTAACATAACTTTCAAGTTTTTTTCACATATTTTAATTAATTAGCTCTTCAATTTTTTATTTTTGTACTTTCTGACAGGATAACAATTAAGATAATTAACAAATTATATAAATTATAAAAAAAAGAAAGATATTACTCTCTACCTGTAACGTATACTGTAACAAATTTTTCTCAACAAAGATAATTACAAGTCTCTGTAATTTAGTTTTAAATTAATGTATACCTGCATTAAGTATTTTAATCGCTAACAACACCGTATATGAGTGTGTTATGTATATAAAAAAAAATGTAAAAGCCTCCATATGGCATTAAAAAAAAAAAAATCCCACACACACTATAATACAAACAATGTATATAATATTTTTATGCGTGAAACATATAATAATGTTTTACATAATACTTAAAACTGTGAACTACGCGTGCTATATAACGGAGATTTTAACACTATTGTAACATTAATCTACTTTTTTTTTTTTTTTTTTTTTTTTCGTTTAATTTTGAACTCTTTTTTTTTTTTTCAGCTATCAAAAGTTTTAGCTCATATAGCTTTAGTATTGAAATGTACTGAATTTTAAATTAGTGCTGATATACATATATACAAAACTTTAATATAGTAAATATTTCATAAATTTAAATATATAGAAGAATTGTTTCTCAATATAGTTCACTGAGTAACTTTTGCAACATTATTATATCAGAAGCCTCAATATAAATTGTGCTGATAATAAAAGTGTTCTGCATGCTTTCTATAAAAATAATAATATATTTACAAAATTAAACCCCCATTAAAAAAGTTAATATATCATGTATGTAGACTTTTTAATTTTTCTAAAATTTTGTATAGAAATTGATATATAAATTTAATATACTTTAGGCTTAAATGTTATATAATATTATACAAATCTACATAACCATGAGCATAAGGGTTTATAGACAGGAAACTTGACCATGATATCAAAACATATGGTTATATTGTTATAATGTACGCTTCCATGAGTCGCTTTTATAGTTTACTATAATATCCTTGTGTATAAGCTAACTCAACTGTTTTGTTATTATTATTATTATTACTATACAATTTTAAGTTAAAGGAAGTATCTCTTATTTTAAAGATCTTTGAAACAAAATAACCCATCGTATTCTCTCTCTCTCTCTCTCTCTCTTTGTATGTAATATATATATATATATATATATATATATATATATATATATATATATATATATATATAATATATATATATATATATATATATATATATATACTGTATGAAAGATAAGCATATGAAAGTAGTTTTAAAAAAATCTATTCGTAGAGGAAAAAAATAAAATATATATGAAGATTCATTTTAATGGTTAATTCATGCATGTATAATAAAACAATGTTATTTTTTAAGTGAACATAAAATATCCATTGTCGCTCATGGTATATAATATAGAAAGAAAAAGGAAAGTGCACACATGCTATGAGACGATCTATCAATTTAAGTCATTTGATAAAATGAATAAGTGACATTTGGGGTACAAATTTTATTTTTACTATTTTTGAAAGTGAGATTTAAAATGTCACTTTGGGACGCTTTGTCACTTTTTTTTTTTAATAACCTAAACATGCAACTATGTATATTATATTAAAAGTTTTAGATAATGTATATGCATGGTTTGTAAATTTGCATTGCATAATGTATATTGTGTGTTGTAGGTTGATAATTATATCAAGTTCATTATGTGGAAGTAAAGATTAAAAATGTAAACAGCTTAAAAAAAGTATTATTATTATTTTATACAGAAAAGGTAAAATGAAATAGCTGTATTAGACTTTTTTTTTTTTTTTTTCAAGATAAAGTATAAGAATACTAATGGGAAAATTATTTAAAAATATTTATAAAGATACAAAAGTTAATGTATAATAATTAATACATAAAGTTTCAGGAATGAATTTTTTTCTTCTCTAAATCATGATGACTTTAGAAAATAAAAATCCAAATTTCAAGTTTCACTTTACCCTCTCTTTTCCTTCTCTTCGGTACATACTAAATTATTTAAGAGAAAGGGTCTATATAGAAAGTGAGAAAGTAAAAGATGTTAAAATTGTGATGTAATATAATACACAGTACATATATAAGGGTCCAGTTAAAATTAACGTACATTTTAGATGTATATAACAGATCAGATCGTAAAACAATGTCTTAACACTTTATATAACAACAAAAAGTTATAAGTGCAAAATGCTATAAAATATTATGGAATTTCAATAAATAGATTATCCATTAGTTCCATAATATTATGCTCTATATAAATATAATCACATGTAATATTATATAAAACAAGCTGTCCATTCTATTTTCGATGTGTTATTTTTTAATTGACAATTTTTTTATACCATCGTCATTTAAAATTAAATGAGTTTGTAATTATTTGCAATTTCATCTGTACGCTGAATTAATTCTACACGCAATATTATATATACATAATATAACTGTATACATTATAATATACATGTATATATTTATATTACTAGCATAATATATTGTGTACAGTACTATATATACACACATAAAAATATTTTAAATTTTAGCGCTGTAAGTTTAATATCATTTGAATTATACAATATAAAATTGTTATATCTAACTGTTAAAATAATGCAATATTTTTTATTTATATTTATAATATTACCAGCATTCTATTGAACATAGCAGCTGTATTATTGCTATACATTAAATCAATTTTAAATTTGTGTTAAAATGTTATTCTTGGCACGATTATTCAATTACATTTTTTTTTTGTAAATGTTATTTTATATGTATTTTGCATACAAATACTAAATTCTTTTCTCCCTTTAAAATTAAATACATATTCAAATTCAACTATGATCATAATTAAGTATTTTATGGCCTAAATCATTTTATATGTATTAATATTGATAAATTTATTTTTTTAAAATTGAATAAATTATTTTAAGAATGAATATTTATACTTTTTTTAATATTTAATATATATTTAAAAAAAAGTTTTTATCAACGTGATTATGTAAGACAATGACAACAATTTAAAATAATCTTTTATATAAAAAAAAATCAATAAAGCATACCACCATAACATCATGGAGTGGCATCAGCTTGCAAAGTCTTGCTCTTAAAGAGCCACGTTTTTTTTTTTTTTTTTTTTTATCCTCTTTCTTCAACCCTACTTGTACTCCCTAAATCCCCACCCTCTTTCTAAGAAAACCCCTTTTTTTCCCCCCTTACAATCTCCCCCCAACTCTGACCAATTATAACGCCGCGGTCTTAAAAAATTCAAGACGTGATTCTAATATCTATAAGAAAAAAAGAGCACATCATGCTTAGAATAAATAATTTCACTTAAAACATTTTTATATAATAGAAATAAGAACGACCTAATCACACTCATTTTTTCATTATAATATTTAAAAGCGTATTCAAAGAAAAAAAAATTGATATTAATTAAGTTGCAACACTTTATAAATAACGAGACTAAATTCAATGCACATAATATAACTATTTATCGGAAATTTTTTTTTAATTGAATCGTAATTATATGAATTACAAATTCAAGTCATTTCAAATGAGATTTTTTTTCCTTCGCACACAAACGATGAATTATTAATATCAATGTCATTGCAGACTTTAGTTGCGTATATATGCGTATAGAAAAAAAAAAAAAAAAAAAAAACTTCAAAATTAAAGATGTGTTATGCAAACTTATAAAATTAAAAAAAAAATCAATAAATTTATTTTCTATTCATCAAACTTCATCAATAAACTTTTACATGTGAAAATTCGATGGTTAAAAATATAGCAGGTTGACAGTTTTAAAAAGAGTTTACTTTAGCTATTTTTAGTTAGTTCCAAAAAGATTTTTAATAAATTATTTGAACTTGAACTTTTATTATTAATATTATTATTATTAATTATTTCTATTTTTTAAATACATTATACCAATGAAAGTCATATAGTGTACGTACTTCTATATTTATAATAATTATTATTGTGTCATTTAAATGTTAACAAAAACACATTTTTTTAAATAAATTTTGCTGTACTGTTCAGCCCTTTGCATACTATATCCGTTTGACAATAACTTTCATAGGGAGTTTAATAGTTAACTCAATCAATAATTTTTAAATTCTATAAAATTTACCGCTTTTTTTTCTATTGTTTTAATAATATAGCCTACAAGCTTTTGTGTTAAACTTTATAAACATAAAATGTATTTTTTAGTTTACTTTATTTAAATGAAATAATAATAAATTTAGTAACGAAAATTACATTCTTTAATTAAAAAGTGTTTTTCCACAAGAGAGAGAGAGAGAGGAAAAAAGGGGGGTTTCGAACAATGTATAGTGAAAGGGTTAGTTATAAAATATATCAGTAAAGTTTTGTGGTGTTCACTTTAATTTATAAAATAGCCCATTTCTCTTCTACAGAGTTCTTCATGAAAAATTCTTATATGTATTTAGGTTAATTAGAAGAAAAAAATAATGAAATAAATATATAAAAAAAGTTTTATATAATATATGTTCATCGTTAAAATCATGATTATAATTTTTTTTTTCTTTCTTTTTTTGATCACGCACGTTTTAAAATTACATAAAAAAATGTTCATGCTTGATTAAGATAATAAAAACATTCTAATAATTAATATGTTTAATTTTTTTTTATTTATTTATTTAAAATATCATGACATTGGAGAAAAAATTAAACAGTTTATACATAAAGAAAAAGGAAAAAAAAAAAAAAAAAAAAGATAAATAATATATTATTGTGCAAATATATAGGGCTAAAAAGAGTCATTTAACAAAATCTTGATATGGCACACAAACGCTCTATCAAGATTAAAAACCTATGAACGATTAGTATAGCAATTTATAAACGTCCATCCATCTAACACAACTCAAACTATATATTATACAAAACCCAACAAGCACGCAGTTTGAGGAGAGGGTGTTAAAATTCTTCTTTTTTTTTTTAAATTAACTATGTATATATAGGAGTAGAGACATTACTTAAATCCATGAGATATTTGTATTTGGGATTTTGTTAACGCGGGTTCACAGAGAGAGAGAGAGAGAGAGAGAGAGAGAGAGAGAGAGAGAGAGAGAGAAGAGATTAACCCTGTTTGGTATTATGTAGATAGTACGAATACACCCATTCGTATACGGATGAACAAAAAGGGATGGGCAAAAAAATGCACAAACATATATTTCAAACATCCTCACTGATATATGTTACAATGTATGTTCTCCAAATATAACAACCATCTATACTTCGAAATACTGTCAATACTATCATCATTAGGACAGTTTTTATATTTTTTCAAACCGTTTTTTTTTTTTTTTTTTTTTTTTTTTTTTTTTTTTTTTTTTAAGTACACAGAAAAAAAATGTTTATATGTTAAAACTTATTCTCATATAAAAGTATTTCTAACCGTTATTATTTATTACGCTTTTTAAAAAACATTATCTTATAATATGGGAATATACGTTAAAATATTATTAATTTTGCAGAAACCTAACGTATAAGAATACATTGTAGTACACATGATACTTAAATATTAAAAAGGTGATAATATCAATTGACCATGAAATTATAAATTTATGAAATGGTTAAAATATGTTAATGTAAAATTTTAGAGAGTGGTGAGAGAGAGAAGAAAACAACACCAAAATACTTTTAATAAGTTTCACAACAGGTTTCTATAAAATTCCATAATATATAAATTTGGTTTAAAATAATATATTATACTTATTGTAATTTACAAAATCTTAAATCATTTTTTTTCCTATAATTTTTATATAAATATGCATTATTATTATTAGATTTTTCTGTTGTGTATAAATTATATTATAAATCAAAATATAAGAGGACACAAAAAAATAAAATAAAGTCTAACAATGTACAATATTTCTATATTATAATGTTATATAACATAAAAGATGGGATTATTTATAGTGTTATAGATCGTAGATCAGAACTAATGATCCAGTAAACATGACAAATATTGCGTGGGAGTTGGGTGCTGCTACCACTCTATAATATACTATGTTTGTTATATAGGTTTGATATTCATGCTTGAAAGAAGCTGCAAAGGTAAATGTTGAGCAACCTTTTGTCTCCTCGTCTTCTTATTATATAAACCAACATTCTTCAATACACAAACATAAAAGGATAAAGAAAAGAAAAGAAAGAAAAAAAAAACTTATTGAATAAAGTGTAAAAAGTAAATAGTGGATATATAGGGGTATATGAATGTATGTGGTAAAGATGATGGCGAGAAAATTTTTATGCTGTTGTTGCTGTTCTTCTTTCATTGATTGCAAACATTAAAGTCAGCAAAAATAATAATGAAAGAAAGAGAGAGAGAGAAAAAAAAAACTTGTTTTTTTTTCTAGTGTTTTAGTTTCACGCCTCTTCATCATCTTATTGTTTGTACAGAAAAATGTGTTCTAATATATAGTGGTGCTACTCAAAGAATGGAGTTTTTATGCGTTTATTTCACTCTCCGTATAGTGGTTAAAAACACATGATAGAGGTGTATATTTTCTACCTCCGAGAGGTAGTTCGACTATTTTTTGGACCAAAGAAGAATAATATAGAAAACGTAACAATTTTAACCTCTGGTGGCTACAATTTCAATTTGTCAAGCCACCTTGTCTATAGAATAAATATTTATTTTTAAAATGTGTAATAATAATTAAGAAAAGTGCAAAGTATATACTATATTCTTCTTCTTTTTTCCACCCGGTGTTTATTGCTTATGATAGATATATATTTTTGTGCATGCGAGTTGGTTTCTATTGATTAACAATTAAAAAAGATAAAATATGATATCCTTAATTAAATAAAAATTGCCAACTAAAATAATAGAATTATATACGAAAAAACTTTTTTTGTTTTTATTTTGGTCTTTATTGATTTAGGAATTATATATCTATATATTTTTATATAGTTTCAATTTACTTATTAAATGTTATTGCTATAATCCTATAAAAATAAAATAGATTACAAACATATAGTTAAAATAAATACACCTATAACTTTTACGTATGAGTATATTTCTTTTTCTGTTTATAAATAATTAAATTTAAACTCTACAAAAACATAATATATAACTTCTTTTTCTTTTTTTCCAAACTAATAGTTTTTTATTTTAACTTGTTCTGTTTAGTTTCGTCTTTTAAGTTTTAAAAATATCCTTTTTTTTTTTTTTTTTTACTTTTGAAAAATGAACCAATTAATCAATGTAAAAATGAGTAAATAGGGGGGAATGAAATGAGAGGTTGCACCTGGTTATGTGTTACTATTTTACAACTGAAATATACTTGACAAAACTTTAAAGAGATTTTAATCTCATTCTTAATACTATTATCGAGAGGGGAAAGAAATAAAAACGTTATCAAATTTTTTTTCTGTATTTAATTGCATTTTTATGCACAGATTGAAAGTATAATTATTTCTGTCATCAATATGAAAGTATTGTCTTAATTATTCTATTAATAAATCATGAAATAAATGTTTTTTTTTTTTTGTTTTTTTTGTCACTTCAAATTATTGAAGAGATTAAAATAAATTTGATACTGAGATGTATAAAAACGACATACTATACTTATATAGAAAATATAATACTGTTTGATACATTTTTACATGTTTCGAAAGGATCATATTTATAATAATCATCTCTTCTGTTCTTAAGCCATATAATATCTTCTTACTTTCTTGATAAACTTTTGATCAACTTTCATCAACCCACACATAATTTGCATAGCAACCATAAGAATTTTCTTGTACAATATGTGGCTTTTTAATACAAATGTCACTTCCCAATTGTATATATGATATTGAATTTTCATGTGTGGGATGATTCAAATTTGTGAAAATATTCCAATTATTTGATTCCAGAGAGTATAAATATAAAATATTATATTATATGGTAATTTTACTAGTTATCGGCATTTACCGCAATTACCGGCAGGTGTTTGCTGCTTTTTTTATAATACGTTCCACTTATTTGAAAGTTTTGAAATTTTTACATAGAAATGATTAAGAATTTCTTCTTTTGTGCTAAAATTTCAAAGCCTTAAAATTAGTGTAAGGCATATAAAACAATGCAACTGCCGATTACTAGTACCATTACCATTGTAGAGGTAAAGGAAGTGAGAAAAGAGCTCATAAAAACATTTTTATACATTATATTAAAACAATGTTGATTCTTACTGAATCGATTCATTAATTATAAGGTATAATTTGATTTCATTTTGTATATACCACCTACTCTACATAATAAAAAAAAAATTGCATGTTATCTTTCAGAATTTAAAAAGTTGAACTATAATGTAACATTATTTAAAATAAAGTATACTGACTACAAAGTTATAGTAAATTATACTTAATTGGATTTGCAGTTTATTACATTTAAGTTATATCTCGTGTACAGTATATAGACTTCACCCACAATTTACACTGTATAAGTATACAGTACAATAATGTTTAACATTAAACTTTATAATAACTCTTTGCCATAAATTACTATGACAAAATAAAAATAATACAAAAAAAAAAAAAAAAAAAACTGTTAGTATACTGTGATTTGAATTATTTACTGAAAATTAAATGCAAATAAGAAATTCAACTCTATAATTACATAAAGTAAACGAAGTTTATGTTTTATGTATATTTTATTGTATAATATGAAAATAATGTTTTTTAACGTCTAGTTTACTGATGTCATTACCTACTAGAATAAATGTAAAAAAATATATATTTTCATATCTTGTTATTATTATTACAAACACGAAGCACAAAAAAGTTGTGAATAACACATTAATTTTATACTTTTACATGAAAATCGTGACAAAATTTTGAAATATGATATTTCTTCTATATTTAATCATCAAGAAAATTTGTGGTTAAATGATTAAATCTATGAATGAATACAATAAGAAATTATATAAAAATAATAATTGCAATAAAATTATTTATAAATATAAATGAATTATCTGATTAAATTGATCGTTTGAATAATAATATCGATAATTTCTCTATGTACAATTATTATTATTATATTAAGTTATAAAAATAATTAGTATGTATATCATCATTACTTTTTATCTCTTAAAAGAGTACAGGATATTGCAAATATAAATAATTAATTAATATGCATATTGTGAATATACGTACGCATCTTATGATGTCTTTATTTTAGTGTGTACAAAAGATTCACGTACATCCTTTTGTATATGATGTGTGTGAGTATATGAGAAAAGCGGAGTGTTAAGTTCATCAATAAATAAAACACATAGTATATACACGTTTCCTCTATGTGTGTCGCGTTCTCAAAAGTGCAAGGAAATGCTAGTATTATATTATAATAAAGTTTGTACCTACGTGTATGGTAATGTGTCAAAAGAAAGAAAAAGAAAAGACCTCACACTATTACACAAATGTAATACGCGTTTATTATCACTAACGTCACATGTTCATATTAAGCCACCCACAACCTCTCAAAATGATTAATTTGGATTGTTTAATGTATTAAAATATTATATGTATAGTATACATATTGAGCTAGCCTTATATAGTGTATAGTTATGTCAAGGAATTCTATTTATTTTAAATTTATGACCTTCATTTATTTGCCAATCTTTCTCTCTCTCTCTCTCTCTCTCTCTCTCTCTCTCTCTCTCTCTCTCTCTCTCTCTCTCTCGCTCTCTTGCTCTCTCAACAGTAGCAATGAAATATTCCACGTACAAAAAATATGACATGCTTAATATGGTATGTCTCAAAGATTTTTCTTTACTTTTGGTGTTTTTTGAATGTTTTATCTAGATAATTTTATCTCAAACACACACACACACAATGGACGTAAAGTTTTAAATATATTTTCTTGTAGGATAGACCAAAGAAGTCTTGTATTTTAGTAATAAACAATCAATCATTATTTTTTTTATCTGGAATCTGGATGCTATACGGTCAATCTAAAGCACTAGAAAGATTTACGTCTGAAAAGAATAACCCCATAGAATTATATTTATACTATTTTCCTTTATTTCTTACTTTTGTTAACTTAAATAAAATCACATTACATTTTATTGCGTTGTTTTTATTTAATCAAAAAACTGTTTGTTGTCCCAATTGAAAGTCAGATTGTCTCCAAGCAAAGAGCACGAAGGAGAAGGATGTGGTTTTTCTTTATTTGAAGATACGCTAAACTGATGGAGAAATAAGCTTACATTCCATGGGATTTACTCCATACAATGGTAACCATTTTCCTAAGCTCTTCAATGTCGGGGAAAATAGAAAAAAAAAGTAAATCACATTTTTTTTCTTTAAATCTCATCTTAAACCTTTAAAAACTAATGTCATAGCTTTTTATTTTTATTGTTTATATATATATATATATATATATATATATATATATATATATATATATATATATATATATATATATATATATATATATATATATATATATATATATATATATAATAATATATATATATAAAATATATATATATATATATATATTTTATATATATATATTCTTTTAAAACGGAAAAAATGCAAATAAAAATTAACGACATTTTTATATTTTTTATTCACATAAAATTATTATTAAATACGGATGCAATGTTTTGAATATTAAACAGCAAGGGTAAATTTTTTATGACTTTTAAAAGAGTCAATAAACTTGTAAAATGCAAATCAAATATCAGATAATCTAAAATTTTATAGTGAATTATTAGAGTAATAATTTTTTTTTAAATTTATATATTTTTTATTTTTGTGTACAAGTTTGTTATGTAATTTATTATTATCTAATTAACATAGTTATATCATAGTATAAATATATATATTTATACTATGGTTATATTAAAGGTTAGTTGCTTTGCTTATATCACAAATCCTTGTAAATTGATCGCAGAGCTTGTGATGGTGATATGTAACTATAGTCACATGTGAGTGGAAAAACGGCTGGGGATCTTTGATTTTCTATAGTTTTAAAAATTGTGACACAAGCATCCTTTTAGGGGCGGTTTTTGAGAAAACTATTCTATATTATGCTTAGAATGGATATATTAATATATCCATGTAATAATTGTTTGAAGTTTTTTAAAGATATTTTAAGTTAAAATAGCTATTGTTAATAATTTGCTAAAATGCATTATTTTAGCTACTCATAATAACTTAAAAGTGATTAGTGATTATCTTAAATAAGTTAGTATTCGTAACTAAAATACCATTTTTTTAGAGTGTTTCAATAACCCATAACAGTAAATTTTTACCGTCAGGCAATTGAACTATAAATTTAACAAATTTCTAGATGTCCTTGTATGTTCTTTGTTTTTGAAAACATAAAGTATTATTTAAAAAAGTATATTAAATACATTATATAATTTTTATTATAATGTGATTATCATTTTATTTTATTTAATTTAAATGATTATTAATAAAAATTATGGAACGTAAAAAAATCTTATATCTTAAATTATATTGAATTGCAATAGTGCGGATTTCAATGAATAAAAATTCTACTTACTTTGATTTGATTTTTCCTATAAACATAAATCTATAATAAAACTGATTATATAACACCATACTATATAAATATTAGAATTATTAATTACTAAACAAAAGAAAACCCATAATTAACATTAAATACTTTGAAATTTAAATAGTAATATAAAATAAACGTAATTAAAATATCAATCATTAACAAAACAACATTATTATTTACATTATCAGTATAATATAGGGAAAAAAAGTAGTTTTACATTATTTAACAATAAAATAAGTTGATTGAAAGTGATTGTTTATTGATATTTATATTTCATTTTATAATTTACAATTTCATAACAAAAAGCTATATATATATATATATATATAATATAATATATATGATCATTGAATGATATACTAATTAATTAATTAAATTATATAACATTGCTATATATATTGTTTTTGATTACTCTCTATTTACTATTATATTTGAGGATATTATTTTGACATATTGAAATTTCCTGTGTAAATATATATATAAACAATATAATACTAAATTAAAGTGTTTGTAAAATCAAATTTTATAATGGAAATAGAATTATTTTTGTTATTTTGTTATGGGAAGTGTATAAATGTTATTTATATTTTATTTTTATTTTTGCAAAGGAATTTTTAATATTTTTCTTTCTCTTTAAAAAAAAATTAAAAACTTTATTTTAGCTAATTGACAATTAAAATTTGATTTTTGTTTCGTTAATTAACTGGATAAAAATTATTTTGGTTCTTTATTTATTTGATATCTTTAAAATATTTTTTTAATAATTAATTTGGTGAAGAAAAGTCGCAGATATTATATAAAGAGGCAGTAATTATAGCAATTAAAAATAAATAAAATTTACATTCGATTTTCTTTTTATAAAGAACGTTACGTTATACGTTCTTAGATGTAAGTCAAGTGAAAATATTTAATTATATACATGAAAATATATATAATTATATCTTTAATTGAGAGTGCTATTATACCATTGACTTCTATAATTTTCATGCTATTTATAGCGATTATTAATAAATTATTATTATGTTGTAGTGTTGTATAGCATAATAGTAATTTTCTATAGCATAACTTTTATGTAAGACAGTAACATTTATGCATACAGAAATTATTATTCACAGCATAAATTACGTAGCTTCTTCTCCTGTGCCCTGGATGGCATTGAGTTTCTTATTCTTATTTTTTAAATTTTGTAAGGCTATACACATACATACCTTAGTACTGTGTGTGTATGTACACTTCTCCCAATACTAGTTCGTTCAGATACAGTATAAACAATGCAAAGTCAACTGTGATTGGCTAGTAGGTTTATAACACGCTCTCTGATTGGTTTAGCACCGCGGATACAGCTTTTGGCGGGAACGACCTTTTTTTGGTCAGAGTGTATTCTCATATAAGTCAATTAATTATATTATCTGTAAAATTTAGCGTGAAAAATACATTATTTAGCATGATGGAACATATTTTCTAACTGTATACCTTTTATTTTTTACTATTATATATTATATAAAAAGTATAAATTATGCATGAGCTTTCCATGTGTTATAATATTATATAAGAAATAAAATATTCAGAATAATTAAAGAAGGTGTTAAATGCAATAAAAAGACTCGTGGGATATTATACTACTGCAATCTTAATTATTATTATATGGTGATATTAAAAGTTCTATAGTTTTTTTTTCCTTCTCTATTTAGTTGTAATACCTTAGAGACTTCTTCTATTTACTCTCTTATACCGTATACTGTCATGCACACTGCAATGTGATAATGATCTTCTAATAGACCTTTTTTTTAAAAGTAATTTACTTTATTCATGAATATATTCTAAATTAATTCATTACAGTATGCGACAGGAGACATCTGTCATTGTCAAATATAAAAAAAAAAGTTAAAAAACTTAATGGTAAACAGGAAAAAAATGTATAATGGATGCATTGCTAATTTTTATCTAAATACTGTATAAAACATGCTTTTTATGAACTTTCTCGGAACTAAATCTGCAAACATTATTCAACTATATATTATAAACAAACCCTGCTATGTTTTCAAGATTTTTAACCAAAAATGTTTATAGGATAATTATCCTTCTATTGTCCCATTGGATACAGAAAATATTACAAATAATTTGCAGCTGCATGAAAATTAGCTGAATCATCTTTGCTATATATATATATATAAAAAAAGAACATTTATCAAAAGTGATTGATACGTAAATATACACCTTTTTTTGCTCTTTTTAGACGCTATTCAGTAAATATTTAACATCCTATATTTTTATATATATGAAAAACTAAATTTAGTATAAATTTAAACAATGTAAAAATTATTAATGAAACAAGGTAGTAATTAATATATATTTAAAAAAAATGTCATTTGGTATACATAAAAAGTATATTATTCATTACGAGTCAAACGGAATCAAGGTTGTTTTAAGTATGCTATATTAATTAAAATTTTAATATTAAATATATATAATAAAAATATTATTTACAGAGATAATATAAATATATATAAAAAAATAAATTAAAAAGCTTTTAAGAGTAAGTGTTGAAATAAACTATTACCAAATTCTGTAACGACTTCATAAAAAATTTCCATAAAACAAACATTGAAGACATAATGTATATATTTTTTCATTCGAATTAAAAAAAAAATACATATCTTTGATCATAAAGATTTTTTTTTTTTTTTTAAATATTACCTTGTAGGTAAGCACTAAGCACGCTCTCTCACATATGGGTAGCAAAGATAATATAGACAGGCGGTGCGCTTTGTGTGCATCCGGCACGCGTGCATTTTTATTCGTGCGTCAGCTGTCCACACAGACACCACACGCCCCAGGTACACCCCTCCCTCCTTCCTCCCTATATGTAACATACGCCTAGGTAACCCCCCTCTCTCTCTCTCCTGTCCTTAACCTCTGAAGTTTATATCAAAATTATCAAATATTAGATACTTGATATAGGTCTCCAGGTGAAATTACTTACTTTTTTTTTTCACCTTATGAAGCTGATTTTCATCATCAATCAGAGCAGATGTGTTTAACCTTTTTAGATCATAAATTAAAATCGTGAGAAATTAAAATGTAATTTATATTAATTTATATTTGCATTCTCATTAGTATATTATAACATTTATATTATACCTTTTGAAAAAAAAAAAAATAGAATTTCAACGAATTATTTTACATTTTTGTTTTCTTTACACGTATATAGCTTTTTTTTTTTTTTTTTTTTTGTATTTTCATTAAAAACATCTTTAGGGTAAAAAAAGATAAGCATTACTTCTCATGCGCAACCTACAATATGTAATGTGTTTGTGTGCGAACACTGAGTACAGGGCATCTCTTTTGGATTAAATAAAAATCTTTTATCTGTTTTTCCAGCTCTTTTAACTTTTCTCTTCTCTCTCTCTCTCTCTCTCTCTCTCTCTCTCTCTCTCTCTCTCTCTCTCTCTCTCTCTCTCTCTCTCTCTCTCTCTCTCTCTTCTTTTCTGTGTTTGTACATTTTTCTGTTTCATTTTAATAACAATGAGGAGATAAAAATTAGATAATATATTTTCAAATTAAAACAACAAAGTGTGCGAAGTATTTTTTTTTTTTTTCCAAATGATATCATTAAAAGATCCTTTTCATTTAATGTTCTACTTTTATATAAATTTCCATATTATTCTCGTTGTTAAGGATACATTTTATTATCTTGTGACTTTTATGCTGTATTTCCAGAAAGAATTAGATTTATCAAAGTATTACAAAATGTATGTAGACCTGTTTTGAGATGCTTCGTTGCCTATACTTTTGCGTCATATTTTATTGCGTCATACTAGTTTTTAATTCTGTATCCTGTATCTATTACTTTTTATTTATTATTATTATTATTTTTTACTATTTATAGCTTTGCTCTGTAAATTATAGTAAAATGTATATATAAACAATAGCATTTTGTTATTTTGAAAATTTTATTTCATTCAGTAAAGCCAACACATATGGATAGTAAATGATAGTATATTATTTCATTTTAGTTTCGTGTCAAAATGTGATAACATATGACCACACAACACCAAGTATGACTCATACAATGGCACGCCGCGAAAAATAAAAAATTGCCGTTTGTCTTACAAATATAAACACCATATTATATAGAAAGTGTTATATAAAATCTACGTCTTGTTCAAAAAAAGCAAAAAGTAAACCAGTGTCAAACTATCCATTTATTTGACGCATATTTTGAATATCATAAAACTTCTTGTGAGGTATATTTATAGATCAAGAATTTTATGCAAATGCGACAAACATGGTATTTTTTCTTATACAATTAATACAAAACTATGTAGCTATATAGTATAAGAGTTTGAATATATAGTAAGAGTATAATATATTTCTTATATATATATAGTTATATAGTCTTTTGTGATAGAAGGGTGCACTTTATAATTGAAGAATTCTAAAATAGACAATATATAATATAATTATAATATTATATTTAAACCAGCAGTCAACTTCCTTTCCTTTCTTAAAGTTAATTACGTCTCTATTATATATACCTATGTATACACTAATAGTAAAGTTTTTTTTTTTTTTTTTTTTTTTTTACATCTACTTGGAATTATATTTAAGCTATGTATGTTAAAGCGAAGGCTGAATATTATTATTATAAATTTCTGGCGATGCTACTCGTTTTATTTTACCTTATACCGCTGTCCAAAAGAAACAAATGAATTTACAACGTTAAACAATATGTTTAAGTATCACTTTCAAGAACAAAAAAATCTCACCAAACGAGAAAAATTTCTTTCATAAAATCACGCTTCATGATTTTTATAAGGAACCGACTCAAAGACACGTAAAAAGCTAAAATATATATATAAAAAAAAATCCTTTCATTTGAGACTTTTAAAATTCCAACAGAATGGACATTAAATTTAAAAAATTATTTTGATAAGATTTTTTTGTACATAATAGAATTTATAATAAAAATCAAATAAAACCTCCTCCCTTTCCATCTCTATGTCTCTTAGAAACTACTTTAAAATTTTTATTATAAAAATTTAGCTTTATGATTGCTATTACATACCATTAAAAAAGCTTAAATTTGATATTTCCTGCCAAAAGTTTAGTGATATGAAACTGTGACTCTTTAACTCATTTATGATATATTTTTGTTTGCTATATGATACGTAAAAAAAAAAAAAAAAAAAAAAATCTCTAATTGCAAACGTTGTATTAATTTTTTTTTTATTATTTATTTTGTTTATATTATTTATTCAAACCAATAAATCTCATGTCAAATAGAAGTATAAAAAAAAGACATAGAGTTATAATAAAATATAAATAGCATTATGATCAAAGATGAATGTAATTTAATATCTCATACATCGCTGTAGGTCTTTTTTCAAAGCATCAACAATACTAAAGTATGCATTTGCAAAGTAAGCATTATTAATCGTAATCACTCGACCCTATATATATATATGAAACATAATCGCTATATAGCATATAGTCTGGCAGAAATTTGCTTTAAAATAGCGGAGGAGAAAAATAAATGCAGGAAAAAAAAATGAAATGAATCTAAAACGGATGTACAAAAAAAAAAAAAAGAAAAAAAAAGTAGATTGCATATTCAATTTTGTAAATTTATTTTAACTATATGTATTTACAAAGTTTTCCGCTTCGCAATGAATAAGTAAAACAATGATTTTAGATAAGTGAGACTTATTTTGCGAAAAAGGGTGGAGTTGTAACTTTTTTTTATTATTATTATGATTATTAGCAGCACTGAAGCAAAATACATTTCCTTCAATTTTAGAGTACGCCTTACTTTTACTGTTCTTTTTTAAAAAAAATTACCACTAATTCAATATAATAATAATCAAAGCTACCTAAATAATAATAATAATTGTTTCAAATGATTTTATGATTTTGACTTCTTTTTTTTTCGCTGTATAAAAAAAAAAAGTATAATAATACAAAATGAAGTAATTAACCTTTAAATAATAAAAGTAACTTTTATAATGTATATAATATTTTTATTACTGTATAATAATAACGTTTTTATTATTTGCACTATACGGTTATGATAAAATCTTCGTTACTCTATTATTCTTTTCTCTCCAAAGCTATAAGAGAGTAAAATGTAAAAAAAAAATACTATTATTTAAAACTCGTGCGAATAATACATATTGCATAGAGTTAAAAAAGAATGGAGAGAGAGAGAACGAGAGAAACAATAAAAGGAATTAGCACTGCGGGAACTTTTTATTCAATTTTGTAAATAAAAAGAAAAGAAAAAAATACATTTTATTCTTAATGTGACATTAATGATTTTCTTAACATGTAAGTGTACTTTATTTTTTATACAGTAAAAAAAAAAGTACAATATATCGAGACTAATTTTTTTCAAACATAAAATTTACATATTAATTCTTTCTTTCTATTCTATTAAAAAAAAAAGAAGAAGTTTCAGCGTTAACTTTTTATAAGAAGTGTTCATTATTATTTAATTTATAAGTCATGAAATTTTTTTCTGTCATGTGTTTGATATACCTTACATCCGCCTATAAAAATATAAAATTTGCAATTGCAATTCTAGACCTCTCTTCCCCTGATACAGTTTTGTTAATCTCACACCTCGTCTAATTTTTTTCCCCTACATTCCTACTTATTTTTACCTCCATTATCCGTGACCAATGTTAAACTTCTTCCGGTCACTCAGACAACAATATACGTTTTTTTATATAAAATTTTATCTAATATATACCTTTAAAATTATAGTTTCAAACAGCTGTATAATAGTATTATAACTACTCCAAGAGAAACGAAATGAGGTAAAGGGAGTTGATATCGAATGATGATGCCAAATATATTATTTTTTGCTATATTAATATTAATTAATATAAACATTTTTAGATGTAATAAATTAAATTTTAATCGCTAATTAAAATTTTATGTTGGTATAATGAATAAAAATGTCACATAATATAAAGCGTTATCTCATGCTATATGATGATAATAATAATTTACAAGTTTTAAAACAATAGAAGAAAATTTGATTGTCAAATTTTGATATTATTTTCTTATTGAATATTAATTAGAAAATAATTGTACATGGGATAAAAATATCGCTTATTATTTACTGTAAGAAAAAAAATTGAAGTACTTTAAGGAATAATTAAAATTTACAGGAAGTGAGATAATGCATTTTATTTTTAATTAATGGCAGCATTGCCAAATCTCATTAACATTTCTTTAGAATTCTGTACAATAATATGAAGTAAATGTATATATGAAATAGTACATCAATCATTTTTAAAGCATGTAGAGGAGAATAAGCTCTGTTATAACATAAATGTTGATATTTTCAATTACTGCTAAAATATATTATAATAGAGTATAATGAAATAACCCAATGACTATGTTATTATATGAAATCTGTAATACAATTTTAACATAAGTTCGTAGGCTAGTTATTTTACTTAAATTGTAATTGTAATTCATTGATTATATATGTACATGTGTATAGGATATGCTCATTACGTCATATTTATTGCGCTTGGATGCCATACTGGAGTAATGAATAACATTGCTCAGCATAGTTAAAACTTCGTTTATGGCTATTTTCTTTGGAAAATCAATTAATTTTTTTGTTATTATAATTTTTCTCACATACTTGAGATACTATAATTCAATTTATAATAACAGCATCAATGCTCTTAAATCAAATATATTGCTTAGTATTTTTAAACTACCCAAATGAGTCATTTTCCTATCCAACCCATCTTATTGAGTGATCCAGCATGGCGTCGACTTTAAAGCCATAGACCACATAAAACAACATTTGCTTTTTAATGAATAAACATGAAATGGGAACTTCAAAATTGATGACAATTTTTACCAGAATGTTAATGTAGCCCCACGAGAGAGCGTGAAAATACTGTAAAGTATGCAATTTGCGTTCATGTTTATGACGTCAGAAACATGCAAAAATTCATGAAATTTCTGCATGAGCACTGCTAAGGAGCTAAAGTTCAGTTTTGAGACAAACTAAATTTATTTATGTAAGTCCCATCAAGTGTTTTGTAATATAAATTCTTATGTTTTTCTCTGGTCTATTCTTTTAACATGAATGCATAGAGACCTTATACCGCCAATGCATTGTGTGCAAGTCTGTTTTTGGTCGATAATAAATAAAATAATGAACATAATAGTAATTAACAATGATATAGAGCTAAATTGGTCAAATTTAAGTGAGTTTTCAGTTTAAACATAAATTAGAATAACATACATAATAAACAATAAAGACTGTTTTTTTGTTATCCTAACATGTACTGAGAAAATAATAATAAAGTTCAAAAACACGAACAGCATTATATATTTTTTCTATTCACAAATCAATATAAAAGCGATGCATTTCACAGAGAGAATAATAATAATAATAATTACAACTCGTAATAAGAAATATTCTATAGAGATAAATACTGTTAAAATAATTTAAAATAAAAGTTGATTACGTGTCTGTGATGTATAAAATATAATTATATATCTATCAATATGCAAATGACATGCATATAAATGTTTTATATAGTATGCAGAAAGTAGAATTATTTTCATTGAGTTCATTCTTTCTTCATAACCAAAAGTTCATAAATAAAAGAAAATATATATCTCCAACAATAAAATTTAATATAACTCTCAAACCAGAATTTTAATAATGCAAGCAAAATGAAATTGAAAAACGTTACTTTTGCTTTTTCTTGATTACTTATAACAACAACTCTCGCTCTCTTTCGCTCTCTCCAATCCACACTTTCCTCATTTTCATTAGAATTTTCAACCCTTTTTTCTCACTCTCGTAACATTTCTTTGCTATAAATAAAAAAAAACTGTACAAAACTGTACTATAGTTCAATTATATATAATATAAACGGTACAGTATATAATTTTTTTTTCCTCTCGCTTTTTTTTTTCCTTGTGATGCCTATTAATTAACGCGTTTACTTTTAACGTTCAAGCAAGCGTTTTAAAAGGGAACAAAAATTCATAATTAAATTGAACTTCTCTTTCTCTCTCTCTCTTCCACCCCCCATTTATATTTCTCTATATTTGCTTCTCTTTCCCACCCACTCACACTGCGTTTTTTTTAAGCTCGCACCCTTTAATAAAACATTAAATTTATCATTACATTTTATATAAATATATTTTTTTTACCTGCCACTAAATACAAAGCACAATAATTATTATTCTGACATTCATGGAAATAAAAATCATAGTTAAAAACATATGGGAAAATAAATAATGTAAAGGTGTTATAAATTATTATATCATATTTAAATTATAAAAATATTTATCTTTCACATGCATTATAATTAAACATGTATGAAAGTCATGCAATAATTGTATGTCAATCATATTATATATATATATATATATATATATAGAGAGAGAGAGAGAGAGAGAGAGAGAGAGGGAATAGTTAAGCCACATAATGCAAATACTTTTTAGAAAGGAGGGAGAGGAAAGAAGATTTTGTAATTATATTACTGTAATATACAAACAAAATCATTATAAAAATATTTTATACTTTAATTTTAAACCAATAATATACGCTTCATTGCTATTGGCTTCCTATTAAAGTTTATAGATTTTTTACATAAATTGGTATTTAAAAAAGTAAATGATGCGATGATTTTAATTACTTTTCACTTCACTTAACAGAAGTATCATTTTTTAAATTATCTTTTTAAGAATTTTTTATTTTAAAGAAAGGAATTATACAATCTGTATGTAAACAGAAAGAAATTGTAACATGGTTTTATTTTTGGGGGGTAATATTTCGTCCATATTTTTTTACCCGAAGATATTCCTTGTTAAAATATCAAAATATATACACTTGAGTTGTTCACATAACCTTATGTAATCCCTTGTTTTGATGCTCTATATTATAGAAGTTTATACAAAAATTAATGCCAGTATATCACAATGAAATACAAGTTATCCAGAAAATCATAAAAAAATGTAAACATCATCTAACACGTGTACTTTTATAAGATTATATTATAGATATCCCTATATATGAAAATCGATTTCATATATTTAAATCGTAAAAAGAGAAAATATTTACCTTTAATAAATGCAAATTATATAGAGAACACATGCACTTGTGCATAAATATAAAATGAAGAAGTTGGTATATTTTATGTGTAAAAAAATAAGAGGGTGATTTACCCTTCTTTTTCTCCCCCTTTTTTTTCTAGCCATAAAACTCTGATATATACCTTCTTCTAAGAAAGCTCATCAGCTCATTGATTTTCACTTCTTTTTTTTTTTTTTTTTTTTTTTTTTTTTAAAAAAAAACACATAATTCAATATTATAGTGAATATAGATATTGAAATTTGTGTACCTCTCTTTCTTTTGTTTTAAGCTTCATATAATAATAATAATAAGTTTCTATTAAAATATTAAAGGGAGAAAAATATAAGGCCATGTTGATGTCATCAGCAAATTTTAATATATATATATATTTTATACCAAACTTTTTTTTTTTTTCTTAAAAAATATCGATACTAAAGAGTGCTAAAATAAAGGCATTTTTTTATGTAATATAAGCATTTTTTTTCTTTGGTTTTATTCTGTATATAGTCTTTTCTTATATGTAATATAAATTTTTTGCAGTATCCGCATATTTTTTTTATAAGTATTGTATACAAGAAAAAAAAATGCCAATGCCTATAGGCAAATAAGGTACAGTTCATGAAATAAAATCAATATAGAGTCTCATCTTGAGTTTATAAGTATGAAAAAGTGGTGCATTATAATATAGCTTATAATATATATTATAACAAAAAAGTTGTTTAAGTGCTATACCGTATACTATATATATATATAGGGGATAATATTCTATTAATACTTATAGTGACATTATATTAAAGTGACCAGGTGTATATTATACATATTATCACCCCCTTTTTTTACTGTACTTTATTTCTATAATAAAATCAAGTGCAATTATCAGTCTATCAATCAATTATATTACCAATAAAACATTTTACAGTTACTTTGTATAATGTATTAGGAAAGAATAAATATCCTTTTATTTTGTTCTTTTTTTTTTTTTTTTTTTTTTTTTTATCTTATACAAAACGAAATTTAATTCGATTATTACTAAAGTTTCTATATATATCTTATATATTATAGTAAATACCGGAAAATAAAAAAAGATTTTGTGAGAAGGGGAGAATATACAAAATTTAATGATACGAAACTTTAATGCATTTTGATTATATATATATATTTTTTCCCAATAGAATGTAAATTTAAGTAAAAATCAATTTTATCATACTTTATTATTATAATATGATATTAGAAAGAAAAAAAAGGGGTATACATCGGGAAGGAAAAAAAAAACATGATTTAGTGATCATTAATATTATAAGGAACATACTATAGGGAAATCAAAGCACTATAATTAATTAAATTTTCTATAAATATAAAAAGAGTTACAGTTTTGACATTTTATATATAAATTTTGTTCAGTAAATTTTAACTGCATTTTATATTTATTAAAAAATTATGCACCTTTTAAACAAGAGCCTTTAAAATATAAATATATTTGATTGCCTTTCATGTATTTATTTTTTCTATGCGTTTGTGTGGATCAAAATATCACAGCACCAAAAAAAAAAGAAGAAAAAAAGGAGATTCCAATCTTTTTGACCTTTTAGATTTTTTTTCTTCTCCAGCTATGGTATAAAAAGCTAGAACATGAGGAAAATCTTTTTTCTTTTTTTTTTTTCTAGTGCGACATGAAATTTTTATTTATCTTATACAATGATTCTATTTCCGGTTCATACCCAATATATAAGAGGAGAAATGAAATAAAAAATACGTGACATCCCGATTTTCTTTTCATGCATTGCAATTTAACGAGTTTTAAACATAGCAGCAGAAAAAAAAAAGTAACTTTGTACTATTTTGTCACGTTGCGCCAAAAATTTTCTTATATACGAAAAAAAGTTTTTTTCTTTCTTCCGCGATGATAATGTACATTATTTAAAAATGTTTATATGCTTCATTTGGCATATTTCCATAATATTATTTTAATATTTTACGTCCATCGTTTTTCATTTCTATGCTATTGAAATCTTTTTCCTTTATTCTAGCTCTTTTATATAAAAAAATTGTTCTGCATACTAATATTTTGCTATGAAAATAAAAAATATTATAAAGAGAATAAGAGAAAAAACTTAAGTTTATATATTATGGAAAAACTTTATTGCAAAGCGAAAAGTTTATATTATATTATATATTAGATATATAGGGAATCGAAATGATTTTTCAATCAGTTTCCAACAGATAACCTTTCTTATCTTTGATTTTTTATTATTATTTTTATTGAATAGATTTTTTTTTCTCTCTCTCTCTGCTTCCTTCTCTCTCTCTCTCTCTCTCTGTACGTTTTATATATTATTATACGATCTAAAGTATAATACGAGTCATTGTTGTCGCAAAAGTCAAGAAGTGTAGTAAGAGTTTTATATCAAAGAGACAAATCCGTTCGTATTGTCTTACAAAATCTCATATAAACAAAGAACCTCACACCCACGCGGCAGAAACTGCAATGCGCGCATATGTGACTCTTGCAGTATATCAGAGTGAAAGGGGTTGTTATCTTTTCTTGTTGAAATAGATAGCAACATCTCAACACATATACCTTTATTTTTTTAAAGTGAGAAAAAGTTCTACTATGTTTTTTTCTATATATATACATATATACTCTGAATTATATTGGATATAAAATTATATTGTTTGTATAGGTATATAAAATTTTGACTGCCAGAAAAAAAAAGAAAGAAAGAAAAGAAAAAAGGGAATGATATTTTTTCAAATAAAATACTTTTCCAGCTACGCTGTAGAATGGTTATGTTGAATAGTATACTCAGAATTGTATGCGATTTTTACGGTCTCTTTCAATTTACCTATATACAGGTACGAAAATAAACTGTTTGAAAACGAGATTGTATATATTAATTTTTTACCATTCTAATTTTCACGTCTCTATATTTTTAAACTAATTTTAAAAATACATCAAGTAACACCATAGTAATAAAGGCTTCCAAAGTCATTGCAATGAAAAAATATATATATATATATATATATACGGTATATATAATTACAAAAAATTTAAATTAAATTTGTTTCTTTTTTATAAGTATTATAGATTATGAATTTAATTTTAAATATATACACAGCGTACAGTATATCCATCCAAAAAGGAATTTTATGTTTTTATAAGACTCAAAAGTTTAGCTTTTCAACATTGAGATTGAGAGTTTGGGTTTTGCGTATTATATAATATTGGAATGTAATTAGTAACTTTATAATTTTCTCCATATCGGAGACCTTCATTTACATTTTGCATCAAAAACTTACTTACTTTATATACGTATTGTTCTTTTATATGTTTTACATAGCGGCGATGACATATACATGCACACTCTCAAAAAAAAAAAAAAACTCTGCATTAATATATAAAACTAACTGAAGTGCAGCAAGGGTGGGGGAGAGAAGGAAGACGGATTATTAAATTGAAAAATGCATATTAAATGAATTTTAATAAAAAGTAGAGAGAAACATCAGCACTCAGCGGACAGAGAGAGCGAGAGCGAGAGTTAACTAAAAAGAAGAAATGAAACAAAATGTTAAAAAAAAAATTAAAAAAAAAAAAACTTTAACATTAAGAAATATATATCAACTTTTGTCAGAAAAAGGAAATTTTTAAATTAAAAAGTTTTGTGAAAAAATAAAAAAAATCTATATTTTAAATATAAATTATTACCACTATACCATGACCTGAAATAAAGTTTAGAAACAAAAATATTATAATATATTTATTATTTTATTGTTAAATCAGAGGATTATTTCAATATTATTTTGTATATGTGAAGTAATTGATATCACAATTTTGTATAGTATTAATTAGACATGGTATAATGATCTGTATCGAAGCAAAAAAGTGAAAGGTATTAATACATTATAGAAAAAAGACAGAACTTATTGATTATTTTTTTGTAACCTAATACGTCTATATATCATATTGTATATAGTAAGTATTTTTCTAATATACTAAAGACTCAAGTTACGTTGTAAAAGTGAAGAATAGTAATTGGCATTCGAGATACCCAAGCGTGTCTTATCCTTCAGCAAGTGCTTTATATTATGAAATACGCACCCCCTCACCATCTCTGTCTATCATATATCCCCCTACCCCTCCAATATATATATATATATATATATATATATATATATATATATATATATATATATATATATATATATATATATATATATATATATATATATATATATATACCAGTACAATAACATCCATGACGAAGACGAGACAAAAATTCTTCACAGACTCATCGAAAAAAAAAATGATTGAGTTCGATAAACCCATCTTTATAAATATAAAAAAAGAATAAAATCTACCCTTCTCATAGAGAGAAAAAATTGCGTTGTAACATTTTTCTTCACAAATATTGTAAATCTATGAAATAGTGAACTGATCAATATTTTTTACTCTAAAATTTTCATTCATATAAAAATAATTAATAGTTTCTTTTCTTTCTATAAAACATGGGCGCAGCCGTTCTTGTTGCGTGTCAAAAAAAAAAAAAAAAAAAAACGACACTTTTTAATTTCAGTAAGTGACGGTAAGTGCGCAATACGCGCGAAATTAGAAGAAAATCTTTTTTGCGTACTGCGTACACCGTTATATACATATAATATATATCTATATACCCCAAGTTTTTACTATAATACTGTACATATAGAGGGGAAACAGTACTTGATTCGAAACGGAATTGATTCGACATGGAATTGATTCGACAAAATAAAGATGGTGGGGATGATGTAGTAGAGATGACGACAGTGGTGGGGGGTATCTATTTTTGAGTATTATTTGGCAACCCTGCTAACTAAATGTACAATTAAAAGTACTCACCTTTGAATTGAAAGGTGGAATTGATTCGACAGGGATTTGATTCGAAAAGGAACTGAATCGACAATATTTTGTAAATATTTTTTAAGTGGAATTGATTCGACATGGATTTGATTCGAAAAGGAATTGAATCGACAAAAAATTAAACAACATATTTAAAGTGGAATTGATTCGACAGGGATTTGATTCGAAAAGGAACTGAATCGACAATATTTTATAAATATTTTTTAAGTGGAATTGATTCGACATGGATTTGATTCGAAAAGGAATTGAATCGACAAAAAATTAAACAACATATTTAAAGTGGAATTGATTCGACATGGATTTGATTCGAAAAGGAACTGAATCGACAATATTTTATAAATATTTTTTAAGTGGAATTGATTCGACATGGATTTGATTCGAAAAGGAATTGAATCGACAAAAAATTAAACAACATGTTTAAAGTGGAATTGGTTCGAAAGAGATTTGATTCGAAAAGGAACTGAATCGACAATATTTTTTAAATATTTTGAACTAAGGAATTGATTCGACATGGATTTGATTCGAAAAGGAATTGAATAGACCAAATTTTATAAATATTGTCAAAGTGGAAATGATTAGAAATAAAGAATATATAAAAGCGCCAACTATTTAAATGATGAATTATTGGATTTTTTTTTTTACATCATTGTGCTTTGAATATTGCACGCGAACTGTAAATCATTATTACTTTAGAGTCAACCTGTAATTGACGATAAGCGATAAGCTGATGTTGTTCCTAATACGTCTACAAGGGATGTAAATTAATTATAATCATTGCATTCTTATATACTTTTTAGTCTTTTTACTCATAACTTAACAAAGTTGCAGGTGCCAACTGACGAAATACCCAGCTCATTTCCCGAATATTGGCTTATTAAATAAGTCACACATTAAAATATAAGTCATATAAACCACACACTAAATTATCAGTATAACTTATGCAATTGTATTGATTTTCATTTTCAATTATTACTTATTACCAATGAAAAATTCCATACATATAGAAAGCCAATATGCCATAATATGGCCATAAAAAGGCCATACGCACCATTAGATACAACTAAAAAAAAATTCGGGGTGAAATTTTATATTCTAAACGAGCATATTGTCCTGAAACCTATGCATGTGGGCATAAGAAAAAGTTACCTACCATGACGTCATTCCAAGACTTTCAGAATTTAATTATAAATATTCAATGAACTCAAATATTTGATATTTACATATCTATCGACTTAATACATTGTCCTCTTTTAGAATATGCATTAAAGTTCCACCTAGAAATTTTGTTCAGTCTTCTTCGTTATAATTCTAGTTATAGTAAGTAAAGTACTTTTTTTTTTTTTTTAATTAGGGCCCTTATTAATAAGTAATACAAATAAACACTGATTAAGCTTTTTTAATTATTGCTAGTTAATTAAGGATTTACCTTAGAAATTTTG
This sequence comes from Ecdyonurus torrentis, assembly GCA_949318235.1. NCBI lineage: Eukaryota > Metazoa > Arthropoda > Insecta > Ephemeroptera > Heptageniidae > Ecdyonurus > Ecdyonurus torrentis. The sequence goes on along the minus strand of OX439130.1, from coordinate 24,502,641 downwards.
TTTTAATTCGATATATTATATTTTTTTATTATTATTTTCGGGATATATTTGTATTTCAATATTATGTGTACCAAAAATTTCAAATCGGTTTTTCCATCGGTTATGTGTAAAAAAAATAGCATGGGAAATATATGATATCCTAGATATATTATGCTAATTTTTTTATTATTATTATTTTTTTTTTTGGCCCACATAACCGATGGACAAATTGGTTTGAAAATTAGTACACTTGCACATGCTATTGAATAATATTGAATAAAGGTAAAAATACAAAATTATTTTGAGGGTTTTAAAAAAAGTAATCAAGTCAAAAAAAATTATAATAATAAATAAAGAAACTCCTACGCGTCTGAGGTTAATTGTTAAGGAAAATTCTATTTTATCTTTAGATTTACATGCTTCATTTATTATTATTATTTTTTTTAATTTTTTTTTTTTTTTTTTGAACATTAAATTTTTGTGTAACTAAAAGTTAGGGTTAAATTTATAAATGAAAATCATCAAATTGTTTCTAGACTACTCTAATTGTTTCATATAAATTTTGCCCGTTCTCTCGTCTTCCCGTCGCGAACCTTTTTTTTCCCCATAATGAATCATAGTGCAATGTTTTCATTAAATTAAAAAAACAGATCAAATCTGTCCTTATGAACTACACTGATTGCTCTCTTCACTCAGATTAATTTAAAGAAATGATTGTATTTGTTTTGTATTTGTTTTGCATTTTTTCTTACTTTTGTGTGTATATTTATAAGTCTTTGCATCTTAAAGAGAAAGTTCAGGGGTTACACCATGGCTTATTCAATGTTAGATAATGAGACGAGCTGTTCATAAACTCACATATGATGACCCAAAACCCTTCCGTAGCCCCATGGTAGCCCCTTAAACTTGCACCCATCCTGCGAGATATGCAACCTGCTACAACATTTTCTATAGTAAAGTCGTAACTATGACGTAAAAGATACGGGACAGGTTGCATATCTCGCAGGATGATCACGAGCTTGCGGGGCTACGGAAGGGCTTTGGGTCATCATATGTGAGTTTATGAACAGTTCTTCTTATTATCTATCAATTCAGAAGGCATGTTGTAACCCCTGAAATTCCTCTTTAAGTATCGTTATAGATGCGACGATAATATCGTCAGCACTTGTTAATCTATAACGATAAATTTTATAAAACTGTTAGTCTATAACGTATCGATAACGTAATATCGTTATATCCTTATATCGAACATACGCTAATCGAGCCCATGACTACAAGTTGCGCAATGAGCTGCGTGTATTTTTATATTCTCTTTATTTTATTAGATATTTCTGTAGTCAGGAGTAACACGTAAATGAGTTATACTATTCTACATTCATCTCGTCAATTTTTAAACTATATAGGGTGTAAGCGCATGACGTCAAATTTAATACGCTTGGAGACCATACTGGAGTAATGAATAACAATGCTTAGCATGGGGCAAACTTTTTTATTTATTTTTTTTTTTATTTTTTTTTTGAGGGAGTAAAACGGTTAATTTGTGATATTGCTATTTTTCTCACATATTTGAGATACTAATTCAACTTGTTAACCACATCAATGCTCTCAAAAATATGGTTTAATATTTTGAAACTAGCAAATTGATCCATTTTCCAATGCGGTCCATGTTATAACGTCAACTTTAACATGAAGACATAAATGCATAGATCCTTATGTTACATAAAATTATTTCATATATTTACAACTCAATAACCACTATATCTAATTTTCAGATCTTTATATATTATATAATTCTTAAACCTTTTTATACGGCCACCTTATAAAGTGACATTACCTGCTACTTTGTTAAGTTATGAGTATAAAGTATAATATAAAGCCATAGACCACATAAAACAACATGTGCTTTTTAATAATTTTAATGAATAAACACGAAATGGGATCTTCAAAATTGACAACAATTTTTACCAGAATGTTAATGTAGCCCCACGAGAGAGCGTAAAAAAAATCTAAAGTATGCAATTTGCGTGAAATTTCATGTTTATGACGTCAGAAACATACAAAAAGTAGTATGAAAATGTTGTGCAGGTTGCATAAATCAAAATTTCTGACCACTGCTACGGAGTTACTGTTGGTTTTTGAGACAAACTAATGTTATTTATGTAAATCCCATCAAGTGTTTTGTGATTTAAATGCTTATGTTTTTCTCTGGTCTATTCCTATAAGAATGCAATGATTATAATTAATTTACATCCCTTGTAGACGTATTAGGAACAACATCAGCTTATCGCTTATCGTCAATTACAGGTTGACTCTAAAGTAATAATGATTTACAGTTCGCGTGCAATATTCAAAGCACAATGATGTAAAAAAAAAAAAAATCCAATAATTCATCATTTAAATAGTTGGCGCTTTTATATATTCTTTATTTCTAATCATTTCCACTTTGACAATATTTATAAAATTTGGTCTATTCAATTCCTTTTCGAATCAAATCCATGTCGAATCAATTCCTTAGTTCAAAATATTTATAAAATATTGTCGATTCAGTTCCTTTTCGAATCAAATCTCTTTCGAACCAATTCCACTTAAAATATGTTGTTTAATTTTTTGTCGATTCAATTCCTTTTCGAATCAAATCCATGTCGAATCAATTCCACTTAAAAAATATTTATAAAATATTGTCGATTCAGTTCCTTTTCGAATCAAATCCATGTCGAATCAATTCCACTTTAAATATGTTGTTTAATTTTTTGTCGATTCAATTCCTTTTCGAATCAAATCCATGTCGAATCAATTCCACTTAAAAAATATTTATAAAATATTGTCGATTCAGTTCCTTTTCGAATCAAATCCCTGTCGAATCAATTCCACTTTAAATATGTTGTTTAATTTTTTGTCGATTCAATTCCTTTTCGAATCAAATCCATGTCGAATCAATTCCACTTAAAAAATATTTACAAAATATTGTCGATTCAGTTCCTTTTCGAATCAAATCCCTGTCGAATCAATTCCACCTTTCAATTCAAAGGTGAGTACTTTTAATTGTACATTTAGTTAGCAGGGTTGCCAAATAATACTCAAAAATAGATACCCCCCACCACTGTCGTCATCTCTACTACATCATCCCCACCATCTTTATTTTGTCGAATCAATTCCATGTCGAATCAATTCCGTTTCGAATCAATTCCGTGGTCCCATATAGAGATCCTCTAATTTTTAATCATATGGCTTTGAAAATTCAATAGAAATTGTAACCTGGCACAGCTGTTGAAAAGACTATTTTCGATGATTATCGTATAAACTTAAACTTTTATTGTAACTTGATTACTATACACCATACTTGCATTATATCGTCGTATTTAATCGTTTTTTTTTTTTGTTCACGTGTTCTCATAAAATTGTTACTTTTCTTGGATATTTTACTATATATATTTTTTTAGAATTGTATATCATATTAGGCTTTCAGTACTTAATGTGATAAATCACATTTAATATTGATTTTGTTATTTTTTTTAAGACAACAATTTTTAACATTACAAAATTATGCTCATCATTAAAAAGTATAAATATTAATTTCGAACATTCCAAAAACAGAATTGTAAATACTTAAAATATTAATATAATAGTTTTGAACCAACAAACTTTGCAAAAAGTTATAACCTTTGTCGTTTTCTTTTAAAATTACAACTTCACTTTTGCTTTTCATTAAGTGAGCAAAGTATAATTATCATTATAATGATTACTACAAACTACAACGCATTATACTATATGATGGAAATCGCGTGGGAGATACAAATAAAATAAAGGTACAAAATTTCATCGCCATCCATCATGCAATATTATTGTTTGTCATTTTATTTTATTAACTAACGAGGGTATAATAATTTCACACGAAAATACACTATCTTTTTCAATGAATAAGTTATGATTTTTATCTAAATGTACTTCTATATACCTATGCTTTTTTTTTTTTTTTTTTTTTTTTTTTTACTCCAATGCTAATATTTTCTTTTTGCAATGTATATAATATTCTAACTAAGATTCTTCCTTTTATGAGTTTTTGATGAGCTCACATAGAGAGAGTATTATTTTTTCTTCTGTAACTGAACTTTTTATTATATATACACAAAATAAATAATAAAAATATACATTTTTACTTTGGTGAGAGAAAAAAAAAAAAAAAAAAAAAAGCTTTGAGTAAAAGTATATTAAATTTTATATTTCATGAGAACAAATTTAATTAATATTCTTTTATCCTTCAGTACAGTTATACAAATGTATGAGTTATTTAATTTTTAATTTACTCATATACACACACGGATGAAAATAACCGCATTCATGTACTAATTATGCTATGTATATACCTAGCTTATTTTCAGCAATAAAATCTGAAGCATAAAATTTATATTAAATACCATAAATATTATATTGTGCAGCATATTATTAACCATATTTAATTTAATCAGCAATTGTGCTATATATGGCATAAAAACACAGCACATATTATGTAGTTTCTACTTTCCGTTACGCATTTGATAATATGAACATAAAGGAGCGTTTATAGAGTATGTTTCCGTATCATTATTTTCTACTTAAATTTTTTATTATATTTTGTAAATAGAAAAGTCAATACAGTATTATACGTATTGCTGCTGATATTGCAAAACTAAAAAAAAAAAAAAAAAAAAAAAAAAAAGAAAAATTAAAGTTTTATTTTTAAATGATAAAATAAATATTTTTTGGTTATTTTTATTTTGTTTCTTTCTAAATTAGTTCACATTTTTTTTATCAAAAGAATGACATACTATACATAGGTTAGTGTCTGCATATTTAATGTCATAAACTAAATAATATAACAATGAACTTTTTTTTTTCTTCCAATAAACAACAATCGATTTTTTCTACATAGTGTTAAACTCAAATCTTCTTATAAATTTTCTAATTAATATTCATCAAAATGTTTACCCCCTACCCCCTTGAATTTATTATATATATTTTAGAAACTTCATATACAATGTCGCAGTGTGGTATATAATTTATATATATAGAAAGAATGAGAGGGAAAAATGTTTATAAAAAAGAGGAAATTATTTGCATGAAGAAGAAGCCAATTTTTGAGGTGTATATAATATTATATATATATATATATATATATATATATATATAATATACATACAGAGAGAAAATAGAAGATGAGAGAGGGAGGGAGACATCGTTTAAGATTATAGCATTACGTAACATAACTCAGTTTGCATGGGAAGTGCCTATATTCTTGCTCCACTAACTCACAGATATATAACAAGCAAAAGCAAGCAAAGCAAAAGCAGCCACCTGTGTGGTAGAAAATAACCTCCTCACCCTCTAAAAATCCCACCCTATACACCCCCTTCTCTTTCACTTTGCATGATGAGTTGTCTAATATCACCAAGTGAAAGAGAAAAAGATAGAGTAAGAGAGAGAGAGAGAGAGAGAGAGAGAGATAAAAACGAGGGATAAATAATCTCACTTTTCTCTAAACAAGAGACTTCATTTGTGAAATTTATATTCAAATTTAAAGAAACTTTTATATATATACAAAAGTAAATATATGTATAGAAAATATCAAATTTAAAACGATTTTAATTGCAAATAACAAATAAATATATGTTTTTTAGAATAAAATTTACTAATAAATGACATGGGTTAAAATGATGACAATTTTCTAGTAGTCATGTAATAGTCTTTCTGTAGTCATCTAATCACAGTCTTTTTCTTTTTTTTCCGTAGAGGGCTTTGACACATAATTTTTTGAATGCATATCCCTTTGTTCCGCATTTAAAACTTATGTCTACACCTATGACAGTGTAATTTGTTTTATCTTTTATATATATCTCATTATACGATCTAAAAACAATAAAATATTTTTTTTTTAAAAATAATGCTCTTCTTCATGGTTAAAAGTTTTTTGTCACCTGTTTCAATTTCTACAAAATTTCTTTACTCGTTTTTACTTTTCCATGTAACTTTTTATATAACGTCTTAAGCGAGGAAAAGGCAAGGTGGTTGACACACAGGTGTCGCTTGCATCGCTGCATGGAGCTAAACCAAATCAAACCTACACACGAACATAGGATTTTATTCCCCTCTCAAAAATCCTTACAAAATATCAGAATATATATTTTTCTCTTTCCAAATTTTTTTTTGTCCTGTCTCTTATAATATGATAATGTTTGATTTTATGTCTTTTTCTTGTAAAAGTGTGACATTTATATCTTATTTTTTAAAAAGATTTGTGATGTGTGTTATAAGTATTCAAGACCAGAAGCATCATTTTTTTATTATTATTATTATTATTAAAAACAATTATTATTATTATTATTATTAAAAACAATTTGTTACATTTTTGTTGACAAAATTTTAAGATTATATGTTTTCAATTTAAATATTAAAACCAATATCCAATAATTTTCTTAAGTTGTATTTTTAAGTGAATTTATATTATACGAGACACCCGTTTTTTTTTTTTTTTTTTTTTTTTTTTTTTTTTTTTTTTTGTTCTAGAGCGGGTACCTATTGTTATCTTTGAACATTTAATCATTGTTATATGCATATTTACTTTTGCGTTTAGGGAAATCATACACTCACTTTCTCATTTAAGTATTTTTTTATTTCCAGCCCATTGAAGAAAGCCCCATTACAACATTAAAATAATTAAAAATTTAAATATTTTTGATATTATATGATATTTTTCTCTTTATAGACACTAAAACTTAATTTCTGTATTATACTAATCTGTAAATTAGATTTCAGTTTCAATTGTTATATCAATAAAATAATAAAGATATGACCACTTTTTTCAAAATCTTTATAGGGTATCATTTTGATAGTGAATACTTCAATTATCTTGAAGAAGTTCCATTTCCTTACAGTAAATTTTCTCTTTCGTGTTTGTGCGGTCAAAAAAACGAAAAGAGAGGGAATAGAAAGAAGAATAAAAAAGTATAGAGGGATACTGAAGTTATATATATGTCTCACTCAAGACTCGATCTATCTTCTGGACGAGAGCATACTAACTGAGGGCACGTCTCTTTTACAACGTGTCTCAATCCATCTTTTTTTTTGACCACGAGGTGCACCACCAAAACCATTTTATATATTATATTATATACAACACAGCTAAAGAAATGAACGAAGAAGCAAAAAGAAAACTTGCATATTTATAGATAACAAGATATAAAATAATGGTTCCACTTTATGCAATCTTGCGAAAAAAATATAGTATTTGAGTAAAAAAACAAAACATACTATTTATAATAGAGGTTTAAAGTAATGGTAATAAAAAATAAACAGAGTTAGAAAACAAAGTTGCTGTAGTATTTATGTACCAAAGGTACGTATAAGTAAACTTTTTTTTTTTAACGAAACTTATAAAATAAATCTTTTTATTTTCAATTTAATATTTCAAGAAGATATTTAAGGTATTATAAAGAATTCGTCTCAAAAATATATGTATTACGCGTTATGTATTTTTTTTTTAATATCTTAAAAAAAAAAGTTAGTGACGTAGAAGTAAACAGAGAGTGAGAGAGAGGTAATTTGTTATGGCACAGTGAATCCTCACTAATGCCTTGGGCAAATTATACCCCCGTGTGACATATAGGTCTACTAAGGAAATCCTACCCATACCCTTAAACTCCAAAATACACCACTCTCACTCTCTTTACTAATTAATACTACCTCATGGATTATATCTGTCAAATGATTTTCATGTCAAAAATTAAAATAAATATATAATTAACTGCATTGATTATTTTATATATAATTAACAGTGAACATTGTTAGTATTATGACAATTATTAATATTAGCTCATTGATTTTGTTTCATCAATATAAGCTTGATTAAAAAAAAAGTATAATAACAAAAAATAAAGTGATAAAACTTACCTTGAAAGCAGGCCAGAATACAGGTGAAGAATATGATGGTAAATCCGCTCCAATCCATGGTTAATTAATAAATATTTAATATATAATATATTAATACTAACAACTAATTATTATTATTATAATTATGAATAATTAATATGTAATATTATAGACACTTATTTAATAATATATTTGAAGTATGATATTAGAATTATTAACAGCACAGTACACAGTTATATATTATATATTCACTTATATATTATGTATATATTTTTTTGTTTCTAATTAATAAATTTCACAATGACACTAATAAGTTATTATATAGTTAACACTTAAAACATGATATTATATAATTTTAAAAATGTTGATGAACAATAGAATGATGAACGTGAAAGAGTATAGTGTGGATAAAAAAAAAAAGAAGACGGGGATTACGTAGTGATAGCGCGGCACGGAGCTGCTGACATGTGCCTCCTGCCTTCAGAAGCAAGCTTGTATGAGCTAGCGTGTGCCCTACACAATTTTCTGAAGCTGGCTTTTGCCACTGCGCACCGCTTTGTACACCCGCGCGCACCCGCCACCACCGCAAAATCAACGCGCGCGTCTAAACAGCGACCTCTAGCGAAATAAACTAGAAATAATATTTAATCATAATGACACTTTTTTTTTAACTCTTTTATTTTTTTTTTATATATAATATAATATATAATTCTATTGTTTTCAATTGTTATAAAATTATAAATACAAACGTATCATAATTTTTGTTTAATTTTATAATGAGAATTCTCTTTGTTATAAAAACATAAAAAATATATGTTTTATTTTTTATTTTCATGTTCTATTCAATAATACTATCATAACGTTGGATTAAACATGTTTAATTATATAATAGAGAGAGAGAGAGAGAGAGAAAGAGAGAGAGAGAGAGAGAGAGAGGAAAAATATAAAAGAATACAGATTTGATGGTAAACCGAAACACAATAAACAATATTTATTGTAGAGAGGGATAAAAATGATTAATTAGTATTAAAAATTTAAGTATATTCATACTCTCTGCTCTATAATCAAGATCAAACCTTTTAATATCTATTTTTAGTAACGGTTATATAGGGAATATTTATATAGAAACGTCAATTAAATTAAAATTAATCGGCAAACTTCAAATCTAATTTATATTTCTTTCACTCTTTTAAAATATTGAAACAATTATTTTTATTGTTTTTTTGTTTTTAATCTCTATAACTTTAATGGATATTAAATCTTCGAAGCTAAAATTCATATCAGTCAAAATCATTGAAAAATTGTATTCTTTTAATCCTTTGCCATTCTTTTAATTAATTTAAGTATATCAATCAGTCTGCTGTGAAACACATATATTACTTTTCTTTTTTTTTTTTTTTGTTATATACATCATAATAATAAAATGAAATTGCAGTAAAAATCATTATTAAATGTCAATAAAACTGGTGATTCATTCTATTATATTTTTCTTATATGTATATATAGAGTTCTATTTTATATACTTTATATAGAAACTGCAATTTTATATCTCTTTTTTTATACCATCAACCCCAATAGATCCTTTTAAATCCTTTGTGTCCACCCTCAGCTGAGACGTTCATCATTCATCAATGTGATTTTTTTATAACAGTATAGTGTTGCATGAACACAGGCCGTGTGCCATATATTATATAAAATCGACGCATGTAAAAAAATTGACTTTAATTTATATATAGATATCATTCACACTTGCCTAAATGAGGAATGATTTTAAGATTATTATATTTTTATAATATTGATTTATTTTTTATGTGCAGTTATAAACGTTATTAGGATTATAGATTAGTAGGTTTTTTTTAACCTTTTTTTAAAATCATTAAATTAAATTTTTGCAGTATTCTTATTCGAATAAGCTTATCATTTTATGTATATCTACTAAAAATTTTGTTTTATTAATTATTTTGCTATAAAACTATAATTTTATTGTTTATTAATATATCTTTAATTTTATATAATGCAATATTTTATGGAAATTGACACTTTGTAAAGGCTTATATTCATATTGTTTAGTTTTGAAGAATAACATTATATATTTGGTATCAATTTTATGATTAATTGATAAACCTCTCTCTCTCTCTCTTCTCTCTCTCTCTCTCTCTCTCTCTCTCTCTCTCTCTCTCTCTCTCTCTCTCTCTCTCTCTCTCTCTCTCTCTCTCTCTCTCTCTCTCTCTCTCTCTCTCTCTCTCTCTCTCTCTCTCTCTCTCTTCTCCTCTCTCTCTCTCTCTCTCTCTCTCTCTCTCTCTCTCTCTCTCTCCCTCTCTCTCACTGACAGAAAGCTAATTGATGCGTAAGTATGCAAAACATTTTTAAATAATATATGTGATTGATGTAAACACAAAAATTCTGGTATTTATAAAATCTCAGTTTGAAATAATTGAGTTTAATTTGAACGTTTGAAAATTTGACACCCAACCATCACCATCATCATCGTACGATTGAGTTTGAAATTTAGTCTCTCTCTCTCTCTCTCTCTCTCTCTCTCTCTCTCTCTCTCTCTCTCTCTCTCTCTCTCTCTCTCTCTCTCTCTCTCTCTCTCTCTCTCTCTCTCTCTCTCTCTCTCTCTCTCTCTCTCTCTCTCTCTCTCTCTCTCTCTCTCTCCTCTCTCTCTCTCTCTCTCTCTCAACGCATTCGTCGTATTTTCTGCTGTCTAAACTAAAGTGCTCTGTTCTCGTTTCGTTTACCGCAAAGCAATTAATGATTATAGGGGATAAAATTGATGAGACTGTTGAGCTCAGCTATTTTATTCAAACAGGAAAAAAAATCAGCTGATATAACATAAGCACGAGATGTATTATATATATATATATATATATATATATATATATATATATATATATATATATATATATATATATATATATATATATATATATGTTTTAGATTGATGTTGAATTATACTGTACAAGCTTTTTAGATTATATAAGGGTGTGTTAAAAATAGAGTGAAAGAATAAAGAACCGCAATTCTCACAGTCTTTTGTAATTCCAAGTCACCAATTTATTTTTCTGTTATCGACAAATTAGTTTATTTATCTTTTAAAACGGTTCATAGTATAGAAAACTATTATTATAATATAGAAAGGGTCTAAATTGCATATTAACACTTTAGTTTGATAAAAAGTACATAAAAAAGCATCTTTAAAAAAATAAGGGCAAGAATTTTAAAATATAAATAACACCTATGATTATAATATAATTTATTTTATTTCATTTTTTTACTGTATATATATAGTATAAAGTCAGAGGTATTTTAATGCATTCCAAAGCTTTATTTTTCTGTTACTGTAAAAATAATATCTACGTAATAAATTACCATGTTGATACACTATCTTTAATTCATAAGCTTTAAATTACAAGGTTTTTGCTTTGCATATACCCTATATATATATAGAATAAAATTTTTGTGACAAAATACTTTTGTTTGTATTGTAGTAATATATTTTAACTATGTACGCACATATATTTATACATAGCATGAGTATAAAAAGATATACAAGTACAGAGCACATGGGTTTTACTTGCCTTTACAAGTGCAGAACTACCATTATATATTGATCTATGTTATAATTTAAAAGCGTATATTATATAGTATACACATTTACCTCCACCCTCTCACGCCTTTTTGCTGTTATATAATACCAAACTGTTCCCTAAACATAGAGAAATTATGCGGGAAAAAGTATAGAAAAAGGATCCTCTCTTTTACTTTATACTCTGCTGTATATATGAGGTGCATGGCAAAGTTTATACACGCGGGTAAAAAGAAAGAAGCATTAAAAGTGCTTACTCAATACGTTTCCTAAACTCTTTTACCACACACCAAATAACAAAATTTCATCCGTTTTTTTTTTTTTACATAAAAAAGAAAATGTAAGAAACTTTAATCAGTCTTTAAGTTTTAGTCAGTGAGTGACAAAGTATGAGAGTGAATACGAGAGAGAGAGAGAGAGAGAGAGAGAGAGAGAGAGAGAGAGAGAGAGAGAGAGAGAGAGAGAGAGAGAGAGAGAGAGAGAGAGAGAGAGAGAGAGAATCATGCTAATGACTCAACGTAAGAGAAAAGTAAAACTCATTAAATAAAATGTAACCAAAATGAGAAGACATTTTATCTCTTTTACATTAAAAGAAAATCATAATTTTGGTTTCGTTTGATCTTTTTTGGACAGTGAATAAAAAAATTACCACATTATATATAACGTGTAAAATTCACATTTCTAGTAATAATTAAATATGAAATTTTAGACTTAGATTGTATACTATATGTTTAAAAAAAAATTGGTGTCAATTTCAAAGGTTATAATTTAATATCTAACGATGTGATAAAAGTTAATACACTTTGATACTCCTATAGAAAATAGAAATATAAATAAATAAATTTAATAATGACATTTATAATTTTTAAGTTACGTATTACATTTTCATTAAACGATGCACTTTTAAAACTCATTACTTGTTATACAATTGATTTTAATTCTTAAAATTATATATTTAAAATGTTTTATATAATTAATAAACAGAAAAAATAAAAAAAGAGAATGAAATAAAATGTCATCATTATTTGACACATTTTTAACATCTGTTAATTGTCTTTTTAAAAAGAGATTAAGGTATTTATGTGTGTGTGTTTTTTACACTTATATATATATATATATATATATATATATATATATATAAAATGAAAGAGCACGTAACATTTAGTTTGTGGCATACACACCTTGCAACCTAGTGTCTTTTACTTTCACCCCTCATTTCTCTCCCTCACTCTCTTTTTCTCTCGCTTTGTCAGCTGCTATTGAGGGTGGTAGTGGTGGTGCTGTATGTATAAGCGGGGGTGGCCTATGTCATATATGTAGCATAGACACCCCTATTTAATTCACCCCTGTCTAAATTTTCTGATGGAAAAATACTTTCGTAAATGTTTAGGGGGTGGACATATTATAGTTCACAATTTAGTATAGAGTAAACATAAAACAATTTTACAATACAGCATATAAAATATACAAGAACAAAAAAGATATATAAATTAAATTGTAGTCAAAAATAAATTACAATATATACAATCATTGATTTATGATATTGTTACTTGTAAAAGGCTTGATATATGTTAATTAAAATATATATATAAAATGTAGAAAGAGAAAGGAGGGGGAAATGTGTTTATATGTATTTTATATTTCATATACACGCATAATTTTTTACTTTGCAACCATTTTTATATAAAATTTTATAAAATGATGTTATTATGGTTTATACACTGAGAAATTCTTACAAATTTAAAAAGCTTATAAGCTATAGTAACATCTGTTGTTACGGATAGGGTTCAGTTCCGATGATAGTTAGAAGTGCAAGAGAGAGAGAGAGAGTATAATAAAGAATTATTTCTTTACAAATTAATATCAAACGTCTGTGGTTATTATAACAATAAAAATTTATGTTACAGATTAAATAATGTTTCAAACAATAATTTTTAACTTTACGCCAAAGAACATTTACAAATAGCTTTGAAAATAGTTTCTTTATAAAGCTAAATTAAAAAAAAAAAAAAAATAGCTGCGGTCCCATGAAAAAGAAAAGAGAGGAAAAAAAACTAAATACTTATTATTTATTAGGCAATAACTGTTTTTTTCTTCTCTTTTTCTTCTTATTATTATTACTATAGTTTCCTTTTTTAGCTTTCAATGTTATATATTTTGATTTCAAAATTTTTATTTAAACAAATTGTAAACATTTAAATAATACCACAGTTACGAAACAGTTCCACAAATGCATTGCATATTTGAAATGACTTTTTAAAATTCCTTTTTCTTTGCCCAATTTCATTATTTTTTTCCCCGTGTAGAGAAATGTTGATATTATTTATGTATCAAACTTTAACAAGTTAAAATAGCATCCTCCTACTTTTTTTTTTAAATTTCTGAATAAAGTACAATATTTTATTTTTAAAACAGTTTTATATAAACATATATATATATATATATTTTAATATATAAACAAGTTGAATATTATATAATATATATAATAGAAAGTACTTTCAATATTTATATAGTTAAAAAGTTTAAGGGGAGGTTTAAGAGCACTTTACAATTTTTATAATGTTATTCTGTCATATGCATATCATTTTCATATCATATATATATAATGATAATAATAAATACCATTTACATCATTTATTGTGACGCATATCACTTTTTTTTTTTAAAGTTGAGATGAAATGATGGATCACCTACAAGTATAATAATCATTGCAATATTTAATATGTAACATTTTTTTTATTATTATTTGACGTACAACTGAGTTGAGAAAGCGCTACATTTTTATTTGATATCATATCAAATATTATAAAGCTTTATTTTTAATACCCTATTTTTAAATCTGTATAAAATATATTTATGTCTTATTCTATGGACTTAAAAAAATGATTAAATGCGTTTTTTTTTTTTTTTACAGTATACTGTTGATGTATACACTTCTCCCAATACTAGCTCGAGCGGAAACAATGAAATTAACTATGTAAAGTCAACTGTGATTGGCTAGTAGGTTTATAACACGCTCTCTGATTGGTTTAGCACAGCGGATACAGCTTTTGGCGGGAATGACCTTATTTTGGCCAGAGTGTAGATGTTTTTTTATTCCTTTATTTCGGTTTTAAATTATTATATCCATACATAATTTTTATAACGAAGAAAATACAGGTTACCTTCAAAGCTAGTTGAGGGTGGTAAACAAGTTTTCATTCTTGATTCTCGTATATGAACATGTCTGCATACCTTAACGCATAATATAGATATTGACTGATTTGATGAATATTATAGTACATTGAATAGTGGGTAGTGCTCTCTCTCTCTCTCTCTCTCTCTCTCTCTCTCTCTCTCTCTCTCAAAATGTTAGTATACATATACATTCTTGCATTGTTTGTATTATTAATATAACTTATTAATGATAGTATT
>OX439130.1:24465257-24482757 GCA_949318235.1 Ecdyonurus torrentis | reverse complement strand
TCAATATAAATATTTTTCTGCTGTATTGAAATTGATTGGACATAGATTAAAATAAATGATGTTATTTTGTTTGAAATTTAGATTTTTCTGAATAATTAACTGATATATTTTGTTTTAAAAACTTAATGACTTGAAATGTAAATTAAGAGCATGCAGCTACAGATAAAAATATTTTCATTTTCTTATAAACGCATATATATATATATATATATATATATATATATATTATATAATGCTGGATACTTAAAATATATGTTCATGCTCATACCATATATAATAAAGAATGCTATTTACATTGCTGGAAAATGAGTATTTATTTTTCCACATTTTTCAATGATTTGTTTATGTTTTAGAAATGTGTTAGATGAGAAATAAGATAGACTGTATATATAATATATGTATATCGTATACAGTACTACTCGGGAAGAAAATACTAACAAGGCGGGAAATCAGCTACTGCGGGATTTGACTAAAAAGACTTAAAGAAAGGAAAATTTGAAATTTAGCAATGTGATACATAAGGATAAGGTAACTTCGATAATGAAAAAAAAAAAAAAAAAAAAAAAGTCGCCAGCGTGATTTCAAATTATGATTTTTTGCAGATTTAGTCCCATAAGAGCCCATATTTATTTCAATAATTATTTTCTCTCCTTTTTTTTTTTGGTCACGGGCTCTGAAAATTTTATCATAGGTACCTCTATTACTATTAACTTTAAAATAGCATCATAAAGTTTGGTAGTTTTCTTTTTATATTTAAAAATACGAGCCATCTATATACAACCCTTCACTACTTTGTCTAAACTATGCTGTTGAGAAAAGTTACTTTTTATAAAAAAAAAAAAATTTAATAATAATAAATAAATAAAGCTCAATACAAGGTCACTTTATTCTACATACAGTATACAGAGTTCAGCAGAAAAGCATCGTAGACGCCGCCCAACAACAAAATATCAAGTTGTATATAGAAGCGCATTGTTATATATAATATGTTGTACAGTACAGTCTTAACTAAAAAAATTGATTTCTAATGGCATATATGGAAATAAAATATATTTAAATAAAGTTTTGCATCAACTGAAATCTCTATCTGATTCCACTGATAAAACAAAATAATTCAGTATTTTAGTAAAAAGGTTGTACAACATAATTTGTGAATTTTTTTCGTGTACAGTTATACTATTCTGTATAATGAGATACAAATCAACTCCTATATATATTTTATGTCATTTTACTATGCACTCTATAATTAAACCTTAATTTTAGGAAATGAAATACCTATACTAAGAAATATTTCCGGTTACGCCTACATTTTCGTGTTATTTCATTATCGTAGCTATAAAATTATACTCTGACCACTTCCTATTTGATGACCAATTCTAGTATTTTGCCAATACTATAATTATAAATAATAAATCTATTTTGTACTAACGAGAAATAATATCATTGTTAGTTTATTGCATGTAGTATTACTAAAAAAAATCGCTTAAAAAAAAATCAATATTATTATTTTTTAATTTGGACGCTCTTTGAAACAGAAAATTATTGGCTATCTATAATTTAAAAAATAACCTATATAATAATATAAAACATAACTTTTCTCTTTTGTATGAAGTTGTATTTTGTATATATTATTTTACAAAAAGTAAAACCAAAATCTATTTTCCATTCATGAATTTTACTGTAGGCACTTTTTGAATGAATATCCAATAGTAAAATATTATACATTTAGTTCATTCATATCCTACTTATTTGAATTTTAATATACGTATATATCATATTATATAGTTTGTTATTAAAATTTTAAATGAAAGATAAATAGAAAACTTATACATAAAAGATAAACAAAATAAAATATTTACAATTCATTAATTTATACCAAAAGAGTATTAATTAATATTTAATACAAAAATTTATTTTAATTACTAAATGCAAATCAACAAGATATTAAAGAAATTAAAATTCATCTCCACTTACTCCAATATAAACATTTGTTATTATTATAGAAAGTGTTCTCTTTTATATATGTATGGAGTTGCAACCATATGTTTTAAACATAATAGTTTTATTTATTGTTTTTAAATGTGCTTCTCATATTGAAAATAATAAAAAATGAAGCTTTAAACAGAGCACTTTATAGAAGAAGAAAAAAAAAAGAATGTAAGCTCTATTGCGGTAAAAGGGAGAGAGAAGAGAGAGAGAGAGAGAGAGAGAGAGAGAGAGAGAGAGAGAGAGAAATGTTAGTTTAAGGGTTGAGTTCTTTTTCAAACCCCTTTTATTTTACCTTCATTATTGAGCTTTTGCTATATAGTAAAGTCTAAGCATTTAGTTTCTTTTTCCAATTGATTGAAGTGTTTGCTTCTTGTAAGGGGGAGGAGGTTAGGAGAAGCTTGTTTTAAGGGGGGGGGGTGGAGAAAGTTATCATTTTCCCCCTTTATTTACGTCTTTGCTGTAATGTCGATAAATTAGACAATAAGCCTTACAATTTTCATTAACACATAATTATGCTTTTCCTTTTTTTTTTTTTTTTTTTTTTTTTTTTCTTTTCTTGAGTGGAGAATATGTCTATGTAATGCCCTCATAAAAATGAGAAATAATTGAATGGAACATATTTTTCAGTTTGAAATGATGGTGATAACTATTTTATGTGTTATTTTATTTAAGTTCTTAATTTATATACGAGATCCTATTTGTAGTTTCGTTGATGATTTAATCATATGATAGCATGTTATTCTTGGACAATATATATATATATATATATATATATATATATATATATATATATATATATATATATATATATATATATATATATATATATACAACATATCTGATGTGTGAGGAAGACCAATCCCATTTAATATCCCTATACACAGTACATTTGTATAATAAGAAAAAAATAGTAGCAGAGAGAGAGAGAGAGAGAGAGAGAGAGAGAGAGAGAGAGAGTTTTTGTTTAAATTTCAGTGAATAAATGTAATGAGAGAGGCAATTGAAATGTTAATCTATAACCAAACACCATGTTTTGTTTTGATTATCATGGTATTTTTCTAAACAAATTATTTATTAAATATAATTCATTAAAATTTATAACAATATCAGTATCAAATTTCATAAAAAAAATATATATTAATTATTATACTTTTAATTAGTTTTTATTAATGTAATACATAATTTACAAAAAAAAAAATATACAAAAACTTTAATTTCCTCTACCCCCTTTTTTATATATATTATACATTTTTTTTTTTGTAAATATATTTATAAAAAATATATATAATTTTGAACCCATGGTAATATGGTATATAAAACAAAACACATTCATATTATAAAAATAAATTGTTTGCGATTTCAATGTAATACGTGATATGGGTACATTTGTATTTTTTTTTTCCGTAGATAATTTTTCACGCCTTACGAGTCGGTGACAAGATTTCCCTGCATGACGTCACCCACGCAGCTGTGTGTCATGCATGTGTTTAGGGGGTGGGGCGGGAGGGGGATGAATATCAACCCTTTTACATAAATTTGTTGTTCTCGCTGCTGCCGCCACATTTTTTTTATTGTATTTAAACACGGAAAATTTGTTTAATAGTAAGCACATGGTATTCCAATTATACATATTATATGAAATAATTTTTTTTAAATAATTTTTATTATTAATTAAATTTATTATAATGTACTATATAGATTTTATCAATATATTTTTATCATAATAAATGTAATTATAATGCTATTTTTATTAATTACAGATATTATTTATCTCTGATGTAATTTTTTTTTCTAATTTAAATATTTTATTCATGAAAAAGTTTAAAAATATGTATAATATAATAGATCAAATAATTCATTATGTTATAGTACAATGATGTATATGCTTACTCTCTTGCGGTTGATTTGGTTAACTGTATTTAACATAGAATATTAATAAGTGAGACCACCCCTTAGTTAAATAGCGTGGCATCAATTTAGGTACGGGTAATGATAGGGTTCGCTTGCACCAATCTCTAAATTATGAATCTGTTGCTTTGAAGGTTATAATTTAGAGAGTATATTCTATGCCACCTGGTAAAGTGAGAAATATTTTATCATGAGGGATCACATTGAAACTTTATTGAAATATATTTCTTTACACTAAAATGAAACAAAAAAACAGTATAATTTTATAAAGAAAAATTATAAAAATGTTATAAAAAAAATAGATTTATTTACGTATTTATTATTTTACCAAAAGCTGAAAAAATAATTTACTATTTAAAATAACACTTTAATATGAAGTAGCAATGATATTTAAGTATTTCATAGAAAAGAATAAATAGCTGGGGGATTCTGTTTATATTAAAAAAATACTTCACTATTTCTCTCTACTCTCAATTTCTATTTTGGTGTCTGGTGGTCATCTCGTTCGCTTTGATACGACATGTCAACAGCTTAATAGTGATGATGTATTTTATTTTTGTTATAGCTGCGTATATACCTTATTTTGTTATTTTTATTGAGAATTGTTTTCTTTGCTTTGAGGGTATGACATTTGGAAAGTATGGCATTTCATATTTGTTACGATAAAGTATTATTGTGTGGTTGATAGTATCGAAAGAGCCAGCGGCATAATTTTTTTTTTTTTTGGTTGATGAATAAACACAGTTGCCGTCACCTTACCTATATATATTTATATAGAAAAATAAATCAAATTTAAGCAAAAAATATTCTGTAAAAATTTGCGTTTCCAATACTTCTTACCAGTGGAAAAAAAATTGTGATTCTATGATGTTCTATTAACTTTTAACATGTAAAAGTGTGACTATAAGTATATAAGGCATATATAGAAGTGTGACTATGCGTCATTTAAATTTCTCCGTCCTAATTGAGGTAGTTTTCTCATAAGTTGCTTAAAGGACGATGTCTCAGTGTTAAAAATAGTAGAAAATTAGGAGTTCCCTGTCGTTTTCTCGCGCTCTTCTATACGTCACCACCGCGGGTAACACACGTTGATTTGATTTATTTAACGTTTATAGACCATCCAATAAATATCTCTGTCAATTTTTTAAAAAAATTTTTTTGCATAATATTGCATTTTTTTTCTATATATAGACAGACCGCATTCATGTATATAGCATTATTAAATATTGTCCAAATAAAATTTAATTTAGTACATTCTATTATAAATACGCGGTTATTAAACTACAAACCCTATAAATATTTGCGTATACCTAAATCTTTTTTTATAAATGAGATATAATATTCCGATATTGAAAATTGTATTGATCATCATCACGTTACAGTGCGTGAAGTGAGAAAACAGACCGTCCTCTGGTTCACCTCTCGGTGTGCTGATAAGAAGCGGGCAGATGCTGCATGTTTGCCCGGCGCTCAACTCCTCACCTGTCCCAAGCTCCCACTAAATCCGCGACTTAATGATGCGCCACGAGCATGACGCGAGAACAATTTAATCATTGATTATACTGAGCAGCTGAAACTTCTCCATTTATATATATAATATATATAAATAGCATACATATATAGAGAGTTGTAGTTTAAATTTTATATTCAATAATTATATAAAATTAAATGTGAGAGAGGCTATATAGAAAAATCATTTTAAATTGCTCTTCATGTATGTATATATCTTTTTTATCGTACCATAAATTGTACTATTAAATTATATAGACAGATAAATTACTATGGCAATTTCAATAATTTCAATTGCTTTTAACCACATGCAAAAGGATGTACTAACTTTAAATAAATGTCTTTTCTTCATTCATCATTCGCAGGGAACAAAATATTTAGATGAGAATATGCGTATATATAAATATGCACAAAATACAGTTTTGAGATTTTTTAAGACAAGGGGGGGGGGGGGTAGAACATCATGATCGTATTGTTATTAGATATAAACTATCAGTTATTGCATATTCTGCATTACAGTTTCATCACATGAATACTTTCTTATGTGCGTATGTTTATATATGTGTGTATATACTGTATATTATATATATATATATATATATATATATATATATATATATATATATATATATATATATATATATATATATATATATA
The DNA here is from genome assembly GCA_949318235.1 of Ecdyonurus torrentis. Taxonomy (NCBI): domain Eukaryota; kingdom Metazoa; phylum Arthropoda; class Insecta; order Ephemeroptera; family Heptageniidae; genus Ecdyonurus; species Ecdyonurus torrentis. Next base: position 24,476,694 of record OX439130.1, on the reverse strand, counting down.
TATATATATATATATATATATATATATATATATATATATATATACACACACACACACACACACACATAAATAGGTGTACAGTATATGTGGGTGTTTATGTCCTCTTCAGTCCCTGATTTTTTTTTTTAATTATTTCATTGTCGTAAATTTTAATCACGTTTTTGTGCGGCTCTCACAATATGTATATGTACAAACTATGTATATATTTTGTCAAAAAGCCTTTCTTACTTTTGCGGACCCCCTATCCACTCTGGAATGCCCAAAGTAGCTTTATAAATCGCGTAAATTTAAGGGCGTTTTCTGGTTCAATTGTTGTATTTTTAATCTCAAATTGTTCTATTTTTTTTTCTTTCTATTATCTTATGTTCACTGTATTTTATACTCGGATTGAGGAGGATATATATATATATATATATTGGTTATACATATATATATAATATTGCATATACCAATATTCAAGGAGAGCACCTAAAACCGTTATATATTTAATTAATAGTGTTATTGTATTAAAATAACATTAAGATACATTATATCATATAACACTTCATTAAAAGTAAAAACAACAACAACAATTTTGAATTTATAACAACTTCTATATATGTAAAAACAATCAAAATTTGAAATATTTATTCAACACTTTTGCCTCTCCACACACGTTGCTTAGTTTGTATTTATATAATATAAAAATATCACTGCTTCATTTTCCCCCTTTTTTTTTGTTTTGTTTAAAAACATTATAAGTGAAAAGCTAAGTTACTTAAGTACAGGTGTTCAACTTATGTAAAATTATTTACTTTAAAATATTTCGTATATATGTCATTATGTGAAATAATATTTAGCTTTACATGTGTGTAAATTCTAAGTAATAATATATATTTAATAAATCTAAATAAGTATTAAAGTAATCTAAATTTGTTATAATATTGAGACATAAATGCGGTTACATCTGTAAGAAAGCTGTTTTTTTTTTTTTTTTTTTTTTTTATACAGTTTGTTTTTATACCGATCTCTTAAGTGGTAAAAATTTTTGTTACTCTAATAATGTAAATATTTATATAATAATTCTGTATAACCTAAGTTCAAAACTTGCAATGAGCTTACAAGTGGTTTTTGTAAACATCTATAACTAGAAAATCAAATTTGAGGTAAATAAGAAAATAATAAGATTGTTAATTGTTTTACTACAGTATTATTCTTTGTATGTTTTTCAATCAAAAGATGAAAAAAAATCATATAAAATAAGTTCTTTGTTAAATTTTAGGTGGCAGTTAATTTCTTGCATGCTAAGAAATAATATATGAAGTACAGAACTTTTATCATGCAACTGATAACGAGCGGTTCGAGCAGTCATTTTCTATACATCAAACAGAAAATTTACCAAAAAAAAAAAAAAAAAAAAAAGTAATAATAACGGAACTATAGTATTATCATTAGTATATTTTCTTGAAAATGTACAGAAAAACTTCGAATAGCCTTTATAGTTTTTTCTTTCAATTTAATTTAAGCATTTTTTAAAAATAATTTCTTTTATTTATACAATCGTATTTCGAAATGTATATTATCATTCATTATGTAACATTTCTCTCTCTCTCTCTCTCTCTCTCTCTCTCTCTCTCTCTCTCTCTCTCTCTCTCTCTCTCTCTCTCTCTCTCTCTCTCTCTCTCTATATATATATATATATATATATATATATTTATATTTATATATATATACTGTAAGCTGAACGATACATCATGAAATAGTAACATATTACACACATTAAGTTAGTTTTTTTTCTCTTTATATCTTCCTCCTGTATTTTCCTTTTTCTTATATTTACTTTAGTTCATAGGAAGTCAAAGAAAAACCTTAATCAAAGTGTCCACTATTGACTACGGATGGTAAGCACCAACATATTGACATAGAGGATCCAATCTCAGTATAGAAAAACCAAAGACTAACGTACCACAAAAAAACACACATATACAATGTTACAGTACAATCACCTTTTTACTGATCATATATTATTGACTATGTAAAGAAAGTTTCATTATTAATCATAGTGCATTTTGTTGTTCACTCTTGGCTGTATAACATCAGTTCTTTTTTTAATATTATAAAAAATATCTTATCAAAGGAATTGGTAACCAAACATATCCTTCAATATAAAAGAGTTGTAAAGAACTTGCAAACAGTTTTTTAAAAACAAATTTAAGTCAACGTCTTTGGATTCTTATTATTAAGTAACATGAGTAAAAAAATGTATTTCTATATATATCTTTATTTTTTGTATAATATGTCATATTTAAAGTATTTTCAAATATGTATGAAAACGTTTAATAAATTGAATCTGAAACAAACTTCCTATTTGAAGCCAATCTATCAAAGAAATGATGAAGATATGAATAATATAATTAAACAATCCACGACACACCTGTTTGCTTTAAGAAAAGATAAAGAAATATTCTATACATAATATGATAAATATAAATTTTTTGGAAATATTTCGTTATTATTCAAATTCTATTTCTATAGTATTGAAATATATATTTACAAAGATAAAATGTATATTTGTTACATATCTTTCTCGTGAAGAAGCGTCTCAAGTTGTCCAGGGTTGTAACTTTAAGATGCCTTTTGTCAGTCATGTTACAATCAACTTTTGTATATAAGCTGACCGACCGCTAGAAGGGCTTTTCAACTTTTGATATATAAATAACAATCGTATTGCCCATATTTTGAAAATATATATACAAAGAAGAAAACATTTTATTCTTTGATGTCTAAAATTTCTAAATAATATATATATGCATGTTTGTGAATTTTGTAATATATATTGTTTATATACTTGTGGTTTCATCATATATATATAGTTCACCTATATATAATTTTAAATAAATTTTGTTTTGTAAAACTTATTTTGTTTCCTTGTATTTTAATATGAGGTTAAATTCAAAGACGTCTATAGTATAGTTAGTACCTAATTTTTGAGAACAAACATTTATTAATTTGTTTGTCAATATTTAAAGACGTAGAACACCTTGAACAAAAAACTTGTCTTACATCCTAACATACCTAAATATCAACGTTAATTTGGCCAGAGCCATTGATTTCTAAAATATTTTTTATTTACTAAATGGCAGATGCGGGTTTACGACGTCACTGCTCGCCTGGTCCACGCTCAAGGAAACAAGCGAGCTGTAACGTCATAAATCCGCATCTGCCATTTAGTAAATAGAAAATAAATTAGAAATTAATGACTCTGGCCAAATTAACGTTGATATTTAGGTATGTTAGAATGTAAGGCAAGTTTTTTGTTCAAGGTGTTCTACGCCTTTAATAAATATTCATCATAATATGCACTATTATATAAAGTAATATAATGACCACTGACACGCTTTTGTAAACTTCAGTGAATCACTTACACATTTCTTTTAACAGTTGTTGCAAATTTGCATATTTGTATGTGTATATTAAATTTTATACCATGAATAGCTCTTATCAAAGCATCATAAATTGTATAAATACTAATTTTTTAATTCTCTCTCTAATCAATTACTTTTACATCTCGAAAATTACTTTTAGGGATCTTAATTATATATATCACATGATATTTCCATATTATCCACGCAGCAATAAAATGCGGCTTATCGACGTATAGTTGTGCCCAACGGTGGTACTTGTATATTTGACTAGCAAAAGACGCATACAAGCATTATATAATATTTAAATTTTACAGTATAGAGGAAAAAACAACAACTGTTAACCCGTAAAAATACTGTAAAATTATAAACACATATATCTCATTTGTAAATAATATTTATAAAACTTATATATTAAAAATAATACTTACTTTGGGTCCTAGAAATATTGAACTATATGTTTGAGTAAACATATTATATAGAAAATCATTATTGGCAGTGTTAGTTACATCAATGTGTCTATACATATGACGTTATATTGGCTAAATTTCAGTATTCAATCACTCTTTTTGTATAACGAACAAAACATTAAGTGAACAATAGAGAACGTTCATTATTTCAGGTTTAATAATAAACAATTTTGTAAAATATCAACTTTTGTAGTAAGCTTGATTGAACTGACTGTATATTATAGTATAACGCGTGATGTATAAAGTAAAATCAATGTAATATTACGCACACTATATGTTGCTATAATACAAATGTTTATATTTATATAACATCATATTGATTTACACTATCAATTTTTATTTTTATTTTAACCACATTTACTTTAATTAAATTTACATTTTAATTGTTTTAAATATAAATACGCCATAACAATTATACTCGTCCACAAAAGGGATGCTATATATATAGTGCGTATTTTTTTTTCTTTCTTTCTATTTTTCATGCTTTTAATTAAGACAACTTTCAAGATTTTTTTTTTTTTTTTTTTTGACAAATTGGATATTTTTTATTTAATTTTTTCCCTTTCTTTTCTCATTCTTTTACTTTTTTTTCCAACCCTCATACTACAGCATAGTATTTTGTAGCGGCTGTGAGTAAGGGTGTCAGAGTCAGGCGATAAGAGTTATTGTTATGGTCCCTAAGACAGTGCGGCGTTTTCTCTCGCGCTCGAGCAATTAGAAATGGCAGCCATACAGTGTGATGTTATATATATAATAGTTAGTCGTTTTGCTAACTAAAGTTGGAAATTATACGAAAGAGTATGAGATAGAGGGTCAAAGAAACAATTATACGGCTGTTTTATCACCACAATATAATATAAGAGAGAACGAGAGAGAGAGAGAGAGAGAGAGAAAGGGAAGATGATGTTCACGATATTCTCATTTCTTTTTTCTTGACAAACAACAACAATACTTCTTCGTTTTCTTACTTAATAATATTCTCTATATTTTGACGTGTTTGCCTCATTGTTTTAATGTATGTTCATCTTGAAAATGCTCTCTCTCTCTCTCTCTCTCTCTCTCTCTCTCTCTCTCTCTCTCTCTCTCTCTCTCTCTCTCTCTCTCTCTCTCTCTCTCTCTCTCTCTCTCTTAAATACTCCATAATTTACATGACAAATTTTGCTCCATTGCTTCATATTTTGTGTGAGGTTTTGCATGGTTATATTATTATATATATATATATATATATATATATATATATTTATTATAAGAAATTTATGCATGATAAGATAATTTTAGAAATTAGTATAACATCTTCATTTTAAGCACTCTATTTTCATAATGAACTTGTAAGATTGATATAGTATAATATTTTCTCATATAGTTTAAATGTTCTGCGAAACTAAAGTTTGAATTCCAGCATTTATTTCATTATATTTTAATAGAATTGCCGCATAGTCAAATTACTGTTGTATTACTGTATAAAACCACGTTTACATCGTTATAGAATATGTTTTTGGTTTTAGTCTTTTTCTTTTGTTCATTACATATAGTATATTATACGTTATTTAATCGGCCATTACATGTTATTTTATATTATTCTACAGTAATTAATATGTGCTTTTTAATTTTGTTGTTATTACGATGATTTTAAGTGTATACAATTATGCATTATCGCTTCGTTGTATATCGCTCCGTTTATATAAAATTAAAAAGAAAGATAGCTTTTGTAAATAGCGATAGTATACATTACCGCAAAATAAAGAGTAAAAATCATTCATTAATAATTTATTATAATACTGTACTTATAAATTTACTTTTATATAATAACACTTTAAGATTATTGAAACGTATATATACACTTAAAGCCATAGACCACATAAAAAAACATGTGCTTTTTAATGAATAAACACAAAATGGGATCTTCAAAACTGTTGACAATTTTTACCAGAATGTTAATGTAGCCCCACGAGAGAGCGTGAAAATACTGTTAAGTATGCCATTTGCGTGAAAATTCATGTTTATAACGTCAGAAACATGCAAAAATTAGTATGAAAATGTTGTGCGGGTTGCATAAATTGAATATTCTGATCAATGCTACGGGGCTACTGTTGGTTTTTGAGACAAACTAAAGTTATTTATGTAAATCCCATCAAGTGTTTTGTGATATAAATGCTTATATTTTTCTCTGGTCTATTCCTTTAATATATATATAAAAAATAAAATTCGCATGGAGTAGAAAAATAATTTATATTGCTATATATCTATTGACACCTAATTTAATTGGTTACTACCCGTATATTTATATTATGTTACTACTTTGTAGAAGACTCATGTAATCAATATCTGATTAAATTACTTTTGTACTACATGCAGTATTTTTTTTGTTCCTAATTGAAGGTATACATAAGAATTTAATCACTTTATGTCAATCACTCAAGTCAATCAATATTATATACATGCGGTATATATAAATATTGTTATATATATGTACATACATTGTATGTTAAAACACGATATGACTCGTTTTATTATCACATGAAATCTTTATTATGTATATGATTTCGTTATGAAAATCCATTTTTTAATTACTATTATACACTCTCAATTAAATTGTTATATTTACTTTATCAAATTGATATTTTATACTTTTTTTGTTGTTGTAATTATATTGACAATTGAACTTTGCAAATATTTAAAACCATTATTTTTTTTTTGTTATATACTGCGTATGATAATTACTAGACAAAAAATATGTTATTTCATGATGAAAATATAATTTCACGGGGACAAAAAATATAATACTGTGTATTTATTTAATGTATATTTATTTAATTTCAGCTATACAATCAGTATTACTATATTATTTCAGCCAATAAAAACTAAAAAAATAATACTATCATATATGGCTACTTTATTTCATATGTAATTAGCTATTATAAAAAATATATATATAAAAAAAATTAAAAAAAAAATCTCGTATATAATATAAAGGTCCTTTATAAAGAAAATAAATACTTTTTTTTTTTATAATACCTATATAGAGTTTATTATGAAAATTTTGTTGAAAGTAGTTTACCTGGTGAAGGGGAGAAGTGTTCAATTTATATTCACGACGTTGTTATTGTTGGGTGGTGACGAGAGTGAGTTGGGGTGGGGGGTATGGGGGTGTAGATTGAAGGAACGTTAAGAGAAGATGATGGAGTGTAGGCAGAGATAAGAGCCGCGCCTCGACTCGTAGCGATGACGAACATTTCAAGATAAAACTGCTTGCCTGCCTGCCTTGCTTTCCTCGACAATAGACCCATCACACTACTGTTTTCTTCCCTCCTTTCTCCCTCTTTTTCATACATAATAACAAAAGCAAAAATATATGTGTATGTATCTTGATATATATGTGTATTAAAAAAAAAGAGAAGAAGAGAAAAAGAAGAAGACAAGGAAGAAAAAGAAAAAAAATTGTAACGTTTACTTAGCATAATATACATTTCTTTTTTTGTTTAATTTTAATATAGAAAGTGGTTATGCTTTCCTTCGCATTTATAATATTATAAAACAAGGAAACAAAAATTGTCTGTCTTTTATTACAATTTTCCTTCCTTCCTTTCTTTTTTTTTTTTTTTTTTTTTTTACAAAAAAAAAAGTTAAATAAGATTAAAAATTATTATAAAAATTATTTTCTTAATATTATACTTGATTACAAAATAAATTTTATATTATCATAGCAATAAAAAAGGAAATAAAACGAGAGGAAGTCGCCTGATATGTCGGCAACCAGTTGCTCAAATATGTACAAGAAGTTGCAGCAATGCAGGCGCTCTGCCAGAAAGCTATGCTTTATATTTGTATTTTTTTCATCTATAAAAATAAAAATAAGTTTTTTTTTTCGTACTTTTTATTCTTCTAAACTTATTTTTATACACGTAATGGTATTGTAATGAAATATATTTACTGTATTGTTGTAAAAAAAATATAATGTTTCATAACTTTAATAATAATAAAAAAAAACTTGGCATTTGTCAGTGAAATCATTCTTCTTATTACTTGTTTCAAAGAATACAACTGCTGTTTTTTGTCGTCATTTTTCCAATTTAGTGAAATATTTTTTTATGAAGCAAAAGGGAAAATATTTCAAAGTAATTTTCAATGCGAGTGCAAATAAGATTTATAAATTTTATTATAGTCAGTGTAAAAATAACATCAAATTTTGTCATTTACTTTTTTATTTTTCCGTGAAAATTAAATCAACGTATAGAAGAACTATTTGCCTCTATATTTTAGATATTTAAATAATTGAACATGTGTGACATTTTAGTTAATTTAAATTTTCATATGAAAGTAAAATTCCAGGTATATTTAACCTATCATTAAGAATATCATTTATAAAAGTGAATCAGAATTGACTATGAAAGGAACAACTGTTTTGAGGCCAACTTTAAGTGATTTCGCTCACATCCACTTTCGTTTCTACTTACTATAATAAAAAAAGTTTAAATTAAACAAGTAATGTTTATACTTATTCTTAAACATGGAAGTAAAATAAAATTAAAAAAAAAATGTAGTTATTTTTTTTTCTCGTATGTATAACAAGTTGCTGTGATTTGCATCGCGCCTGAAGGGAAAGTAGTGAAAGAGAAAGGACAAGACGACGAGCAACCACTTGGGGAAAACAAATGTAATTTCTATGCAATGTGATTAAAGTACCGTGTAAGAAACATTTTCTTGTCTTTGTCAAAAACAAAGCAACAAGAAGAATAATAATAAAAAAATGTGTTGTGGAAAAAGACTTTTGATAAGGAAATTGTATATTATAAATTAATTTTCTACCCTTTCTTTTAAAGAATGTTTCTTTTGTTATCTTTACATATTATGTATATATTGTATATTCTGTATATATATATCAAACCGTTTTATAGTTATATATTTTTCTTGAAAACGATTTTCTAAATACAAGAAAATGAAAAGGTAGTATTAAAAATTCAATATATTTCATTTTTAATGACATAATAAGTATTCACAATAATGATATGAAGTACAATAAATTATATTCCAAAATAAATTGAAGCTTTAATTATTTATTTCTTACTGCTTATTTTTAATTATATGATCAACATTGAAAATATATTGTGAATTTTATTATTAACTAATTAAGTCATTAGTTAGAAGGAAAAAGGAAATTTTAATACGATTTAGAAAGTGAAGAAAAGTGCTTCAAGTTTTATATAAATAAACGCAAAAAAAGGAGGAAAAGCGAATAAAACAAGACGAAAAGCTGATTACAGTTGAATATCTTAATTGTGTTATTAAATTTGTAGTAATATTAAATTGTTGAAAATGACAGAAAAAATGTTGCTGTTTTCCATATTTCTATTGTAGCCAGAGAGAAAGAGAGAGAGAGAGAGAAAGAGAGACAGACAGAGAGAGAGAGACGCTTCAGAACCAAAAGTTAATATTTTATTAAAAACTTTGAATTCATCTCTTCTAAAAACTGAGCTAATACAAAGTTTTTGATGCATTTCCTTTAAAGTTAAAACAAAATGTAATAAAAAGACCAAATCAATCAGTATTCTGAAGCAAAATATAATAATATATATAAGAATTCAAATAAAATTATTTTCACTTTTAATAACAACTTTTATGTTTTATTATTCCTTTTATTTTTATCTACATATTTGCGTGTTATATTAAATATAATAGAAAGACTTTTAAATTATTTTTTTCTTTAAGCCTGAGTATTATATATACCCCCCTTTTTTTTGTGAGACTACTTCGCTATATAGTTACTATAGTTTAGCTGTACACTCATTTCTCTCGTATATATTTGCTGTCTATTTACTAGACGCATGATTGGTATACACGCATACCCTAAAGCAAGTTTTCTATATATTCGCTAAATACCTTGCGTGAACACGCACCTAATTTGCATATTATTATCAACACGTCACAATAAATGTTGATGACGTCATTTTAATAAAATATCAATAATTTATGTAAAATTTTAAATTTTATTTTAATATTATATAAAGGTAATAGTTTTCGTATAATTATTATTAAATCATTGTGTTTTAAAGTTATATTTATACGAGTTGTGTAATTTAAAATCGGTCCGTTTTTACAACAATTATTTCATTTTGAATTTCATTGCATGTTGATATACAATCTATTTAAAGAAAAAAAAATGGTAACTTTATCTTTTTGTAATTAAAGTAAATTTTATTTCTTTGTTACATATCTTGATTAAAATATTGCAGTATGATGAAATGTATGTATTATTAATTAATTCTCTAATAGCTTTTTATTTTTTATTTAATAAAAAAAAAATTGCAATGAAATATAATCTTTTCCTGTAGACTTTTCGTAATATTTTTCTAGCTGTCATGAGAAAAAAAAACGTGCAAAAAAAAAAAAAAAAAAAAAAAAAAGTTTAACAAAATAAAATGTCTAAAGTTAATTTTTTATTAAAAAACAACTTTTATTTTATTTTTGTAACTTTAATTGTAATTTATATATATATATTTTTAATTCTGATATTAAAAGACGAAAAAAAATATGAGTTTGAATGGGCAATGAAGTATTAAAATATTGGCTTTTGAACAGAGACTATTATATGTAAATGTGGCACACAACCATTTCATGAATGTAGTTACTATCCTGCACATCCTTATTTTATTTTTTTTTTTATTTTTTTTTCAATTTCGAATACGTAGAAAATGCATTTAACATGAAATGGAAATCTTGTAGCGCAAGATGCAGGATTTGTTTATTTTTTTTTTTTTCACTTTTATTATACTAACCTTATTTTGTGCCCAAGAGAACCTGCCCATTAAGTCCTCAATGGGTGATTATAGCATATTCAGCAAATTTTACAACAATTGATTATGAGTGGTGCAGTACATAAGAATGAGAGAGAGAGAGAGAGAGAGAGAGAGAGAGATCTGTATTTTTTTTAATTGTAAACCACTGATTGCTCACAACAGAGTAAACAATAACCTCTTTTCCTTTGATATTACAAATTAGGCTAATCCATATGAATTATAAAACACCCCAATTGTCCATTCAAGTTATAAGCTTAAACAAGAACGTGTTGTATTTTTCCATGCTTCATTTTATTAGTTTGTTATCATCACATCACATCACCTTGTATGGGTGTGATGATATGCGTATTTGTTTGATGAAGCAAGAAACTAGGGCCCATATAGAAACACAATTTTTGTTAAATAAATGTATACAGGGGTTTGCTGTATATATAAAGAGAGCACAAGGCACATTCACCCTTGGCTTACTTGATATAGCTCAAGTTAAAGTGGGTAAGACGTACGAAGCAACAGCTCGACTATATGGAACACAGGTGCGTGTGTTACTTCTCCAGCTTCAAACCAGAGAGAGAGAGAGAGAGAGAGAGAGAGAGAGAGAGAGAGAGAGAGAGAGAGAGAGAGAGAGAGAGAGAGAGAGAGAGAGAGAGAGAGAGAGAGAGAGAGAGAGAGAGAGAACGAATATAATATAACATAGGGCGTCAAGTTGGAATTTATGACGGCAATTCGCGGTAGTTTGCGCGGTCAATATCAAAAATGATCGGCAGCCACACTT